>CM052540.1:2444281-2572102 GCA_028533065.1 Trachops cirrhosus
CCTTGCTTCCCCAATCGCATTTGGAGCTGATAAAGACGACCCTTTTAGACCAAGTCCCGAGCTGTTCCCAGAAGGGCCTGGAGCCCGAGGGATCTCAGCCCCGCAGCGAGCCCGCCGCAGAACGGGAACTTGAACGCAGGTCTCTCCGCGCTGCGTCTGGGGCGTGTTCTGAGGCAGAGTGGGGTTTGGCTTTGACCTTGGTGGCTCCTGGCCCAGGGCCCCGTATCCGAGGAACTCCTTTAGGAAATAGGCCGGAACGTGGGCGGAGCTGTCTGCAGGGGGCGCTCGTCCCGGCGTGACTCGTGTGAGATTGTCGGTGGCTGAGACGTCACCCGTGGGGTGTGGTGACGTGACTGTGGCAGCTCGCTCGGCGGAACGCCGTGCGGCCGTTCCAGCGGTGGCCGTGGGGAGGCGTGCCGCCGCGAACGTGCTGGGGAGGCTCTGGCGAGTGGTGGGGGCGGCAGGAAGCACGCAGCGCAGCGTGGGACCCACGACCCGGCTCCACTCGTGGCGGGGTTCAGGAGGGAGCGGAGGGCAGGGCGGACGACGCGCCCACCGGAAACACTTATTTTCCTTTGTCTTCAAAGTTCCGATCTTCCTGTGAATCTATCCAATTCCTTCATTAATTCCCAAAAACCTGAGAACCTCAATCAGACTGCACCTCTCTGCCCAGGGCTGGATCCTGGACGGCATCCCCGAGACCCGGGAGCAGGCGCTGACGATCCAGACCCGCGGGATCGTCCCCAGACACGTCAGTGAGTGGCCCCGCCCCACCGAGACTCCGCCCAGGCACCGCCCAGGGGGGAGGGGCAGCGCTGTCGGCCCTTTCGGGGACCTAAATGCGTTGGGGGCTCGTCCTTAACAGTGTGGGCTCCGGTTTTGAGCCTGTGGCTCCTTCGCCCCGGGAGTCCCACCTCTGAGAAACTCTCTTTAGGAAATAATCTAAAACGTGGCAAAGGCGTATGCGCAGAGATGTCCCTGTGGTGTTATTTTAACAACTCACTTATTGACTGCTTTTGGAGAGGGGGGCGAGGAGGAGAAGGAGAGAGGGAGGGGAACGTCGGTTTATTTGTTGTGCCATTTACTGGTGCATTCGTGGGGGGCTCCGGTGTGTGCCCTGGCCGGGCGTGGAACCCGCAACCGTGGCGTGTGGGAGCCGCAGTCTAACCGATGGAGCTGCCGGGCCTGGGCCTCAGAGTTGTCATTTGGGACGGGGAGGCCGTCAGCAGTCAGAGGGGTGGGGTGCGCTCTGTCCTCAGCCCTGAGGTCACGTCCGTTGTGTTTGGTGCTGAGAAGGCCGCTGGGGAGGGCGCTGGTGGGGGGTTAGCGTCATCACACGGTGTCGGGCAGTGAGGCCAGTTACTGGTCCCCGTGATTCAGATGTCTGGGGCCCGCTGCCCAGCACGCCTGGTTTCGTTCTCCGCTTCCCCACCCAGTTGTTCTGAGCGCCCCAGACACGGTGCTGATCGAGAGGAACTTGGGGAAGAGAGTCGACCCTCACACTGGAGGTAGGCACCCCCGCCCCCACCGCCCCGCAGACCCCACTCCACCCGCAGCGCCATCCTCAGCGGCCCTGCCCTCCTGTGCTGGCAGAGATTTATCACACCACCTTCGACTGGCCCCCTGCCACGGAGGTCCAGAACCGCCTGGTGGTGCCCGCGGGCATCTCGGAGCTGGAGACGGCACAGAGGCTGCTGGAGTACCACAGGAACGTCGTCAGGGTCCTCCCCTCGTACCCCAAAGTCCTGAAGGTCATCAGTGCCGACCAGCCCTGCGTGGACGTCTTCTACCAGGGTGAGCCCGGGCGGGGAGCGGCTCGCCTGCGCCCGGCCGTCCTTGTCCCCGTCACTTAGCCCGGCGGCACCCGGCGGCCCTGAGGGTGAGGTCCCTGGGAGCACCCCGCTCGGAGCCCCTGGGCCGACCTGTACATTCTGTGTGGTCGGCAGATTTGACCGTGAGGGGCGGGGCGGGGAGTGGCGCGGGCTCCGGTGGGAGAGCCGGCAGCACCGTTTCCGTCCACGTGAGGGAGACGGGAGGGAGATTCTATAAAAACCGAAAACACAGCAACAAAATCCCACCACCACCACCACGAAGACCAAAAGGCCACAGCACAACTGGGGTGTCCGGAGCCACTTCAAGGCCGCTGGCGTGGGCAGGTGTGTATGTGGCGGGGACTGTGGGGCTCGACTGCCCCGCCCCCGTGGCCTGTGTTTGCACCCCCACCACGTGTCCCCCGTGCCGTCCTGGGCAATCCCCTCACCATGCAGAGCCTCGGTTTTGCCAGCCCTGACGTGGAACCCACGGCCCGCCTCCCCGCCGGCCTGGGGGCCGATGACGGGCTGTGCCGGGGGCTCTGCCAGTCACGTCTCCACCAGGGGCGGCTCAGCGCCCGTTGGCGGTTCCTACTCACTTCATGACTCCACCTCTGTCCGCAGGCCGGGGAGAGCAGGGGGGCCCCGCCTCACGGCTGCTGAGGGAGGGTTTTTAAAGTCGTGCCAAGCCTCAGTTGTCTGCCGGGCCAGGCCAATGCCACCGGGTACCCAAGGCACTTGGCCGCGTACACGGCTGTTTGGCTGCTCTCTCGGCTCCCTCCTGAAAGGGAGCGTTGCTGGGTGGGAGGTGGTTCCGAGCGCCCCGGGGTGGCCCTGCTGCCGGCTCCCCCCCACCTGCGAGCACCCCCGGGTCAGCCGCCCGCCCTGGGCGCTCAGAAGTGCCAGGCCCCGGGCGGCCTGTGGTGTCCCGAGGTTTCGCCTCTCGGAAGGGCCTTTAGCAGCAAACATCGTTCTCTGAAGATAAACAACGCTTATCTTGTGCCGAGAGTCTGAGTGTACGCAGTAATTGCTTCCAAATTATTCAATTAAATTCAAAAGTTCATGTGATCGTCCATAAAGAGCTCATGCCTGGAACCGTAAATAAAAATGTGAGTGTCTGAATACATTAACTGTTATTAATTAATAATGCAGAGAGAGAAATGGAACGTCGGAATGCAGAATTCTCTCCGTTGCTTTTTTACTCTCTCTGCGGTGCCTCCAGCAACCACGTGTTTTTGAAAGACAGTAATTAGAGGTCAGGACTGCCTGGGGGACCATTACTTCTGATCAACTTGGTTATCGGCTGTGAATTAGGCGTCGTTTGCGAACGGGCGCTCTGCCTGCAGCGCCGGCTCTCCTGGGCTGTGCTGACCCGGGAGGTCTGAGAACGCGGAGACCTGGGCTTGACCGCCCCTCCAGCTGTGTCCACTCTGGAGGTCGCCGTGCCCGTGGGTGGGGAGAGTGGCCCCCGCCCCGCCGCCCCTCTGTCAGCGGGGACAAGAGCAATTCCGCGCCCCGGGACTTCGGACCGAGCGCATCGGAGCGAGTCTGCAGAGTGTTCCGCTCGGCAGTCGCCACGTGCCAGCGGCGACGGTGACCAGGCCGTGCACAGCCTGGCACGGTCGGCCCACCCGCCTGCACCTTCCACCGCAGAGCGAGGGGACTCGTGGTGTCTCTCGTGGCCCTGCCAACTGAAGAAACCCACGGAGAGCCGAGAGGTCCACGTCCGCACGGTGAACCGTTCTCCTGGCTCTCGGTTTCCTTCCCCTCCCCCAGCAGGGGCATCTGGCCACGTCTGGAGACGTTGTGGCTGTCACACCTGGGAGGTGCTGCTGGCGCCTGGTGCGGGGGCCAGAGACGCCGCTCAGACCCTGCCATGCACAGGGCGGGCCCCACAGCCGGGAACCCACTGGTCCGAAGCGTGGAGAGTGCGGGGCTGGCTGACCCGGCCGCGCCGGGTCAGGGTGGCCGGGTTCCTGACGGCAGTGTGCTGGCTCTGCCCCTTGCCCAGGGCGGGACCCACCTGAAGGTGGGAAGGTGTCCGGGGCCACCCACGGCTGACCTTGGTGCTGGATGCTCTGGGTCCCTGGCAGCAGGCGGGGTGGGTAGGGAGACCTGTTTTGATGTGGGCAGCTGGGGAGCGGGCTCGGCCTCGGCCTCAGATGGGAGGAGGCTCCCCTGTCGGGCGCCTGGACCGCCCTGCCCCGGCCTTCCCCGCCCCGCCCCGGCCTTCCCCGCCTGCTCTCACACCTCCCGCATGCTCCACACTCGGGTGGCACGGGGCCTGGTTTGATGTTCAGTGGCTGTTGGCGTCCCGGGTCCTGCTCTGTGCAATGGCCTCGGAGATGGAGATGCGCCCATTGTCCCCACTTCTGTGTTCACCACAGGCCAGGGCACCACGCCGCCCAGGCCTCGTGGCTGTACCGCCCTCTCCCGGGGCCTGGCTGATGGTCGCCTCTTTGGGGACTCACAACAAAGTCGGTGTCACCGGAACGTGGCTGCAAATTATTCCCCACCAGTCCCCGAGTCCTTTAGAAGTCCATGTGCTGGGCCCCCTCGAGGCCTGATGCGGTTATCAAAGGCCGTCTCTGCCACCTGGAGGCGGCCTGGTCCTGGCTCAGGCTAGAGGCCCAGCCCGGACTCACTGGGAAGCATCCCGACCCCGTGGCGCACATCTTGGGTCCTGGGTCCAGCCCCTTTAGCCGGGAGAGAAGCGCATCGTCCCCTCCTGCCTCCGTGCCAGGCCCAAGCCTAGTTTTTTCCCTGCTTCACCCTGCAGGGCAGACGCAGGAGGGTCTCCATGGAGCCGTAGCGGGGAGGAGGGACTCTGCTGAGGAAGGCGCCCACGCGCAGTGCCCGGGCGGTTCCCTCTCTCTGGGCCCCGAGTTCATTGCCCTCCCACCCTCTCTTCCAGCTCTGACCTACGTCCAAACCAACCATCGCTCCAACGCCCCCTTCACCCCGAGGGTGCTGCTCTGCGGGCCCACGGGCAGCGGGAAAAGCCTGCAGGCTTCGCTCCTGGCCCAGAAGTACAGCCTCATTAACGGTGAGTGCCGGCCCCGCCCTGTTCTCGGGCTGCCCCAGCCCACCTCCCAGGCCCTCCTGGTGACCGGTGGCCAGGAGGGGACTGGCGTGGCTCATCTTTCCTGATCGCTGCTCTGAACAATCTTCAGTGAGTCCCCTTTGCAGGGATGACGTTTTTTCTTCCCTAAGAATAATGCCATCAGAGCATGGACCTGTGAAACCAGGTGCGCAGCCCAGAGAGCCGGAACAGTCCCTGGCCGTCGCCCTCCGGTCCTCTGCGGCGCGGCTCTCCGAGCCCTGGCCCAGCGGTGCAGCCGGCCGGCCGCCCGCAGCCCCTCGCAGCCGCAGCTCCTGCATAGCGCGGGCCGCTGGTCACTTACTTCCCCATCGCGGGTGGCTCCCCAGCCTGGGTCAGCGTGTTCACAGGCAGGCCACTTCTGAACCAGAGGGAGACTTCTGGCTCGGCACAGTGCCAATAAATATTTTCCACGGGGAGAGGAAATACTGAAATCAGTTCTCCGGGACTGGCCTGGCGCGGCCCCAGGCGGTCCGGCTGCCAGCCCGTCTTCAGGACGGTAAAGGGCTGGGAAGGAGGCAGGCACTCGGCGTGGCGGGGGCGGGGGGTTCAGGGCGCTGTCCCCCAAGTGTTTCACCAGCCTACATGGCCTCTACTTCATTTTTGAGGAGAACATGAGGCCCGTACCCCCACATAGATAAATGTACGCACCCGAAATCACACACGCACACCACACCGATCTATACGCGCACACAAATACGTACATACCGCCCCAGCAGGGCCAGGCTCTGAATGAGAGGGCCTTCCACCTAGGTCTCCTACAAGCCAGGATTTAATGACAAAACTCACACCCGCAAAACGAAGATGGAGAACTGAGCAGTGATCCTGGTGAGTGTGGAGAAAGGCGAGTCCTAGTAACGTTTGTATCTTACTAAAAGTCCTCAATGATAGTGTTCTGGTTTGATTAGTTTGGAAAGCAACCTGGCCACGTTAGAAAGAAAAAAGCTTTTGCTGACAGCAGTGGTTTTTTAAAAACCGTTATTCAGATCATTTCTTTTTCTGACTTCCCCCTGAAGAGGATCCGAAGGCTGGATCCCAGCTGGGGAGCAGGAGGGCCTCTTCGGGAGGGAGACTGAGCACCAGGCTCCAGCGTGGCCCGGCCGCAGGGGCCGAGGGCCCTGCGCTGCGCGTGGCGGGGGGGTCTCACTGCGCGCCTGCGGCGCCTGGCCACACACAGTGCATGCCCCCGTGTCCTGCTTTGTTTACGCAGGCACCCGCCCTCGTTCAAGAGAGGCTTCCTTTTTTTATATATTTTTAAAGATTTTATTTATTTATTTTTAGGGAGAGGAGAAGGGAAGGGGAAAGAGAGGGAGAGAAACATCAATGTGTGGTTGCCTCTTGGGCACCCCCTACTGGGGACCCGGCCCACAACCCAGGCATGTGCCCTGACTGGGAATTGAACTGGCGACCCTTGGTTCACTGGCTGGTGCTCAATCCACTGAGCTACACCAGCTAGGGCACCATTTTATTTTTTTATTCTCAGCCAAGAACATGCTTAGAGAGACGGAAAGGGAGGGAGAGAAACATCAACCAGTTACCCCTCACCCAGTCGTCAGTCGGGGAGACCGAGGACCACACCCATAACTCAGGCGTGTGCCCTGACCGGGAATCAAACCCGCGACCTTTTGGTTTATGGGACGACACTCCACCCAGCCGAGCCACACTGGCCAGGGCCATGTCTGATATTGTAAATGTCTCTGGTAGGCAACACAGAGTTGGTCTTGCTTTCTAAAAAATCCATTCTGGCCCTGCTGGTTAGCTCCGTTGTTTGGAACATGGTCCCAATACTGCAAGGTTGCGGGTCCGGTCCCCGGTGAGGGCACATAGAAGAAGCAACCAGTTAATGCATCAGTTAAGCGGAACAACAAACGAGTCTCTCTTCCTCTCTCTAAAATCAATGAATTAAAAACAATTAAAAAAATAAATTAAAAATCTATTCTGACGTTTTTCCTGCCTTTCTGTCTAGTCCATCTCTGTTTAAAGTAACTTTGATATGGGCGGCGGGGGTGGGGGGCGGTCAGTCTGCTGTCCTGGCTTTTTGTCCTGTATCTGCCTCACCCGTTCTTTGTCCCTCCTCTCTGGCCAGCCTCTGGGCGAACCGAGCACCCTTCCCTCTGCTGCCCCCTGAGCCTTGTCTCTTCGCCGTACCCCGTCCCGAGAGCCGCGGCTCCAGGGACTGGGTGGGACACGCCCTGCCCTCACCGTGGCGGCCCGGAGCTGATGCCATGCCTCTCCGTGTGCGGCTCGGCCTCCTCCGGGCAGCATGTTTCCTCGTGCCTTGCCGCCGTCCTTCCCGCGCTCCGTGTCACCCGTGTCCCCTCCCCGTGTGTCATACGATCTACGGCCTACGGTAGTTGTTCTCACTTTACGATGCAAGGTGAAGTGATTTCTCTCTTAAGTCAAGAAATGCGGGGCAGAGCTTTCATGTACGCCTGCCCCCAGCCTCCTTCACTGCCTCGTTGGGACCCAGGCCTCCTTCGGGTGCCCGTCTCCCAGCCCAAAGAGCCCCCACCGACGTTTCTTGCGGTGAGAGTCTGCAGCGGGCACCGTCTCTCGGCTCTCATCCATGTCATGATTGTTCTCGAAGGGTGTTCTGCCGCGTGCCGAGACCGTGTGACGGCATTTCGCAGGTGCTCTCCGTCGTCCGGTGGCTGGCCCTCGCTCCCGACGCGGACTGGGGCCGTCTCCGCCTTGGCTCCCCGGGGAGAAAGCGCCTTTCCCCCGCCCGGCCGCTTCTCACAGTTTCTCGTGGCCCCGAGTTCTCAGAAATGTAACGATGGTGCGTTTCAGGCGTGGCTCCCTTCGTCTGCTCTCCTTGGGCCTCGGAGGTCCTCGCATTTGTGGGCTGATGCTTTTCACCAAATTCTGAACTGCCGCCGCCATTGTTTTTACCTGCCCCTCCCCCCGCCCTCCTCTGGAACCCAGGTGCACGGGATTCTGCCCTGGCCTCCGCTCTCCGCTCTCTCTCCCCACCCCGCCCCTCTCTGCTTCAGTTCCAGCACTTTCCGTGGCCGGCCTTCCTGTCTAGCCCGTCCAGTGGCGTTCTCTAGCTCTAGCGTTTCCGTCTGGCTTACTGTTATTATTCCGCAGCCTCCAGTTCTCTGCTGAGACTCCTCCATCTGGTCCCTCATTTTAACCACCTTGGCCTTAAGGTCTTGGGCGTGTTGGTGACAGCTGCCCCGGGGCACTGAGGGCCAGTCCGGCTCCCGTGCCGTGTCTCGGTCCGGCTCTGTGACCTGTTTCCTCTCCGCACAGGGGCTGCGCCTTCCCGTGTTGTTGCTGCCGCATCTCTCGTAGGTTTGTCACACGCTGGACATTGTGGTTCTCACGTTACTCAGTCTGGTGGGTGTGGTTTTGCTTTAGGAACGTTGAGCTCAGCCCAGGCTGGTGTGGCTCAGTGGATTGAGCGCTGGCCTGGGAACCAAAGGCTCGCTGGTTCGATTCCCAGTCAGGGCACGTGCCTGGGCTGCAGGCCAGGTCCCCAGTAGGGGGCGCACGAGAGGCAACCACACATTGATGTTTCTCTCCCTCTCTTTCTCCTTCCCTTTCCCTCTGTCTAAAAAAATAAATAACTTTAAAAAAATTAAAAAAAAGAATGTTGAGTTCCAAAGAGTTGCGTTTTAACAAGCAGTTAGAGTGGAGAATCCGCTCCATCCAGCTGAGGCTTGCTTACAGTTCTGTGAAGGTGGGACGAGGGTGCGCTCACTCTGGGGCTCAGGTGTGGCCTTCCTGAGGTCTCGGTGAAGAGTCCGGGCGTCCAGCATGGCCGCTCCCTCCCTCTGGCCCCAGAAAGCCAGCCTCCCCCCCGCAGCGTCACCGTGGGAACCTGCCCTCAGTGCACAGCGTCCCGGCCGCTGTTCCCTCCCAGGCCTCGGAGCCCCGCCCTGCCGTGTGCAGCTTTGTCCTGACCAGAGACGCAAGCGGGCCCCACGCGGGTCCCTGGGGCTCCTCCGCTGCACAGCTCCACCCCCGGCCACGACCCCGATCCACGAATTCCCGCCGTGGCGGAGCCCCCGGCTCCATGCTGTTGCCCACCACTCTGTACAGTCCCCACCCTCCCGTGCTGGGGTTTGACAAGTGGCCACGGGTAGAAGTCTCGGGTGAACGTGCGCCTCGTGTCTCCCCTCGAGAACCACAGCCCCTGGAAAGCGTGGCCTCGTACACTTGACGGCTGTGTGGCAGAAGGTAAAAGTGACACCCGTGACTGCATCGTGGCCAGACTGGCAGCCGCGCATGCACGTGGTGTGCCCCAGAGCCGGGCGTGGACGCCGGCCGCGCTGCTCCCTGGCGCTGTGCGCTGGGACAGGTGACGTCCCCTCTTCGAGTCTCAGTTTCCTCATCTGAAGAACATCAGGCTGTGGTGAGGACCGAGGGGGACAGAGTGCGCCCAGCGTGGCGCCCGGCACATGGGGCGGCCTCCGTGACCGCCCGCCTTTGCTGCTACTGCTGTGCCCCGAGCGGGTGAAGCTGCAGGCCAGCTGGAGGACGGTCTCCGCTGTCGTCTCCACAGTGAGGGAAGCCTGTCCCTACTGAGGACAAAGACTTTGGCGATGGGTCTTGTCTTAAACATTCACTTCATTCACTTAATTTTAGGATTGCGTTTGGCCTTAAAGTTAAGAGAAGCCAGATGGTGCAGTTAACACAAATGAAAATAGAGCTTCAACCTTCAGCTTTGGCTGGCGAGGGTGTTGGTGGCCAGGAGGGGGTGGCCCGTGTCTGTGCCGTGTTGACTGACACCTCCTGCACGTGGGCCACGCTGGTGCCCGAGACAGAAGGCCCCGCCTGCATGACCACGCCTCCCAAGGGGCGTGGCAGCGCGCCCAGGGCACGCCAGTGCACTGCCTTCTTCGCGGGGGTCGGGGGGGCGGGGTAGGGGGGCCGTCTGTGCCTCAACTCACCCGGCGTGTGGACTCACGGTGCTGTGGAGATGGCTCGCCGACCAGAGCACCCGGCTTCCCGCCGTCCCTGCACGCACGGTGTTAGCTGGAGCTCCGAGGGGCGGGGCGCGGGGCCCAGAGGCCTCCCCCTGGAGGGCCGCGCCAGCGCACCGAGGCCCTGGTCTGTCCTCCCCACTCCGCCCACTTGTAATCCCTCCTTTGCAAAGTGAGTTCTTTCTCACCCCGAGTCTTCCTCCGCGGCCTCTTCTCCATCCCCGCCTCCTTCTGCCTGTTGACTTCGCTGGGACACACACCTGCACTCGGGAAACCCTTCCACGTTCCTTTCAGTGACCTTTTCCTCCTGCCCGGCAGGCAGCACTAGTCCTCCTTTTCTTCCCATTCTCCTGCCTGTTGGAAATTTAACGGTGTCTTCCCGGCGTTCTCCCCTCCAGTCTGCTGCGGGCAGCTGCTGAAAGAGGCCGTGGCGGAGAACTCCAGATACGGCTACGACATCCAGCCGTTCTTTGAAAAGGAGATAGCAGGTAGGCCACGCTTTCCACGGCTGCCACCCCCCGCACCCGCCGGAGCTCACACGGGGGAGGACAGCTGGGCGCTGGGAGCTGGGCTCTCCGGGGACAGAGGCTCCGCGCCTGCCCCCGAGTGAGGCCTCGGGGCTGCCCGGCCTGTCCCGGGGGCCGGGGCCTGGTGGGCCCGCATGTTACCCACCCCGGGCCGTCTGGAAGGTTTCTGTTTGTCGGGAACCTTTGCTTACACGGGGGGATCCTACAGCAGAGAGCGGAGGGAGGCCACGGGCAGGGGTTCCGATTTCACCTGCAGCCGGAGCCGGAAGGGTCGGACCGCTTTGCAGGTGCGCGGACTGACCGGCCGCTGGTCCTCTGTGGGCCTGACGTGACCTGTGTGACAGGGGCCACTGGGCCAGGTCATCTCTCCAGGACCCCCTCCCCATGATCCACAATCTGAAGACGTTCCTAAGATCCGACCCTTGGGAGGGAACTTTCACATCGTTCTAGTCCAGTTTCCTGTGTCCATGAGTGAGCCGCAGAGGGGGCCGAGCCTCTGCAGCCACCCAGGCGGCTCGTGGCCCCTCTGGACCCCGAATCCCCCTCGGGCAGAGCAGTTTTCAGGCCCCTGCATCCTCTCATGCGTAAAGCACTGTAGCCCCTCTGTGCAGTCAGCACAGCTGTTGGGTCCGACACGAACGTGGACTTGTGAGTCACACTGACCCCGAAAGGAGCTGGGGTCATAATGGGCGTGCTGGCCAGACAGCCTCTGGCAGGATGCTCAGGGCCTCCTCCCCCATCTTCGGGACACAGGATGTTGACAAGGGAGCTGTGAGAACAGGCTCCCGACGTCAGCTCGAGAGCCCCAGGGCGACGTCCTGGCCCGGCTCTCCCAAGTCCCCAGGGCGAAGTTCAGTGTGCAGAGGCCAGGTGTGCGCAGGGAAGGTCGCAGAGAGAGTCTGTTCCCTCCTCAGCCAGCGGCTGTGGGAGCCGGAGGCACCAGGCGAGGGTCAAGTCCATGGCGCGCTTCGGAACTTCCCCGCCTGTTCAGACCCTGGGGCGCCCCAGCCCTGTGCGGCTCTCAGAACCGGGCTCTTGGGGGCGAGGAGGGCATGGAAGTCCCTGGCTGCGGGGACAGGTGAGGACCGATGGGAGGTGTGTGTGTGCAGTGCTGGTAGGGAAGTGTCACCGTGGTGACCACAGGGACAGGGCCCGAGGCGCAGTTTCCTCCTGCAGCGCCAGCCTCCGGTCACACAGGGCGCTGGGCTGCCGAGCCCCCTGGAGAACAGGTGACGGCTGAGTGAGTGGCCGCCTGACCGGGACAGACGACAGCGTTTTACCAGAGGCGTCGCGGCCGGGGCTCTAGGGCGAGACGGGGCGTGGCTGACTTCAGGCGGATGTGCCCGCATCAATGCAGGAGGAGGCGAGGCCCACGTAGCTGGCAGTTGGTGCCTGTCCCGCGGGGTCTGCAGGGGTTCTTTGACTTGCTTCTTGCAACTTTTCTGTACTTCTGAAGCTTTTTTCGGTGGAGTTACAAAAAGTATTTGGGCGGTTCCCAAGGGCAAGCCCCTCCTCGGATCCTGTAACATACACTGTGTGCCCACGCAGGCTTGCACAGCTCCTGACGACCTCGGGGTAACGGGAGGGACCAGGCCCAGGTGGCGCCCTCTGCAGTCGGGACCCTTGTATGTCCCCCTGGGGCACGGACTCCGGGCTGCGCCGACGTGCCCCGCCCAGCGCCGGGGGCGGGGCCGGGTCCATCGGCAGGCTCCGGGAGAGCGTGCCGGTACCTAGCCGCACAGCGCCTTCCGCCTTCCTCCCTCGGGCCACAGAAACTAAACCCAGTGAGTCTTTTCCGTGGCGGCCAAGCGGCGCCGTTGCTTCCTATTTTTTTCTGCGACTGGAAGGGAGACTGAACGCACGGAAGCGAGCGACACCCGGTAGCTTCGATCTTCTGTGCTTCATGCTAAATTCTGCACACGCCCCCGCTGCCCCCGCCCCCCAGCCTTTTGTTCGCGGAGCCTGTGTCGCTCGGGACTTCCCACTCCCTACAACGTTACCGACACCACGGCAGCCAGCACTACACCTGCCGAACGGAAGCAGTGAGTCCCGCCGCCTCACTGGTCGCCCCGTGGCGGGCTGCAGAGTGCATTTACCTTCCTAACCCCTTGTCAGTCAGCTGCAGACATGTGGCTGGGAACCAGCGCACTCGCTTGGCAGAGCCTCGGGGAGGCCCGGTCAGCCGGCAGGACCCTGCTCCCCAGCCGGAAGCCACTCTCCGGAAGCCACTCTCCGCCGGAAAGCAAGAAGGTGTGGGTGGTTCTCCCGACCCCGCCGGAAGGGCGGAGGCTGGGGTGGACCCAGAAACCCTGCCGCCACCCGCTGCCTCGCCTCTCTGCCGGGCGAGGCCCTGCTCCTGGAACCCAGCGCTTATGGGGTCTGGGACCTGGGGTAGGTGTGCCGTGTGTCGGGATGGGGGCCGTCTTCAGCCGTGTCACCTCCCTGCGTCTGAGCTCTGCAGCCGTTTGGGGACAGGCCCAGAGTTTGCCAGGGCGTTGGAGGGAGGTCGTGTGCATCCACGGGCTCTGCTGGGCTCCCGACCCGGCCTCCCAGGCCAGGCCTGGGGACAAGCCCGCCGAGGTGCCCCTTTCCCAGTAAGTGGCCACGTCCCCGTGGTGGGGACGGGAGACTGACCCCAGGCCTTCCCCGGGAAGAGCCCTGACTGGGTGGAGGCAGCGGGGGGGAAGGGGTCGATCTGCGGGGGGTCTCGGTGGAGGGCCGGGGTGAGCCCACCGAGCGGCTCCCCTCTGGGGGGAGTGAGGCAGAGGGTGCAGCAGTGAGTGTCTTCCGAGAGCTGCCGTGGGGTCAGAGGTCACCTTTTGGGGGCCCTCGGAGGCCTCTCGGCTTCCCCCGTCACAGTCGCAGGCGTGTTTCGGATCCCCTGCCCTCGGTGCCAGCCCTGTACCCCGGAGCACAGGGGTCCTGCCGCCCTGCACCTGTTCTGGTCTGTGCCACCCCGAAGCCTGCGAGGTTCCGGGAGCTCGAGGGAGGGGCAGAGGTGCTCAGTAAAGACACAGAGGCCTCGTCACCCTGGGGCACGGCCCTGGCCCCTCTGGATGGTCGGCTCTCCCTGTCGGCGCACCCGACGTGCAGCCACCTGGTGCAGAACCGCAGCCTCACCGCCGGCCAGTGTCCTCCTGGCCGTGGGCCTCCCCTCTAGGGGCGCGCCGCCCCGGCTCCTGGCTGCTGGCCGACTGGGCCAGCCTCCTGCCGCAGACTCTCGCCCTCTCCTCTCACCTTGGAGCCACAGCCCCAGAGCTGGCAGCTTCGTCACTGAGGCCACCCTGGAGTCATCGTCACCACCATCAGCAGCTCAGTGGGGTCGATCCAGTTGTCGTCCTTTGTCCCTTTGTCCTTTCCCGGTGGAGCCACTTCCTCTCACCCGCTCTGGGCCTCAGGCTGTGATGCTCCCAGTCATGACCTCTGCAGGCTCAGCCGTGTTCTCTGACGTCCCCACAGGGGCTGCCAACACCTCCTCCTTCCGGATCAGCCGCGAAATTAATAACGGTGTTGTTTTCCCGTCTTTCACGTTCACTGGGCAGAGGACCCCAGGGCCCCGTCTTAGCTCTGGGTCCCGGGCTCCTGGCGACATGCCGGGCACGGAGGCCTGGGGAGGTGTGTTTCTTCCATGGCCCGGACTTGGACACACATGGGCCTGACCTTCCAAACTCACCCCGATTCAGGTGCTGCGGACGGAACGAATTTGTTCCCGGGGGCCCTGCCCACACGCCTCTCTCAGCCGCCGCTTCTGCGGTCCCGGAGCCGGGAGTCGGGGCTGCGTGTGACCCCGGGGTCGGCTCTAAATGGCTTTTACATGGGTGCGAAACAAGCCACCAACCTGCTCCGGGCTTTTGGAAAAGTGTCTTCTCGGCCGCTACACGCCGTCACATTGGGCGGCCCTGCCCCCGCCCCGAGGTAGGGGGCGCAAACGTGCTGCTCTGGGGCAGGGGCCCCCCGCCGTCAGGATCTCCTCCTCTGCCGATGAGGTGGGACACTCAGCACCGTCACCTCCACAGACGGCCGGTTCTCTCCCTGGGCGCCACTCCCAGCACAGGGCCGCGCGAAGCTGAGGTTTCTTACTTTCAGAGACCTGGAGCTTCCCGAGGAAGGCAGCCACCTGTCCATGTCCTCGGGGCTGTCTGGGTCCCCAGTTTTCACCAAATGCAACAACCAGCCCTCCTCGTCGCCCGCGGCGGACCTTGGGGAAGGCTGCACGCCTGTACTGTTTGCCTGTACTGTTTGCCCTTTCCCAGGACCCCATACGCGCGGCTGTGTGTGGGGCTGTTGGCGGCAGGTGCGCCCCAATCGCAGATCGCTGGCTCTGATCTGTGGTCCGGAGGGCGGCCTCCTACCTGGCCGTGCCGACTGTGTTCGTTCCTGAGCGTGGCCGGGGCCGTCTCAGACCGGCCACCTGGGAAGACAGCCAGCCCCAGGCGAGCCTCGCCCGTTTGCTGTGGGTGTGCTCTCAGCACGGGACGGCTGTCTCCCTCCCGCCGCTCCGCTCCCTTGGGGTGCTCGGTCGGGGACTGCCAGCCGGGGCGTCTCCGGCCGTGGGGGTTTGCCTTGGACTCTAGCTTTTCGAGTTTCCCGTCTCTCTGGGAGCAGATTGTGTTCTAATATCTGCCCATATGGCTCTTTGGCCAAAGTACCAGGAGCTACTACCTCCCTTCAACCCTGTCAGTGTCCCCACCGTTCAAAAACCGGGGGCCCAGATCCCTGGGCGCACGTGCCAGACGTGAGGCCCTTTCGGCGAAGAAGCGGGTGCTGAATCGGTGTAATAACTTCCCCCTAAAAGCCAAGTCCTGATGTGCGGGAAAGAGAATGTGGAAGACAGATCATTACCGAGAGCTCCCCCCGCCTCCTCCCTAAACATTCCTCTCTGGAGAAGGTCCCTGGGGCCCAGCAGCGTGGGGAGGAGGCGGGGGATTCGAGGGAGATCCGACTGTCGCTCACACCTTCTGCGGTAATGAGACCCCACCGCAGCGCAGCCTTCACGGCGCCAACAAGCCACACCAGCCCCAAACGGGCACGATTACGAGCGTTTTCCTGAGGCTTCTGCGCAGCACCTCCCAGGAGGCCCGGGGCAGAGCGCAGCCCGCGTGCCTCCTTTTTGGGAGGGGATTAATATTCTCGTCACTAAATGCACACTAAAGATCCGACAACAGACCAGCGTTTCGCTTTTGTTAAAAACTTGGAGAGAGTTGCCGAGTCGAAAGACAAAGTGAGCCTTCCCCTCTGAGCCGGCGGGCGAGCGCGGCCTCGGAGAGGGCGGCGGCCCACCCTCTCGGCGGAGGGGCGCGCCGAGGGAGCCCGGCCCGGCAAGGCTCTGCCTGCGGTGTGTGTGCGCCAGCGGAAAGCAGCGCCGGCTCCCTAAATTATTCACCAGTTGATTAATGGACTCACAGGGGTATAATTAGGAGAGGGAGAGACGGTGGGCGCCGACCGGCACAGCGCTTGGGGGAACGGGAGCCTTCGCTTCTTCCCGGGAACTTTCTCGGGTGCTGGGCGTTTGAAGATAAGTTGGGAAGAGCTCAGCGCTCTTCTCTTTTGAAGTGGAAATAGGACAGTTTGAATCCGTCGAGTTTAATTTTTCACAAGCTGCAGGGGCCCTGCGGTGCCAGCCCCTCTTTATTATTGAAAAAACGCCGCGCTTCCCTTTCATTCCGCGCACCCAGGCGCGCCCGCGGTCCGGGCAGTAAGCAGCAACCACGCTCATTTGCCCTTCCGTGGGGCTGGTCTTTTAGCGGGGGTCCCTCCCCGGGGCGGCCCCCGCCCGCGCCCCCGCCGCGGGGCCGCCAGGGGTTGGTTAGCGGCCGCCCTGTAATTTATGCATTTTCAAGGAACCGCGCCTCGGTCTGACAATGCTTTTGAAGTAGCTCCTTTTTTCAAGTCAAACTCTGACTTTTCCCCAGGGACTGCTACAAAGATTTCCTCGTGGAAAGTGGGCGCGCGTGTTTTCCGGGGAGAGGGGCCGTGGCTGTGGCTCCGGGGCGTGGCGGCCGCTGTGCTCAGGGCCGGAGGGTCTGCTCACGGGAACAGGAGACCGGGTCAGAGCCCCATTTAGCAATGGGCTCCCGCCCCGGAGGCCCCACTCCTTGTTTTAAAAAACCAGGCTGTGGCCCTGGCTGGTGTGGCTCAGTGGATTGAGCACTGGCCGGTGAACCAAGGAGTCACCGGTTCGATTCCCAGTCAGGGCACACACCTGGGTTTTGGGCCAGGTCCCCAGTAGGGGGCGCACAAGAGGCAACCACACACTAATGTTTCTCTCCCTCCCTTTCTCCTTCCCTTCCCCTCTCTCTACAAATAAGTAAATAAAATCGTAAAATAAAATAAAAAACCAGACTTTGATCACAGAAGTGTGTGTTGTCTCTCTGCCTTCAGAAGGTCTGTCGCCATCATGGTTGCAAAGCTCTTGGGTTCAGCGGCCAAACCGGTGGGGAGACCGAGGCAGTGAGTGGCTCTCGGTTCGCTCGTCCTTCCGTTCAGCGAAGCTGCCTCCCTGGCCAGAGCTGTCCGGGGTCCCCCACCCGGCCGTGGGGCCAACTGCGGGGGCTCCGCTGGCCTGGGTGTGCCCACCGCGTTCACTCTGGGCCGGGCCTCCGGGTCACAGACCGAGAGTTGCTGGCATGTTGCTGGCGAGTCTGAGGTGAGCCCCGAAGTGCAGGGCGTCCTTCTCGCTCTGACCAGAGCTTCTGGAAGCATCTCGCCCTCCACGGGCAGCCCCGGCGGCTTCCAGCCCACTCAGCCGTGAAATCGTCTGTGACAGGCCGGACCCCGCGGCCCCAGCCGCCTCCTCCAGCCGGGAGGTCTCCCGTGCAGCCGCCTGGGGGGTCCTCTCGCACCCCCAAGGCAGGGGCGGCGTGAAGCCCCCACACCCTGGGACTGTCCCTGACACCGGCTCTCTCCCTGGGCCTGTGAGCGGGGCCTGCGGAGGGGGCGCTGCCCGTGGCGTACCCCGGACAGTGGCTGTGTCCCTGAAAGGTCAGGGACAGGAGACTGGCTGGGGTACGTCCGCGAGAAGGCGGCTCTGCGGCTTCCCCGTGGGGCACGCGGCACAGCTGTGATGGAGGAGGGGGGCGCACGGGGCCCACGCCCGTCACTCCGCACCTGTCCACGCTGCTCTGAGTTAGGGGGCGGGGGTGGGGGGCCGTGAGGGTGGGAACTCGGGGAGAGGGGATTGGCAGGTGGGGCAGGGGGACACGGGAGGAGGGGAGGCGAGGGGCCAGCATAGCATAGGATAAGTGCGCTATGCTTAGTATACGCGTAGGACAGTGCCGCCAGTGTGAGGGAAGCACCCGCCCCGCTGGTCCCCATTCACCCTCCCTGCGGCCACCCTGTGGGATCCGGGGGAGGCCGAGGGTGAGCGGGAGACGTACGGCCCCTCCCGCCTCTCACCTGGATGCGTGCAGCTGAGCCTCTAGGACTGGGGTCTCACTGCCCCCCACTTCTGGTCAGGGGTGGGTTCCGGGACCTGAGGTGGACCTCGCCCTGCATGTCTCTGCTCCTCTCTGCCCGCCCCCAGTGCCCAGCCCCCGCCGTCCCGGGGGGCAGCGGGGACAGTAGCGATAGGAGGCAGCCGGGGCCTGGCGGGCTCCAGAGCTGGCCGGCCGGCGCCCCTCCTCCACAGTCCGGGGAGCAGCGGCCGGTGTGGGCTCTGGAGCCGCCCCCTCCATTGCGGTTCCGACCCTGCCACCTCCCACCCGTGTGACGGGGGCGGTGGGGGGGGACCCAGGTTCCTCATCTGTGAGGTGAGCTCTCCGCAGCCCCGCCGCCCCGGTTGGCTCTGTGTGAGGCGAGACCGCGCCGTGGGTGGCCCGTTGCCGGCCAGGGCTGGGGGCGCTGGCCGCCCCGGGACAGTGATTGGACACGTGACGGTGGTGGCAGCGAGACCGTCGGGCGCACACCCAGGTTTCCATGTGGATGTGGTTTTGGTACTTTATTCTCTCCCCGGGACTGCTGCCGGCTCTGGGCGCCTGGCCCCCGCGGTAGCTGGGAACGGCAAAGGCCGCACCTCTGGTGTCGCGTCCTCCGTGACACTCAGTGACAGGCGTTCTGTGGTGCTCCTGATTTCACAGATTTCGGGCAGGGTGGGCGGCGAGGTTTTGGTTCGGCAGCCCGACGCTGCTGAGCGGAACCGGGCCGCTCGCTGGCGTCCTGTCTGGTCCTCAGTTCCGGTGCCGGCTCGGTCCGTGGTTCCTCGCCCTGTTGCGTCTGCTGGGGCTGCCGTGTCCAGGAAGGAGTCTCCGTTTTCATGCCTGGTGCCTGCAGGGAGATGCTGGGGACCGAGGGGGCTGGTCAGGCAGCTCTGTTCCGACGGCCTCGTCACGTGGCCACCTTGGGCTTCCCCACGGCACAGCGGCCTCAGGTTCGCCAGCCCCCGCCTGGTTCCGGGGAAACCAGCGCCCCAGGGTGTCCAGGGCGGCTGCGGTGGTTGGGTGGAGGGTGGGGTGAGCTGCGAGGCTTCCATCAGATGGGTTGGTACAACCAGCCCACACCCGAGGGGCGGGGTCGGCGCCCAGAGGTTCGGGGTTGCTCAGGGCTGGTCCATCTGTGACTGGGGGGCAGAACAGGTGGCCTCAGACCCCAAGGAACTGGGTGACAGCATGACTTCCCACCTGCGACGAAGGGGTTCGCTCTCAGCTCAGGGGCCTGAGAGGCCAATTCCCCTTTAAAGAGGAAGGAACCCCTGGGGAGCGGTAAAGTGACTCACCCGAGGGCGCGCCATGAGCGGGCCACAGAGTGGAGGGCAGAGTTCACGCTGCCCGCCCCCCGAAGGGCAGGGACAGGGCACAGACTGGGCAGGCCGCCCCAGAGCCAGGTCATCTGCCTTTAGATCTGGGCCCTGCGCCTATCGGCTCTGTGGCTGTGGACACGTTACTCCCTCTCTCTGTGCCTCGGTGTCCTGATCTGTCAAATGGGGTTGTGGGGAAGATCGAGTGAATCAATACCTGGACTAGAACAGGTAAGATGCACGCTCAGAGCCTCGAGGGCTCGTGGCGGGCATGGCCATGCATGCTGGAGGAGTGACGCGCCGGGCGTCTCTTCCCCCCCAGAAAGCCGGGCGCACGGTGGCTCCCCGGGCGCCGCCGTCGCTGGTTTCCTTTGCCCAGGTGGCGCGGGCACCAGCGTTCCTGCTGCCCTTCAGGTGTGGGGGAGACGAGGCCTTCTGGGCCCGGATCCGTCACCGTGGAGGACACCCGTGTCCCTGGACTCCCGGGCCCACAGCGGCAGCTGGTGTGACCGCGCTGCACTGGGAACCGCCCACTCTGGCCGGCCGCCGGCCTCCTTCTCACGTCCCCATTCTTACCTTCGTGTTCCGCTGAAAGACGTGACAACGCATTTTAGGATGGGAATGACTATCGAACCTTTACACACAGTGTGGGTAAGTGAGCAGTTAAAAGTCTTACTAACTTGCTAAGCACAGTGCCATTTATTTCTAGAAGACCGTCTCTGTTTAAATGGTCTCTTTGCATCTGAAACTTCCCTGGAGACACAAGGCAAGGCCTCTGCGGCGGGAGGGCTGCCTGGCAGCGGCGACAGCGACGGTGCGTGGGCACCTCGGCCCTGACTTGGCTCTCCGGTCCCCGGGCGGGCGGGCGGGAAGGGGTGTGGACGGGAGCCGCTCTCGAGGGGCGAGCCACTCGAATCCGCTCCTCGCTGGGAAGAGCCCCAGGGCTAATGTACTTTCCAGACTTTAACAAAATCCAGTTTCCCAAAAACTGCTTCCTGGCAGCACTGCCTGCCAAGCAGTTTTAAACGTTATTGTCAAGCCATAGAGATGTTAGAATGTAGACTCTTGGAACCTGAAGAAGTCTTAGAAAGCGTCTGTGCCATCTTGTGCCTGGATGCCCTGGAGACCGGGCTTGTCTGGTGCAAGCGGCCGGAGTTTACCAGGAGGCCAGCCAGGTCCGGCCGCTTGCTCCCCCTCCCCGAGAATTGCAGGGTGCGGCCAGTTGGAGCAATCCGGAGTCCCCTCCTTATCTCCCTGGGAGCCTTCAGAAATGTTGACTGCTTCGTGCTGGTATGGGGCGCAGTAGCCAAGGTCGACCAGCAGGTGGCAGTAAATAATAAACAAACAGCCGGCGGCTGCCCCATCCCCCCAGCTGTGGGCCCTGTTCCTCCTTCTGACACGCTGGCGATTTCCGGTTGTGGGGGCCAGCGGGGCTAGGGGGCCTCAGCTGCCTGGAATCTGTACCCTGGAGTGGGGGAGGGGAACAGTCTCCCAGAAACAGTTTCCGTGGAACAATGGTGAAACCAACTCCTGTCCTGGGCCAAGCCCCCACCACTCTGGGGAAGAGACGTGGCGGGGGTGGGGGTGGGCCGTTTCCTCCCCGCGTCACTGTGCAGGGGATGGAAGTACAGTAGAAGCAGGCTCTTTCTCCTCCACGGTCCTTTCCTCCGACCTCCCCGCAGGGCCCTTCAGGGGACCCCGCCCTGTGTTGGGGTGCTGGGAAGGGGGACCCGACATGTCACCTTTACCCTGGTTTCAAGGGGACTTGAGGAAGGAAGGAGGGAAGGAAGGAAGTTAGTTGCAGGGACAGTCTCAGGGTGCGTGTGCATGGGTGATGTGTGGGTGGGTGTGGGCTGTGGAGCGTGTGGGTCCTGTGTGCCCCGGAAAGCGTGGGTGTGGAGTGTGGCTGGAGAGCGTGTAGTGGGTGTGTCATGTGTGTGCGTGGGGGTGTTGTAGGTGAGTGCGAGGCTGTGTGTGTATAAGGTGTGTAGTGTGCAGGGGGCTGCCGAGGGTGTGCAGGGGTGTGCGGAGATGCCCCGCTCTATTCTGATCTGCCCTGGGGTGTAGTGGGGTGAACCGCTCACTCTGCGCCCCGCAGTCAACCCGGGTCCTTTCTGTCTTCCAACACCGGCCCAGGGCGCTATTTCCTTTCCTCCACTTTTGTCCTGGCCCTTTGGGACCCACTTGGGCAGCCTCCTGCCCCACCTGCCCCTCCTGCCCCTCCCTCCCCGGCTGAGCCCCTGGTCGGGCCCTGTGCGGCAGGCCGGAAGCAGGAGTGCAGGCGTGGACACCAGGGGGCAGTGGGGCGCAGCAGGAAGGTGGGGAGCAAGGCCTGGAGGAGTCCCACCCCCGGGCTCCTTTCCACTGGGAAGTGGGGAGCTGGGCCCTCCTAACTCCCAGGCCCTCCTAACTCTCTGTGGGGGACCCGACTGAGGATGAAGAAGAGAGTCCCGTCGGATCATCTGGGGCAGTGGGTGCGGGGAGTCCCGCTTGTGGAGGAGCTTTGACCGTGTTGTGCAGGAGGGAGCTTAGCGGGGCGCCTGGGCCTTTGAGCCGAAATCCTCAGGTTCGAGTCAAGTGTTCCAGGTGCGTGGGGGACCTGGCAGGACCCCACGAGGCCTGGGTGCCTGTCCCCCGTGACCGTGGCTCCCCACCACCCCCTTGCCAAGCACACCCTGCCAAGCACACCCCACCGGCAGAAATAAAGGGAGTGAGATTTTTAAACCTCAAGGTCCGAGCGAGCATCGCCGTCTTTATGGAAAGCCTTGAGGGGAAAAAAAGCCCTAAAACGCATGGTGTGGCCTCATGAAATCGCGGGATGCCCGAGTCTCGCACCTGGCTGAACTCGGGCTTGACGGGACATTCTGGAGCGGCGCCGTGGCAGTGGCGCTGAGACGTGAGCCGTGAGGCCCGGGAATCGAGGTCGAGGCGCCTGACTGAGTGGAGAGGGACTTCAGGCCTCCCCGAGAACCGCTGTCCGTCCGTCCGTCCGACCGATCAGGGGGCCCTGTCAGGGCCTCTTTGCACTCCCCACAGAGCATGGCAAGCCAGACCTCGAAAGGCCGCGTGGGGCCCGGAAAGGGAGTCCGCAGCCTGCGGGCAGAAGGGGCTCGGAGCAGAGAACACGCTGCAGGAGGTTCGGGGGCGCCTGGGGCAGGTCCCCACCTCCAGGGGTTCCTCCAGGGGGTCCCGTCTCCTTCCCCGGACCCTGAGCCCCGTGGGGGAGCAAGGAGGAGACCCTGTGCTCCGCGGAGCCTTTTCCTGTGCGGGGGAGGACCGGGCCCCCGCAGCCTCGCAGCCCCTCCGAGGCCCCGCCGCTCCCCCACCCCCAAAGCACGGCCTTCTGAGATGAATTCTTTGTCCTTTGGATGGTCTCTCACTGCGGCTGGCTCAGCCTCCTTTAGGCACTTAAATAGTTTCCTTCGAAAGAAGCCACGTTTTAAGCGGCAGGCTCTGAACATGGGTGAAGAGGAGGGAGAAGCTGTGGGGACCCCCCGTGCGCCCGTCCCGCCTGTGCCCCCACCTTTCCCAGGTGCACACTCTTAGACGCGGGAGCGCCGGCGCAAAAGGCGCATCCATCTGAACCGTGGAGGCAAACTGGGGAGTTCCTTCTAGAAACCCTTGCTCACCTAACAGGCAACCCTTCGCCCTAGAACCTCCCCCCAAAAGCCTCCCTGTGTCCCCGTGGGCTCCCCGACTCCTGCCTGGGTCAGTTCTCCCCAGCCGAGGACGGGCTCGGACAGGTCACCTCAGCGACAAGCTCTTGGGGCCTCAGTCTCTCGTCTTCGACCTGAGGGAGGCCAGTTGGGGGGCTTCCAGGCCCTTTGCTCCGAGCTGCCCGCGCCCCCCGCCACCCTGAGGAGGCCCTGGGACGCAGCCCGTCTCCCCGGCAGACCCGACGGCGGGAGAGGCCGTCAGAAACGACCGCTCCCCGGCAGCGGGGGCCCTCGGGCCCAGGGCCTCCCGGCTTCCCCGCGCGCATCTCCACGTGGTCCAGTCTCTCCGCAGTTCCGGAACTTTGTCGTGTTGACTCTGGAGGCAGGTCTGCCACCCTCCTTGGAGGGGACGAGGCAGCTGAGGCCCAGAGAGGCAGAGTGGCCCACTGACGGTCAGCCAGCACGGAGGGCAGGGCCACGACGCGCCCTACGCTGTGCCCTCTGACCTCCCCAGAGGCAGGTCAGGCCGGTTTGAACACGCTTGCTTGGCTGCAGCGGAGCCTCTGAAAAGGCCTGTCTGTCTGCCCCACACCCGCTGCATGCCGGCGCTGGGTCCCTCGTGCAGAAACGAGGGAGGCCTGGTCCTTTGTCCTTGGGGACCGCCACGCCATCCTTTGTGAGAGGCAGGAGGTGCAGAGAAAGTGAGCGGTGACGGAGGGAGAAGCTGGGGCTGACCTGGGGTGGGAGGAGGTCCTGGAGGAGGCTGTGTTCTGGTTGCAGGGACTGGACATTCAAGGTCTGGGGGACAGTCCCCGGGGAGGGACGCAGGAGTCGGGCCTTGTGAGCCCGGTGGCCGTGGGGGAGAGGACAGAGCCCTGGGGAGCCACAGCAGCTCCAAGCAGGGGAAGAGACGGGACAGCCGTGTGACTTCTCCTCCCTGTAATGTTCTCATTGGGACGAAAGCCCTTTGCCGCCCCTTCCTGGGGGCCGGGGAGAAAGGCTGAAAGATCTCAGAGAGTCGGAGTAGGGACACGCAGGTGACTTAGACTAAGGCTACGGTTCTTTGGTGACGGGAGTAACTGGCGGGTCGTGGCCGTGGAGGAAGGCAGATGCTGGTGGTTTTCCGTGTCACTCACCCGTGTTCACCTCGCGGTCGGCCTGGGGACCCTTGGGGCGGTCTCAGGCGAGTGCACCAGGGCTGGGCCCGACCCGTGGGTGCTGCAGGAGAGACCGGCACCTCTCGAGAAGCCGCCACGCCTCCGTCACTGCCAGTCTGCGAGCCAGCTCTCGTGGGGCCCCGTGCGCAGCACACACGGTAATATTTACCAAGTATTTCTGGAAAAACGAGTGTAAAGTGCAGGAGACGCAGAGCAAATTGCCAGAACGCGGCACAGTAGCAACATAGGACATTTAACGGATCCGAGAACAGATTCGGGGAAATGTCAAACGCGGAATGTAAACAGGAGGCTTCGCACCGCGTCCGCTCCCCGGGTCCTCGTTCCAGGCCCCGGTGACAGCCGGAGCGGAGATCCTCCCAGACCAAATTCCTGCAGCGGTGGGGGAGGGTGGGGTGGGGAGGGGCCGGGGCTGTGGGCCCCTCAGTGGGGCCTGGGGCTCGTTTGCTGCAAGTCTGGATCCTTGGGGGGAAAGCGGCCCACATGTTACTGGGGGGCTGGGGACCACCCCGGCTGCCGATGGGCATGGTTGTCTTGTCTAGGTCAGGAAAAGGTCAAGGTCAGGGTCGCCCCTGACCCATCTCAGACAATCACATTCTTCCCATCACTGGGACCACGGATGGAGGGACCTGAGAATGGGAACCCAAGTCTTGCCCACCTACACCCGACTCCTTCCTAATGCAGTTCATGGTCAAGTACAGCGAGGAAGCCCACCAGCCACGGACCCTCCCTCCCATCCCTGTTGGGTCAGCGGGGGGCCAGGGCGGCAGAGTGACCGTGTCCTTTCCCTGCAGTCCCCGACAACATCGTGGCGAACGTGCTGGGCCAGCGCCTGGGCACACACGACTGCGTCCAGAAGGGGTGGGTGCTGCACGACTTCCCACGGGACCTGGACCAGGCGCACCTGCTGGACCACCTGGGCTACAAGCCCAACAGGTGAGCTGCCCCCCTCCGTCCCGGGGCTTCCTGTTCACGGGCGTCACGAGCTTCTGAGGCGGAGGGTCTCCGACCCCGTTCATTTGCCCCGTGAACTGGAAGTGAAGTGGAGGTCCCAGTCCCGGCTTCGCCACCTTGGCGGACCGGACTCCCTCACCTGGAAACTGATAGCACACCCCCACGCGTCTCTCCTTCCTCGCGGGACTGTTGTGGAGGAAACGGGAGTTTTCTCTTATGGCTTTGACGACTTCGTCTCCTCCTCTTCCCCTGAGTGGTCAGCCCTCTGCTGCGACTCGGGGGCTGACCGCTGTGGAGTGTACTGCCCTTCCTCCACTAACGGGACCCAGAGGGCGCGGCACCCGTGGAGATACTGGGAAACGAGGGAAGGCCGCCCCCACGAGGACAGCAGGGGCGCTTTCGTCAGCGCTGGCTCTGGCCAGGGGCCGGCCGCGTCCCGGGGTCTGGCGGAGGGAGACGCAGAGGCAGGCTGAGAAGCCCAGAGCGCTCCAGGGGGGAAAGGGGGTCTCGGGGTGTCCTGGGGGAGGCGGCCACCGAGGAGCAGGCGTGTCCTGTGCTCGGTTCGGGAACGGCAAGGACACACACACACACAGGCCGAACTTCCCGAATCCTTGCACGGCGGAGAGCGCCTTTCCCTTCCCTTTGTGTGTGAACATGGAGCAGGGCGAAGACTTCTCTGGGCACGCTGCTCCCGCTCGGCGTCCCCCGCCGTTCCCGCGCCGCCCTCCGGCGGCTCCGGGGTGGCGGGGAGCCCGCGGGCCTCCTGTCGGGGCGGGTGGCGCGCCCCCTCGTCTGACGCTCGTCTCCCCGTCTCTGCCTCTCGGGTTATTTTCACCCGGCAGGCGCCTCGGTCTCGGTTCTCCTCCTACTTTCCCCTGGAACATTGGAACCCTTTGCAGTTACGTCACTTGGGGAGAATTTTCTTCCAGTGCATCATTAGCATCGTCTCTGGTTCGCTAGCTGGGCGTCCCTGTGCAGGAAGACCGAGTTCGTGTGCCGGGTGTGGGTCGTCGCTTCCCTCCTGTCGGCCTTCATCATTCTCCTTCCCGTGCTGTTTCCTCAGTCTGTCCTTCACGGTAGCTCTGTTTCCTGCCACGTTCAGTTCTTGTGGCTGCCCACTGGTTTTTCACTTTTATAATGCTTCTACGTGTTTCTTGGTTTCTTTCCCTTAACTGTGTCAGCTTTCTTCCCTCTGCGTTTATCTTACCATTTTTTCCCTTGATTTCTTAAATCATAGAGTCCGCTCTGTCTCCGTGATCGTGAGCACATCGATAAGGCTTTATCTAAAGCGCTCTTTAGTTTCCTGGAGTAATTCTTCTTCCAAAGGGTGTCGTTGTCTGTCCGAGTGTGTCTCTCTCTGTCACTTTAGGGCCCTTTCTGGTGGCGTCTCCGTCCGAGTCCCGAGGCCGGTAAATCAGCATCTTGCCATCAAGCCTCGTTGAACAGGCCCGCCGTTTGTCCCCGAGCGGCACAGGCCGGGACGTGGGTGTCCTGTGGCCGTTGTGGTGGCCGCAGAAAGGCCGGGGCGCGGCCGTGCCGCGTGGGGGCCCAGACGGCGCTCCTCTGCCTGAGCCCCGGGGAGAAGCCGCCTGCCTCATTTGCCGCCGTCTGCAGGGCGCCGGCGCCGCCAGACCAGTGGCGCTTTGGCCACAGCGCACAGGGAGGAAGGGCCCAGAGCGCTTCGATTTCGGGCAGGCCTGCCGGCCTCACTTCCCTGCTCACCACGGAGTGAAGATCAGTTTCTAAAGGCGCAGCAAGTTAACGCCCATTTAATTTACCTGACCGTCGGGCAGAGGACGAGCTGGGGCGGGGGTGACATCTGTTCACAGTGCCTCGCGCCGGTCCCTGCGCCCGCTGGCCGCTCTGCCCCTGAGCGAGCCTGCGTCCTCCCTCCTTCTTCCTCTCCTCCGCTGATTTCGTTTCCCCAGCTCGGCTTTCGGTTCAACGTTGGTGTGATTAATCTGGAAAGTAATTTTGGTCATAAACCTTCGAGTCCAGATACAGGCTGAGGAAGAGAGCACCACTCAGACTCGAGCCGCACCGAGCCGGGGCGGTGGTCCGGCGTGGTCGAGCCCCGGCTGCCGAGCACCGCAGCTGGGGCCCCCGGCTTTGTCCCCAGGAGGCCGCGGGCAGAATTCCCGCCGGAAGTCAGTCTGGGACGACGATGCCAGAATCTGTAATTCAGATGTGAAAACCGCTAGAAAGGCTCTTTTTTTCAGGAGGGTTCGATGAAATGAGATTAAAATAAATTTACATATATATCAATTTTATTATTAAAATATATTCACATGAGTAAATAGAATTATTGGGAAGGGTAAGCTACTTGGTGTATTGGACACCGAAATAGACCTCTTCGGCTTATCAGAAAACAAAGTTATTGTCTCCTTGTCAAGTATAAATCTCCCCTTAGAGCTAATAAATGGATGGTGTGCAAACGCGGTGTTTTGCTTGGCTCCTGCCGCATAAGCCCACGGCACACAGCACTAAATTACATCCCGCCGAGCCGCATCGATCTCCTGACGCCAGCATCGCACGGAGAGGGAAGCAGACCAAGTAATTGATGTGTCGAAAAGAAGGAGAAAAACTTATTTGAGAACAAATAAAATGGGCTATAAAGTTTGTTAAAACATAATAATAATAGCAAAAAAAAAGGAAGAAGAGGAAAGAAACAAAGACCTGTCCACGGCCACGTCCAGAAACCGGCCCTCTCCTGGCTGTCAGGTGATTCATTTCCGGCTGCAAGCCTGTAGCTCGGCCGTTTCTTTTCAAATTAACGTTCACTGGAGAGCGGGAGTATAGGGCTCTGAGTGATGTGGGGAAGCTGGCAGTGGATCAGACAGACGGTTCTCAGTCCTTTCCCCGCAGCGCTGCGGGGAGGGGCGGGGCAAGCCAAGGCCTCGAATCCCCTCCCCCGCTGCTCCGGCAGCGCCGGCTGGGCCAGGCCTGGGTCACATTCCCCTGCACAGGTCCAAGGTCAGAGCTGCTGCTGGGTCCCTCAGAAATCCCCGGCAGGAGGGCCTGGGGACCCTGGCAGAGCGATGGCGGGAGTGTCTTAGTGCTGTTCCCTCTCTCTGCGCCTGCGGGGCGGGGGCGGGGGGGGGGGGCGCCGAATGTGGGGCCTGGGACGAAACCACCCAAAGATGGCAGCCAGAGGCCTGTGTCCCGGCCTTCCTGTGCGAGCTGGAAACTGCTCAGGGGCAGCTTTGAGTTTTTATTGGTTGTTGTTGTTCCTTAACCCGGACGACAGTGTGTGCCCCACATCCCGAGGAGCCCCAAGGGGGTTCGGTTGTCCCTGGGCAAGCAGTGACAGGCCTCCCCGCTCTGCACCCGGCTCCCCGCTGGCGAGGGGCGTGTTGTTGGCTTTTGCTAAACACATGGCCCCTCCTCCAGGGAGCTGCGAGCAGGGCCCCACGGGGGCCCTGGGCCGGCCAGATGCAGGCCGGGAGGCCCCTCCGCCAGCGGGCCTGAGAGCCGGTCAGGTTTCCTTCACACGCACCGCCCAGGCTGCGTCCGTTGCCAGCAGAACGCCTCTCAGCATCCTGCCTGCCCCCAGGCGTCTCTGAGGCGCTTCTTCCTTCCCGCCCCGAGGACGCTGGACCCCCGATTTCACCATCATCCTCAGCCTCACGGCAGGCGCCGTGGCGCTGCTGCCTGATCCCCACCAACAGAATAAATGAGACGCTAGTGCTTTCCGTCATTTGTTCCATTCAGCAGCCCCCTGAGGCAGGTGGGGCTCCCAGGATGCCCCGTCCCTGGCCTGGGCCCGAGGAGGGGCCCAGCCCCGAGCCCAGCCCTTTGCCCCCTACCTTGCACCCTGTCCACAGTGCCAGCAAGGAGCACTCGTCCCTGCTCGCCACCTTTTCTCTGTGTTCTTAATCTGTCAAGAGGGCCCGTGACCTCTGCCCTTTGCCCGGACAGCCCCCCCGCCCCGGGGTGCAGGCCTGTGTGCCACCAGATGCATGATGGGAAGCGCCATCCAGACGCGGTACCGGGGGCTGGCCCCCCAGGCAGGCAGCCAGCATTGGCCTGTGGGGCATGGCTGTCCTCTCTCCTGCTGTTACACACTCCCCCGGGCACGGGTGCCGCCCATCTGCCTGTCCTGCTGGCCACCCATGCGGCTCTGAATGCCCGTTGCGTGAAATGAGGCGCCGAGGCAAATGCTGTCACTGGGGAGGGATGACCGTCAGGCAGCGTTCCGCTGAGTGGGCTACTTGGGGGTCAGCACAGATAACTCACTGCCGCTCAAAAACATTTTCCTCCGATTGTAATCTGTTTGCTTTCCTTGCCTTCGGAAGACAGTCAGAGTCCCCGGAGGTTGGAACTGGGGAGGGCGTCTCCCTATTTACCTGGCCGCACGCAGCCTAGGAGGGAGACCCCGAATTAGACAAAGACAAAACCGCCGGTCTGTCCAGAAGGCCCCGTGGGGTCAGGCAGGCTGGAAAATGGGGCGCGGGGCCTGGAGCAGGGCGGGGCAGCTACTCCGCCGGGTGCTGGCTGGGCTCTCCGGGCCACTGCAGCCTTCAGTCTACCGGGTGGGGGGTGCAGGTGACGGGGAGGGCTGGCCCGGCTGGTCCGGCTGGTCGTTCACTCGCCAGCCAGCGCGCTCACTGGATTCATACGCCGGCTGCTTTCCCCTTCCGCGCCGCACCGTGTTTCCGGGGACACACGATAGAGCCCGAGGAGAACGGCTTTGCCGTCTCTCACGTGTCCCAAAGTGAGACGGATGCTGTCACATCCTCCGAGGACAGCAGGAAGACCCAAGAAAAATTAAAATGCAAATGAGAGAGGACGATTTCCTGCCTCTCCCTCCCTCCCTCCCTCTCCCTCTCGTGGCTCATCATCCCTAGGCCCCCCCAGGAAGCGCTCCCATCTCCGCCGCTGATCCTGGCGTGGATTAGGGATAATAAACAGCCATTAATGGAGGCCTGAACTGGGAAATGGAGTTGGAGTCGGCAGCAACACTCGGTGGCTGACGGGGGTTAATAACTCCATTACTCCGGCTCTGCGCCGAGCCGCCTGGCGAGCGCCGTGTCGGCCTCATCTGCTCCTCATTAATTGAGCTAATAGAACCCGGCCGACCCCGCCGCGCGGCCGCCGGCGGAGAGTTTGCCGGACGTGGGCTGGAATACATATCACCGGCCGAGAGTTCCGCGGGGCCTTTTGTTTGGGCAGGAAGCTGCTCCGTGGAGGCGGGTGGGCCGCCAGGCCTCTCCGACGGTGGACGGTGGAGGCCCTCGCAGCTGCCAGTCGCAGCTGGACGGCACAGCGAGGCCTCCAGACGGGCGTGCGCGGGGCGGAGGGTTTTCGTGGACGCGGCCGGAACCTCGGCGAAGCGTCCGGGGTCCAGGGTGGGAATAGGAGCATTGACGTGTTGGGGGCCAGACGGAGCGGCCGAGACTGCTGCCTGTCCTTCAGCACGCGGCAGCTTCCTCTCCTGGACCGTCCCTCCGGCCCCCAGAGCTTCCCGACCGCCCGACGCACACCTATGACAATTTTGCTTTGCTGCTCTCTGGGCATGCGCTCTGGGGGCCGCTTCCCCTTCCTGAGCCTCAGTTTCCTTAACCGCCAGATGAGGTCATGGCCCCGCCCTCTTCCCCGCCCCCTCTGCCGGATCCCGTGCTGTTTGCTGGGGAAAGGTGCTGGGCAGCGCTGTCGGACTGGACGGTGCTCTGTGCGGCCCGGCGATGTCATCAGCAGATGCAACACCCAGACCTGGGCTCCCTGGAGCAGGTTCTCCCTGCGCCTGAGTTTCCTCAGCCGAAAACCAGGGCAGTGAGGTTCAGGGCGTCGGCTGTGGGCACGAGATGACAGGACGGGGCGGGGAGCAGGGGGAGCCCTCCGCGCGGAGCCTGGCATCCCTGGGCCGCACGTGTGGGGACCTCATTTATTCCCGGCGTGCAGGAACCCTGCGCCTGCCCACGGAGCCCGAGCTTCTGAGAACAAGGCCAGGCCAGCGCCTCGCCAAAACCTCCTCTGCACGGGGGCACAGCCCAGGCCGGACCCTCGGCCGCCCCGCGCGGGCTGCTTCCCTCTGGTCGGAGGAGGGTAGCTCCTGCCCGCCTGGTGCCTCCGGGGGCAGAAGAGCGATTCTGCACAGAGACGAGGACAAACCGCACGGTGGGGGGAGCCGCCCGGAGCCCGCCAACAGGGAGATCTGGGTGCTGCAGCCGCCTCCTGGTCTGTGAGCCCAGGCTTGGAAGGACCCCCCAACGCTCATCGCCCGCCCCTGCTCTTTCATGTGGCTTCAAGGCGGTTGCGACAGCAGGACACAGTGGTCCGGTGACATGAGGACAGGTGAGAGGCAGGACTCAGAATTTCAGAGGGGAGGCACAGGCACGCGGGGCTGGGTGGGGAGTCGCACCTTGGCCTAGGCCCCAGCAAGGGTTCCTGGGGCCGCAGCAAGGGTTCCTGAGCTAAGAAGGGTGGAGCGCCCCAGTGCCTGGGCTCCAGGTTGCGGCAGTCATGGCGGTGACGGTGACAGGCCGTCCACCCACAGCCGCTGGAGCTGCGGCATTTTAAGTTCCTTCAGTAAATAAGAGCTGACCGTTTCCCCTCCTCTTCCTGCCTGGGGACTGGTGACATTTTACCCCCCATTTCCAACCTTTGTGCAAGACAGAGTCGGAGAGGGTGATTCTGCGCCAGCGTGGAAGGGCTGCGCTACCTTTTCCCCGGGGAAAACTTAGTTGCGACCGTCAGTCCCGGGTCAGCTGTCTGTCCTGGGTCGGCTGTCTGTCCCAGGTCAGTCCTCTGTCCCAGGTTGGTCCTCTGTCCTGGGTCGGCTGTCTGTCCCGGGTTGGTCCTCTGTAGGGAGAGCCTGAGAGCAGTTACCTGTGAAGCCGTGGGGTCAGCAGGGTGCGCCGCCTCTGCTCTCCTAGTCTGCCACCTTGGGCGTCTTCTGGGCACAAGAGCTCAGGGACTTCCCAGAGAGGAGGGCGCCAGCCCCCGCCGGCCCAGGCTTAGCTCTGCTGGCCCAGGTGCGCAGCGGGACCTTGGACTCGCCCTGCGCGGGTCTACACTGTGGAAACTTCCAGGGAGCAGGAGAGGGGTCTGCATTGGGGGGGTGGGCAGAGCTGAGGGTGGAGTCTCTGGGAAGAGGTGCGCACACGTGCGTGCAGCCTGGGATTTGCACGGGGTTTTCTCGGCGGATGGTTTGTTAATGAAAGACCGACCCTGACGGGCTCCCTGTCACAGACTGGAAGTCAGTTCACTTGTTAACCATTGGAAACCCTTCCTCCCAGGAGCTTTCTGAGTGCCCGCTCCCGCCCGCAGGGCCGGCCCGACTTTCCTGCCCTCTCCGCAGGCCATGGGAAGGCTCTGGGTCTGTGTCCACCCCCCACTCTTAGCACAGCAGTCTGGCAGACCTGTCGTTTGGGGGGAAGTGACCCCTTCTCTCTGCTTCCTCTAGCGTCTGACAACTGGCACAGCCTGAAAACCCCCCATTCGGGCTCACTGGCCTTCACCGGCTCCCTCCTCCCTGCAGACGGTAGGCCCTTCTTAGGCGTCCAGGGCGGCCGGGCCAGCCGGCGGTGAGGGAGACCTCGGACGGACGAGGTAAACACACCCTCCCGCCGCGGCGCTCGGGCGTCCAAAGCAATCTCCCTCCCTCCGCGGAGACTGACAGGTGGCCTTTCACGGAGCGGCGCCCGGCGGTTGGCATTTGAGTCCGGCTGAGACCGAGACGCCCTCATCTCCCGCAGGCGCCGCGCTCGGCCGGCAGCGTAAACTCATTTCCCCGAGAAAGGCGAGAGGGCGGAGATGCCGAGCTGACCGGGAGGAGTCCTGTTTGTTCTCCGCCGCCCGGCGCGGACGCCGGGGCACGTGGGCGCGGCCTTCAATCTCCCGCCTTCCGCGGAGGCATAAATCAAGCGCTGACCTGCGGGCCCGGCGCTGTGCGCGCGGAGGTCGGCCCTGGCCGGGCGGGCGGGCAGCAGTGTCTGAGAGCTGGAAGCTCTCCTTCCTAAATATCACAGAGTGTTCGTAATAAGAGAAAACTTCCAGAAAAAGTCTCCCACAAGTAGAAGTCCAGCTTCACTTTCTCTGAGGTGGTCAAGCCCTGGGCAGCGCCTCCTTGCTGGCGTTGAGGTTTCTGCAGCGTCCAGACACGCCCACCCCAAAAGTGGGTCCAGTGATTGGCCCGCCCCGGAGCAGCAGCTGGGCAGAGCCTCCACCCGAGGCTCCAGGCTCCTGCGTGGCCCCTGCTTTACCTTCTGGACATGGGTCTCGTGAAGCGCCTGGGTCCCAGATCCTAGGAAAGGGCTGCATGTGTCTACAGAAGACCGGCCAGGCCTGGAACTCCTCCTCCTCCAGGAAGCCTTCCCTGATACTTCTCCTCACTCGGCACCTTCACAGGGCCTTACGCATTGCTCCTGTGACAGGCAGCAGCCTGCCAGGCCAGTGGTGGAGCACAGAGGCTGTGGCCCCCTGGCTTTGCCCCCACGGCCGCTGTGGGGCGGGGCAGGCATTACCGTCGTGGAGCCCCGGGGTCTCCCTGTGCACCACTGCTTGAGTTCTGGGGACACGAAAGGAGACAAAGGCTGCAACACGTGCCATCACGGGGCTGACGCTGTGGTGGGGGTGCTCTCTGGGGATCGGGAGCAGGGTGACAGGGAGCAGGACCGACGGGCAGCAAGGAGGGAGTGTCGCCATGGTGCGTGTGCAGGTGGTCAGGGGAGGCCGCGCTGATGCGGGGACGCGTGTGTGGAGGGGGGCATTGTGGGAAGACCTGGGCACGGGCAGGCCGGACGGGGGCAGCAAGTGCCGAGGCCCTGAGGTGGGACGGGCTTGGCCGGTTTCCGGGGCGCGTGGCGGCTGTTAACAATGAGCGGGGAGAGCCTGGGAGGTGATGCTGGAGGCCGAGGGGCTCTGAGTCAGGTGGGAGCCGTGGGGGGCGTTGGAGCAGGTGAGTGATGGATCTAACTCATGATTCAAACAGATGGCTCGCGTTACAGGCTGGAGAATGGACTACAGGCAGGAGGACAAGGGCGGATGCAGGGAAGCCAGGTAGGGGCCTTCGGCAATAACCCAGGTGAGGCACTCTGGTACCGCGGCCCCTGGTGGCAGCGTGCAGGGGGTGGGAAGTCTGCATTTCGAAGGCAGAACAGACAGAGCAGATGGGAAGGGTCAGCGTCGAGGAGACCTCCCACCTCTGCGGGAGCTCGGGAGGACAGGCCACCTGCCCGTGAGGGAGGAGCAGAAGGAGTGGGCGGGGAGGGACCGCCAGCTCCAGGTCAGACGGGCTGAGACGCCTATGAACAACCTGCCTTTGTGGGTGGGGCCGCGCAACAAGGGACCACAGGTCGGTAGCTTCGACAGGGGAACCTTATCGTCTCTCGCTTCTGGAGGCCGGAGTGCAGGAGGAGGGTGCTGGCGGGGCTGGTTTCTCCTGAGGGCTCTGCTCTGCCTGGCTCGTGCACAGCCGCCCTCTGGCCGCCTCTTCGCCTGGTCTCTCCCCTGCGCCCACGCACCCTGGATCCCTCTGCGCCCAGATTCTCTCCTCTCGTAACACACCCGCCAGATCGGCTCAGGGCCCACCCAAAGGCCCCGTTCCAACCGAAGCACCTCTGTAAAGGCCCCACCTCCGAACACCTCGCGCCTACGCCGTGAGGTGCCGGGGTCAGGGCTTCCACACGCAGGTTTTGGAGGACACGCTGGGCTCACAGCCGCCGATGTGGCGCTCGCTGCGGCAGCCCGAGCACACCCAGACAGCATCCTCAGGGGCGTCTCATCTGCCCTCGGGGCTGCCCGCGTCACAGCGGGGCAGGTGCCCAGGGGCCCAGGCCTCTGCCGGCGCCCCTCCCAGGCCCCTCGGGGCGTCCATTGCCCCCCTGCCCCCAGCCCCGGCCAGGCCTTTCTGCTTTCATTCTGAGATTCAAGCCCATGAAGTCAAACCCGGAAGGCTCCTGCGGCCATCCCGAGCAACCTCCAAAGTAAACGGAGACGGAGGCCCTGAGGCCGACGTCTCCTGTTGGTGAGCCGGGCCAGAGCCAGGCCGCCTGGCCGCAGGCTGGCTGCTGCCTCGCTTGCTCTGCTTGTCTCTGGTCCAGCACACGCGCAGGCGAGCAGCCGCCCACCCTGCAGTCGGGCCCCCCGCCTGAGGCCTTCCCCGGGTCTCCCTTCCCTCGCCTGCCCCCGAGACGGCCAGGGACGGTGGGCCGTGACCGCCCTTGTACCCGGCCCGGGTTCCGCTCTGTTTGCTGTAAGCAGCTGCCCCGTTCCAAGGAGCTCGGGGAGCGTCTCCCTCTGCTCTCAACAATAATTAGCCTTGTAAGACTAATGGGCGAAATCGTGTCTAATTACCCTGTTGAAGGCCCAATTATGCGATTAACATTCGTGGACTATAACCTAATGATGAGAAGAAGAGCCTCTCATTTGCATAGCATTAAGTTAATTGAGCTGCAAGCCGGGGCGGATGGGGTGGCGATGGCAGGATTCTCTTTCTGAGAGGATACTAATGACCAGAGAGGACAGTGCCCCTGACAGCTTTATTAATTAACAGCGATCCGATTACCTGGCAGGGCACGCAAGTTGCAGTGGGCCGGGCGGCGGGGCTCTGCAAGAATGCGAGGTGGCGCCCTGCGCTGCTGGCTCCGCCTCCCCGCTTCAGCTGTGGGCGGGGCGAGCCTGCGGCCACCTCGAAGAGCCATCGCGTAAGAACGCCAGTAAAATGTCGCTCAAACCTTTCCGTCGGGCCTTCCTCGCACACCGACTTCGCTCGTTTAGTCGCTCACTCGCTGGGTCACCCGTCCGTCCCACCCCCACTGCAGAGTGGGCCCGGAGGGGAGCCCCTGCCCGCTGGAGTCTTGGGGGAGGGCTCCGCTTGGCCCCCAGCGCCCAGCGTCCCCCCCGAGGTTTCGGATTCGGCACCAGTCCACCGTGGAGCTGGAGAAGGTCAGCAGGGAATTTCAGACTTTGAGGAACGCTTAGAGATCGTCAGTTCAAGGCTCTTATTTTACCTGCCCCCCAAAAATCAGAGCTCAGAGAGGCTGAGAGCCCGGGGGTCAGGGCCACCCAGCCTTAGAGTGACGGGGTGGGTGGGGCAGGGGTCCTGGCCCTGCCCTTCACCCCCTGCCCCCACATAGCACCTTCCTTAACCCCACCCACTGCATTTCGAGGGTTCACACACTGTCTCTGGGGGAAGCTTGCCTGGCAGCCCCTCCTACGTGTTCCCGTGGCCCCTGCCAGTCTCCCCGCCCAGCACTGGCCACCTGGCCCTTCTCCTGGTCTGCCTCCGGGTAGGGACGGCCCATGCTCTCAGTCTGCTGCAGACGACTGACCAACCAGGGACCGTGGCGGGGTGTGGCTGGGCTGAACCCCGAATGCTTTCCTGTGGGTTTTTTTTAAAACAACAAAAAATGAATAGCATGTGTAGGTCCTTATGTGACTTACTTTTTCATCTAATAAAATATAACGGACATATCGTTACGTAAAGCTAGACGTCATTAAGTGCCCGTGCGGTGCGTCACTGCCCGGCGGCACAGCCCGGGTGTGCAGCCCTGTGACCGCGCCCATCAGCAGACAGCGCTCCAGTCCTCCCGTCACGGACGACACGGCACAAGTGCGCACGCAAACACGCACGTCTTCACACGTCGTGTTGGTCATCCTCTCAGGGAAAATCCCTGGAAACAGGACTGCAGAGCTGAAGGGTACGCACAATGGACAGGTTACTTTTCCTTTCTAGCTGAAAGGAGTCAGGGATTGGAGGAGCACAAGTAAACATTCGGTGAAAAATAAGTCCCAAAGAACAACAACCGGAAACTAATGCTCTGAGCCTCTACTCAGGTGAGAAAAACGGCAAACGTAGGGGCAGCCGGAGAGGGGCGGCTGGGACAGAAATCGGGGCCGGAAAGCAGAGCAATGCCGCAGCCAGCGCTGGCTCCTTGATGCAATTACCAAAATTGACGTGTGTCTGGCAAGGCTGAGCAAGAAAAAGCGCGCAGATAAACACTATTTGGGACGAGAATGTGCGTACGTCCATGGACGGAGTTTAAAAGGGTCAGAAGCAGACTGTGAACCACTTTCCGAGACCAGATCTGGACGCAGAGCTGAGATGGAAAAGCAGAGAAGCAGCCTCACCCAGCACTGATTTCGACGAGCGAGAAAACGCAGACAGCCCCACAGTAAGCGAGCAAGCTCCCCGTCCCCGCACTCCTGCCTGGACCGCCCCGCAGCCGTGTGTGTGTGATCGTGGGCACAGGACCGGCGGGAGACTCGGAGCAGAGCCCCGCTCACAGCGCCAGGCCGCCCCGTGACGGCAGGGAGTGAGCCGCAGCCACGCACGTCGTGCGCAGGAGTCTTAGGAAAATAACGTGAAGTGGCAAGGCGAGGTGGGGGAGGGCAGGCCCAGCAAAGCCGAGCGATGCGTGGGCGCTGGTGCGCATTTAAAAGTTCTCACTAGTCGCGTTCTCTTCCGACGCGAGTGTAGGCAGAGGGTAGGAGTGGTCAGGGTCCCCAGAGTGCTTCAGTGTTGGGGTGATGCATTGCTTCCATGGGGGGTTCACGGGGTTCGTTTTATATTCTATATAAAATTCTTCTAGGAAAACCTTATTTACCAATATATCTCCAACTCCCAAAATAATGCCTGGCACATAGTAAATTCTCAATAAATAGTTGTGGCCAGAATGATCACGTCGCTTGCTTTTATATATCAAAATACGTCATAGTAAAAAAAAATGGTGAAAACATAAAGTTCGTTTCTTCCCCCAGAAGCAACCACGGGTCCTAATTTATAGGGTGTTCGTCTGGAAAACTTCCGCGCATCGATACGCAGGCCTACGTGCGCGCCTTCGTTTTCTGTAGCTGGAGACCTACTGCGCAGCTGCAGGAACGGGAGCAGGCGTGCGTCCTCACTGGACTCCGTGCTCCGTTTCGTCTTAAGCGTGTCTGGCACCGTTTCCCTGTAGTGCGGTCGCCTGCGCTCACCCCCTTCCTGGCCCCACGGCGCCCCAGCCTGCGGCTCCACGGTCAGGTTTACCCGGCTGCCTGCCTGCGGAAGAGTGTCCGGACGGTTTTCTTTCCTTCCGTGGCAACCAGTGCTGGGGCAGACGGCCGGGACGCTCGGCCCCCGCGTCCGTAAGGCCGTCTCTGCAGATTAAATCCCAGATGTGGGGCAGCTGAGTCGTAGCTGCATTTCTGTTTTCAGTGGGTGCTGGCATTGCAGGCCGGAGGTGGGGTGTCCTTTGGAAACAGCTGGCACATCCAAGGAACAAAGGCTCGCTGAGGTCGGGGACACTGGACCGCAGGACGCCAGGGGCGCCTGGCCAGCTCTGAGCGTTCCGGCCCTGCAGCCGCCTGGGCCGGTGGCGCAGCGCCGTCGAACTGCAGGCGCACGCCCAGGCTGTGGAAATGTTTGATGCGTGGAACTCAACTTTTAGGGAGCGTGTTTTTTCCCCTTAGGATCAAGGATGGATTTAAAATACGCCTAAATGTTTTCTTTCAAGAATGGTTTTACCGCCCACAGCGGTTACTTTGTGATTTACATGTCGGGGACTTTAAGTAATGACAATTATTTCCATTTTTACTGCTTTGAGCCTCTAGCCACAACTAAAACCTGACAAGCTTGCGAACATGAAGGCCCATCATGAACGGCAGTCGTCCTCAGGAGACCCGGGCTGCCTTCTCCAGAAGCCGGGAACCAGCATGCGCCGTCCTCCACGGAGAGCGGGGCGAGGGAGCCGGCCTGCGGTCGGTCGGGTGGGCCCCCCGCAGGTGGCCTTTGGGGAGGGCGGGCCTTGGAAGCTCTGGGCTCAGACCCTGCTGGGGCGGCCACCCCGGCACTGGCGGTAGAAGCACGCCAGGACCCCCGTGCTTTGTGAGAGTGGGTATGCAGCCAGGACGGCAGGACCAGAGCGCCCTCTGGAAGCAGGCCGCTCAGCTCCCCTGGGCACCGACCGCTGGCTGGCACTGCCCGTGACATCTTCTAGGAGCGGCAGGTGCAGTGTAAGCACGTGTGCTTCGGAGTCAGAGAGGCCCGAGCATGACTCGGTGTGAGCACGTGCTGCATGCAGGGCCAGTGAGCGGGACGGGCGGACCAGCCCACCCTCTGGTGGGAGCCCCGCTGGAGGGGTAGACGGTCACACGTGAGCTCCGCACAGCTCTGAGGCCCCTGGACAAGTCGTCGGGAGAAGTGGCTCCACCCCCTCCTTCCAGTCGCTCCGCCTCTCGGATCCGCGGCGTCTTTACTTGCACAGTGGCGTCAGCAGTGCGCACGGTGCAGAGCTGCTGCGAGGTTCACGGGGGCAGCACGGGTAAGCGTGTAAGGGAGAGCGACCCTGCGAGCGAGCAGCAAGCCGCAGCCGCCACCCGCCTGACCTGGGTCGGCACGCCGCCCGCCTCGCTTCAGAGCGGACTGGACTCACCCACAGGCCCCAGGCGCAGCCTCGCCGCTCTGCGAGGACGCTTCCGCTCACCAGAGGGGAGGCAAGTCTCTGTCTCGTCTGTCTTTGCCGCTTGCCGCGACGTGGCGGCCCTCCTTACCTGCAGCTGGGTGGGCCGGAGGGGCCCCGTCCGGGCAGGGAGCTCTCTTCAGCTGGGCCCTGGCTCCCGCCCCGCCCACTGCGACAGTGAGCGGTGGAAACAAGCCTCCTCGCCCCCGACCTTGGCTGCTCCCAGACCGAAATGTCCCTCACTGTGGCCCTTGGACGGGCGCGTTCCCTCGCCATCTGCCAGGCACTCAGGCCAGTGCCGCGGCCTCATGGAGACAGACGCAGCGCCAAACTGGGATTGGATGGGTCCGAAGTTGTGCACTTAATTCACAGTTGGTACAGGAGCTCATAGAGTCTCCACTGTGACAGAGGGGCCAATAGACACGTGAGAACAAAAGTACGGGGTGGAGCAAGAGTAGGTTTATAGGTGCGAGTATGCAAACGTGGTTTATTCTTTTTTTAAAGATTTTATTTATTTATATCTAGAGAGAGAGGAAGGGAGGGAGAGAGACAGGGAGAGAAACATCAATGTGTGGTTGCTTCTCACACACCCACCACTAGAGACCAGGCCCACAACCCAGGCATGTGCCCTGACTGGGAATCGAACCTGTGACCCTTTGGTTCGCAGTCCAGCACTCAGTCCACTGAGCCATACCAGACAGGGCCACAGGTCATTTTTGTATTGTTATTTGTTATTTACTGTTTTTCTCACAAAAACAACTGTAAACCTACTGCTGCCCCACCCTGTGTCTGGGGAGGAAAGGGCTCTGTGAGACATTTGGTGGTGGAGTGCAGACAGCCAGCCAGGCAGAAGTCTCTAGGTACCGATCTAGTGAGTACGTCTGTCGGGCCGGCGATGACCTTGGGTGAGCCGGTCTGTGGACACGCGGACGGTAACTTGGCGAGTGCAGGCGTGGAGGGTAGCGTGACCTTGCAGCCGTGTCACTCCAGCCCCTAGCTGTGGGCCCGTCAGGTGTCAGATCTGAGGGGTGGAGGCACAGCGGCTGGGGAAGGGACTGCCCGGATGCCAGCAAGGCATGCAGTGGTCTGCAGGGGACTGGGGGGGCGGGGGGGGGTGTGCGGCCAGCCGGGTGCAGACCGTGGCTTGACAGCCCCGACCTGCGGAGGCCCTCACGGTGGGTGGAGCAGCTGTGTGGGTGGGAGGGAGGCCCCACCCCACATGCCAGGTGTGGCAGCTGTGAGGGTCCAGGACGCACAGGTTCGAGTCCTGCTCTGCCATCCACCGGCCACGTGACCTGGAGCAGGCCCCTTACCTACTCACCAGCGTGGGCGTGCAGATGGGGCCTGCCCTGGGGGCGGAGGGACGTAAGGTAGGCTGTGTTCCAGCGCCCGGAAAAGCAGGCTCCGAGCTCACAGCAGTGGGATGGCCCAGCCCCCCGGGCTTGGCCTGGAGAATGTCGGGAGTCACGCCAGCAGGGTGTGGCCGTATTTCGGGGGAGGGGATTGGTTCAATTTGCATTTTGGAGCCCGGCCCCTGGCAGGTGACCCCCGCCCTGCCCGTCCTCTGTCTGTGGCCAGACATGGACTCGTGGTTGGCAGGGAGGCGGGCAAAGGGCTTTTCACCCGGAGCGGTTCCTCTCCGCATGGAGTGAGCTGCCGATCTGGCCCTTCCTCTGAGAGGAGGAAAGACATCTGAAATGAATCAGTAAGAGCCTGGATCGAGAGGGCTTTTGTGGTGTGTGCAGAGAGGCCACGAGAGGGGAAAAAACAACAAAGACTGACGAATAACCAACCCTCTTTTCCTGGAAATCTTTGAGAACTGGAGCCGATCGTGGGTGTGAGGCAGCCCGCCTGCAGGGTTGGAGGGCTGCTGGGGGCCTCTGGGCCCGGGGCGCTGCTGCTAGCAGGCTGCCGGGGCCACCGAGAGGGTCCCTGGTGCTTCCAGCAGCTCTGTCGTGCCCCATGGTGGTGTCGTGTGCACGCAGTGCAGGCTCGGGAGAGACAAGGGTGGGTGGTGACAGGGCCACAGTCCTGCCCTCCAGGGTCCCCTCACCCCAGAGCTCAGCCTCCCAGAAGGAGGCCGAGGGCGCTGGACCCACAGACTCTCCCCCGGGAAGGTCTGGGTACAGGGCAGGGCGCTCGCACAGGGCAGGCGCCCGTGATGGCGTTCCAGCTCCCTGACACATGGAAAAGAGCGGAGCCTGTTAAATATTTCAGACAACCAGGTTGTAGTCCAGACATTCGCGGCAGTGTGGGCCGGCTCCTGTCAGCGGGAAGAAGGGAAGATGCTGATAAAAATATCAGCAAAGCCTGGCTAATCAGGTCAGCGGTAATGTTTTGGCCGCAAGGCCTTTTTCTGTAAGTGGCTGGAGAAAAATCGAATCAGACTGGGAGATGTCGGACCATTAGGTGAGACAGGCGTGGCTGGGGGAAGAGGGAGGAGGAAACGCTGCGTTTCGCTCAAGTGTCGCTTCGTGGAACAGCTGCAGGAAAGAGCCAGCAGACTGTCTCACCCGGGAAGCCGGACTTGGGGGATGCAAAGGGGGCGGGGCTCTGGCCACTCCCAACCAATCGGGTGGGCCCGGGGGCTCGCCTGGCTCCCTCATTTGCATGTTCTCGGGTGTTCCAGGAAAACCTCGCTGTTCAGAGTTCAGAGTCGTTGCTGAGTCAGGAAAAGGTGCCGAGTTGGGCTCACTCTTGTCTCAAAGCGCCCCGCGCCCCCCGGTCGCTCACTGCCGTGACCCGACCTCTCTCCCCCGCGGTCGGTCCCCCTTTGTGCCTGCAGTCCTGCTGAAAGGCAGTGAAATGCCGCTGGCCCTCTCTGTCCTGGGCTGACACGCAGCGTGTGCCTGTTACAGACAGAGCTTTGGGCCAGGGCGCCTCGGAAACACCAGGACACGCAGTCCTCTCTGCGCCCCCCGTTTCCTGCCTCGTGCCCCGTTTCCTGCCTCGAGCCCCCTCTGCCCCGTTTGTCCCGTTTGCGGCAGGGGCTCTGGCGTCCCTGTCCTTGCTTCTTCCTTCCCTGGAATCTGCTCCGCCGAGTGGATTACTGGGGAGCCGTGAACAGAGGGGCCTGGGACTCACTCAATGGCACTGTCTGAGCTGCCTGGGCCGTGTCCGGTTATTTCACCCCAGGGGAGCCTCGTGGTCCCTGTTGTCACCCTGTGCCACTCTGGGGGGCTCAGGAACGAACACTGGAGAGGGGTCCCACCACAGCGACAGTGCCCTTTGCGCCCCAGTAGGGCAGGAGGGCGTGCCACTCAGGGCCACCTGGGGGAGGGGACCGCCGGGCCTCCAGCAAGGGCACTCGTGTGTCCGGAGCTGCCAGCGGGAGCCCACACTCGAGGGTGAGTCCTGACCAAGGATGAGCACGCCTATGGCAGGGTCCAGGGTGGCTCTGGCCCCTCCACGAACTCTCCGCCAACCCATCTGACTGTACGACTCTGCAGACACGTTCCGTGAGCACGTGTCAGCGGTCCACTGCCCCAGGCCCTCCTAGGGGGACATTCTGGGCCATGCCACTGGGCCACACAGAGGGGTCAGTGCCCATGCCCACCAAGCCCTGGTCTTGCAGGGCCAGGGCACCCACCGGTGGGCATCTTGGCAGCGGAGGGCAAGACGAAGGCCCGGCGGGGTGAACACTCAGGGGGGTGACTTTGGTAGGTGGCTTCACCTCCCTGAACTTCGGACACTCATCGGTCGAAGAGGCGAAGAATGACATCGGCTCCTGCCTCGTGGGAACGCTGAGTGGCTCCCGAGGACAGAGCTCAGCTGGGAGCCCGGTCGGGCTGTTGCTACTCCAGGCGCTGTCCCAGATCCTGGGTCCCCAGGGGAGGGGCGGACAGTAACCCACAACAAAGGAGACATGTCCACGAAGGCAAAGTGCCCCGTGGTGCGGAGGAGAGTGAGGTGGCAGGTTCGATGACACAGGAAGGCACCTGGGGAAGGGGCGATGGAGCTAAGGCTCGCGTGAAGAGAAGGAGCCGCCATGGGGTGACGGGAGGAGGCCAGGCGCGTCCAGGGGCCTCGGGTCTGCAGAGCAGGGCTGGTTGGGGGGTTGGGGAGGTTACTGTCCATGGAAACTTCCAACAGTGATTGCACCGGGAATCCACTTACTGTAGAGGAGTGAGAAAGTGCAGCCAAGTCAATATTTTGGATATCCGGAGAAAACCAACCTCCATGACGGTTTTAGAGATACTCTACACATCCCCTTTCACATAGTGTGTTTATTGTGCTGTGTGTTCACACAGCGGGGGAGTGGCTCAGGTCCCCCCTTTCCAATGCCCCCTGGGCTCCGGGCCACTGCAGGGCAAGGCCTCGGGCGGCTCCCAGCAGGCCCCCTGAGGCTGCGGGCGGCGGGCGTGGTCCCCACAGCCGTCGGAGCCCAGCCATCTCATGCTGCAGCCCTGGGCCCCCCGCCAAGGACGGAAAGGCTTTATCTAGAAGCTCTGGTGTCACCTCCTAGGTGGGTTCACCGAAGGAGTTTAACCCGGGGGTGCAGCCAGATAAACAGTTTAACCCCGGGTTTCTCTGCATCGGGCAATGGGGGGGTGTTCTCTCGGCGCCCACACGCTGCCGGGCTGGCCCGGGTGAGGCCCCGGGGCCCATGCCCTTCACCCCTGCACACGAAGGGCCTCCAGCTGCAGTCAGCCAGGTCCTTCCGAGCCCCTAAACCCTCCCCCAGGCCGCGTCCTCCCTGCCAGGCTCTCTCCTCTGGTCTCACAGAGGCGGGCGGATGCGATGCAGGCTGTCGTGTCCGAGTGCGTCCTGGGCCAGCAGCCCCCGTCCGCTCCTTTCTCCGCAGACTGCGGGGCGCAGTGGTTCACCCGGTTGGCTGCGCCGTGTCTGGGGGTGCACATCCCGCGCCAGGAAACTCGCCCGTGTGTCCCTGCGCTCGCACGAGTACTTGCTGAGGAGGGATCCCCGGACCAAGATGCCCAGCCTCCGGCTCCCCACGCTCGCACTGAGGGGGCCGGTGTGAGCTTCCCGACACGGCACGGGGCCGTGTTGATGAGACATATGGATGGTCGGTCGCACACAGTAAGCCCTTGGGAAACGGTGCTGTGGTTTTACCCGAGCCCAGAATGCACTAAATCCACCGGGTGGCCCACTGCCAGTGCCACCTAGGCCTCGGTCATGGGCAGACAGTTGGGTGCAGTGCCTTCTGCTTGCCTCGTCAGCCCTCCCCTGTCCTGGGAGGGTGTCACTGGTGCGCTTCTCACCTGAGGGCCCTGGACTCCGGCCGTCTCCTCCTCCCGGGTCCAGTCAGAGCCCCCTGCTCTGGCCCCGAGGGCCTGCCCCCGCCCAGCCCCCAGGGGGATGTCCTGGCTGCTTCGCCTGCCAGCCCGGCACCCAGGTGCAGGTGGGGCTGGGTGGGCCAGAGCGCCCGAGCATCTGTGGAGGAGGGAGGGGTGGGTTTAGCCCCCGTGGTGGCACTAGTGGAAGCCTGTGACATCCCGTGATAATAACATGGCTCAAATGACGTGGGGAATCATTACACGCCAGACCAAATATGAAGCACGTGGATGAGTTCTGCCAGTCCTCACCACCTGCGGCCACCCCGCCCCCGCCCCCCCCTCGGAGGCGGAGGGCCTGTGAGCCCGGGCCTGGGACTGTGGCCTCTGGCCACCGCCTGGCCCTCCACAGCGCTCTGGGTGCCAGAGGTGAGCCAAGGATGTTCCGTCTTGGGCATCCCAGGGTTTGTCATTCGCTGCTGTGTCCGTGTGCTTAGCTCGTGTGAAACCCGGACTGAGGAGCCGGTGGCGGGGGGGAGAGTGGAAGCATTTCAGAGGCCCGGCCGGCCGGGTGAGTGCGGAGGCGCTCCCCAGGCCCTGCAGAGCACACGGGGGGTTGCTGCCATGACGGTGGCATCTCTCTGGACCAGACACCTCGTTGCCCCAGCTGGGAAGTCGGCCACGTCCCTGCCCACGGCGCCGGGGAAGCGCGCCGTTTCTGAGCGCCGGGATGCCGGTCCGTTTGCCATTCCCTGTGATTTCCTTCCCGGCGCAGTGATGTGCTGGGGACGGAGCTCCGAGCTGAAGTCTGAGTTTGCCACTGACTGCGTTTAATGAGGCCCCGAGTGGCCGCCTTGTGCAGAGGGACAAAGTCAGGCCTGGAGGAAAACCTCAGCTCACAAAGCATCCCAGGTGAAGTGCCCTGCGGGAGCCCGGGCCTTCGGGGGGACGTGAGGACCGGGCGTGGTGGGGACCACACGGGGGGGGGGGCGGGCGGCGGGCTTTGGAGTTCCTCCCCCGCCTGCCCCACAGAAAGGGGGTGAGGGCCCCCGGCGTTGCCACCTTCGTGAAGCCGGCATCCGGAATTGTTGGTAAAACAAAGGCCAGTCGCATGCTGAGCCCTTCTAATCCCCTAATGGCGGGGGACACCCGATGCCCCGGCTCTGGTTTCGGAGCCGCGGCCGCGGCCACTACAGCCCGGTTTGGCCCGACTCCTCCGAGTTACAGCCCGACACGGCCGGCACAACCGAGGCATTTGAGGACAATGAAATATGCATGGCTGTCGGTGACAGCCCCATAAAGCGCAGCAATTAGCCGAGTAATCCGAGAGAGAAGGAGCCCGCCTCGCAGCCCGCGGCTCCCCATTAGTTAAATGCATTTTGTACGCCCTCATCCCATCAAATCAACTAACACTTCCTTTAATTGGCTCATGAATTATACAGCCGCCCCGCATTATAATTTAATCGCCTGTAAACATTCGCAGGCCCCGCCGTAAAGCGCACCCGCTCATTAATTCGCTAATTCCAGCAGATGGAAGGGGCGATCGGATGAACGGTGGCAGAACAGAGCGCCTTGGGCAACGGAAGAAGGGAAAAAAGGTGGGGGGCCGTTTAGGTTTTTAAGGGCTGTCAGAAACTCAATCTGCGGGCTGTCAGGGGCCCAGGCCGAACCCGCCCCCGCCCTCCGCCGCGGCGCCAAGTGACTGGCGGATTCATACGGAGGCTTGTCAACCGTCTTTAAACATCAAGCCAGCGGGTAAACCGAGCCCAGTGTAAATTAATTCTTGTCTTACGGCCCCCCCTCTGTCCCCATGCATATTTCATGGCGGGCAGCATAAATATTAATTCTAATAGCTCTGCACACTGGTTATTATTTCTGTTTTATGACAAATATTCATAAAATATTCAGGACCGTTTTTTAGAATATTTACGCACTTGATTGTGAATTTTCCCAGCTTCCCGGGGACACTGGAAACATATTGGGGTTCTCTTGATGGACTTTTCCCCCTTAATTAATACCACTGGCTATCAATATTTAATCAGAGTTACGTTTTTCGAGAAGTAGGACCTATTAGAGCCCAGGGCCGAAGGACGCGTTTTCTCCCCGCGGTCTGCAAAATGGAGAGGCCGTTTCCCTTTGACACCTGGGCGACGGCAGAGGGTGACCCGGCCTTTTTATTGGGAAAACAGTGTCGGTCCCTCCTGCCCCCGTGTCTGTCCTCTCAGCTGAGAGCTCGGGCGGCGACTCCACTCACCGTAATGAGACTCTGCGGAGGGCACCGCAGCAGTGTTCGTGCAAGGATTTAACATGCTTCTGGAGTGATCGGAGCGTGGGTTTAACCAGCACGGTGGTGGATTCCTGAGGCCAGGCCGCGGAGGTTGGGATGAAGGGTCTTTTGGAATCCTCGTTATTTGTCTTTGACCCCGAGAGGCCGCTGTGTGTGGCATCCTCAGGGAGGCGAACCGGAGGGAGGGGGTCCCTTCGGTGGAGGAGGGAGGGCATGGGTGAGATGGTGCATATGGGGTGTCGACCCCACCCCCACCCCACTGCGTCTCCTTCCCGCTCCGATCACAGCCGGGAACGAAGCAGAATCCGTTCTCCCAGGGGAAGGTAGCGGGCAGCCAGGGGGCGCCCTCGAGTCCGCCGGACGGGGCGCCCAGCCAGAGGCGCCACCTTACCTCTCGGGCGAGTTTTTCCGTCCTTGAATCGGGCGCGATCACAGGACCTGGGCCACGCGCTTGTGGTGAGATCACGTGTCACGACATGCGTGTGTACCACGCCCGCCACAGTGCCCGGCCCGCAGCACGCACGGAACGGCCGTCGGTGACGGGTAATGAGGGCAAAGGGCTGGGGCGGAAGCCAGGAGGCCCACGGAGGAGGCCCGGCTGTGGGGAGGTTAGGCAGAAGCTTCTCTGCGCCCCGTGCAGGAGGGGAGTGGAGGGTTCAGAGGGAGACCCCGGGGGCGGGGGCTTCGGGGACCGCCTCCAGGCCAGGTGTCCCTGGGCGCTTGTCCTGGGTGCAGACGGGCGCTGCGGAAGGAAACCTCACCGTGAAGTCCGCTGCCTGTCCCTGTGCTGCCCGTTTCCAGGACGGTGACGAGGGGGCGTACTTGTCCCCCAGGCGGCCCAGGGCCCAGGTCGCGCACACCCTGCAGCCCGGTCCTTGGAGGGAGCTCCTGGTCCCGAGCGGTGCCTGGGGGCCGCCCGGGGCGGGCTGGGCCGCCAGCACAGGCACCGTTTCCTGCCTTGACCCCCGTTCGGAGGGTCTTCATGGAGTGAGGGAGGCGGCATTGATGCCTTCAGGCCTTACTCTGGGACTCTGCCCGGCTCTGCCCCCCAAACCCCGGGTTTCTGGTTTGTGCGGAGCAGGGACACCCCTTCCTTCCTCCCGGCCAATTCGCAGGGGAGTGCGGGGTGAACTACGGGGACCGGGAGCTGCCGCCTGCGTCCAAACCCTGCCTCGGCCACTGTCGGTCACGGCTCTCCGGGGCCTGTGGGACCAGAGGAGGGATGGGCTCATGGGATGGGGGAGCTGACGAGCGGGCGCCCAGCCAGCTGGGGCTCGGCGAGCTGGTGCGGCCGGCCCAGCGGCCGGCAGGCCGGGACCTGGCATGGCCAGCGATGGGGGCGCTCGCACCGGGTTCTGCTCGCCCGCGTGCCCCGCCATTCCCGCCTTGGTGTTACGAGTAGCGCCGCCACGGGCGCTGGTGTGCCGACGACGTCCGTTCAAGCCCCGGCGTTCAGTTCCCCCGGAACGGCTGGATGGTGTGGCGATCCTGTCCAAGTTTCCGTTTCCGGGGAGCTGCCGCGCCGTTTCCTGCCGCAGCCGCACCGCTGTGCCCTCCCGAGGGTTGCCCTTTCTCCGCACCCTCGCCAGCCTCTGTGGTTTGCTGTGCTTTGGTCACAGCCACTGCACGGGCGACGGGGGTGTCTCACTGCAGGGACGCTGTGGTGCTTTGCACGGGGTTTGCACGGAGTGGAGGCTTGCTGTTGAGATCGGGGTGACAGGGCAGCCCTGCCTCTGGGCAGGACGGACGCCAAGGTCAAAGTCAGTTCCTATGTGTCGTGTCTCCCGACGAGTCAGGTGGACCCGCAGGTCCAGAGAAGATTCCAGCTGTCGACTTCTGTTGAATTTAGTGCTGGGGGGCAGCTTCAAGGCCTGGAGGAGGGAGGCTTCCTCGGCTCCCCACACGGAGGCCCTGGCAGGGTGGCCAGAGCGGGCAGGGGAGCGGGGGTGGGGGTCCCCGCTGTCACTGGGCACCTGCCAGCAGTGCCCCGGTGAGAGAGATGAGTCCTGGTTCGAGACTCGGTCCCCCCGGCCTGCGCCCCGAGCAGACGGGATCAGAGCCGTCGTTCTCAGCCTCGGCTGCCGACCTCGGAAGCTCTTAAACACCCTGGCTCCCAGCCCTGCTCTTGGGCCAAGTGTGTCTGCACCTCAGGGCGGGGCCCCGAACTCGGTGTTCTCGAGGCCCCGTGGCTGCCTGCGGTTTACAGCTGCAGGTCCCCCAGCCCCTCCGCTGGCTCTGGGGAGGGGTGCCCAGAATCTCTGCATGAGCCTCAGGTGGTTCTCAAGTTCAGACACGCCTGGCAGCCCGGGCCCAGAGCTGCCTTGTACTCCAGCCTGCTGTGCACACAGCCCACGGTGACTCTCGCTAACCAAGGACTCGGATTCCACGCGTGGGCGCGGCGATGCTGCTGGTCCCGGGACCGCACCTGGAGCGGCAGTGAGGGATCAGAGGCACCCGCCAGCCCGGGATGCTGCTGCGCCCCCAAAGGCAGGTGTCCCCCCGCCCTGGGCGAGTTACAGCCACCCCCCACCCCCACACCGAGCGGCCCTGCCAACACGCCTGGCTCTGAGTGCCCTTTGCTTTCTCTGCTGTCACCGTCCACCCTCCCCGGTCGAGTCGTCGTCAGCAAGCAGCAGAAGACGAAAAGCGGGCGGGTGGGGGCGCACACAGTGTGTCTGCCCCGAGCCGCCGGGCTGTGGGCTCCCCATTCCCCCCTCCGCCAGCAACCCGGCCCGTGGCGCCTGAGCTTCCGGATCAGAAGCTCCCAGGTGGGGACGCAGCGCCTCTCCGGCGAGGCTTGTCCCAGTGACGCGTTTCAAGGACCAGTTTGGTGTCCTTGTGCTTCTGACCTTGCCCGCCGTTCACCTGTGTCCCCCGTGGAAGCTGCACGCATCAGTCGTCATCCCGCCCGACCTCAACAGGGACGACTCCAGTAGAAGTCGCGTCTCGGTCCCACGCGAGGGGCTTGCTACGATGCCTGGCTCACGCGTGCATGAAACAGGAAGCGAGCCACGGAGTGGTCCTGCAGTCACTGCTGTACACACAGCCAGGTGTTTTAACACCAGACGGCACGGCCGGGCCAGGTGTGTGGGCCGCAGCCTCGAGCGCTCAGGCCTCCGCCCGCCATCCATCCCCCAGTGCACGCTCGCACCTGCCCGAGGTCTCAGCCGGCACTGGAGACACCGCGCCGCCCGGCCGTTCTCTGCGGGGCCCAGGGCGGGGCCCACGGGCTGTCCTTGCACTGCAGGAGTTCGGCAGCATCCCGGCCTCTCCCCACGAGATGCCGGTAGCACCCGCTTCCCGGTTGTGACAACCAACCAAAAATGTCCCCAGGTGTTGACTGCCACGTGTCTTCTCGGGGCAAAACCGCACCCAGCAAAGAACCCCTCTCCTCTGGCTTTATATCCAGAAAGGGGTCCATTGCCGGGGCGGGGGGAGGAAGCCCTTTGGATCGGGGGTTAGCAGACGGATCACCAAGCACTGCCAGCCGGAGAGCCCGGAGTCGGGGGCCGGTGCTGTGACTTTCCCGCTGGGCTCTTGACCACTGAGGACCCTGCCCCTCGGGCCAGGGGCTCCTTTGTGAAGGAGGACGTGAGGAAGCTGAGGATGCTCCGGGCCCCACACTCTGGGAGGGCGCCGAGATCGGGGAGCACGCCCAGCACCAGCTGCGTGTCGGGGCCCCGGGAGGCCCCTCAGCCCTGCGCTGAGCCCGCCTGCGGTTCGTCTCCAAGCTGCTGTCGCCCCACCTCACAGCGGAGGGGACTGAGTCGCAGGGAGGTCGTGTGAGTGGCCCAGCTCACACAGCGAGTCCACGAGGAGGGGAGATCCTACCCTCCCGTGTGACTCCAGAGGCCACGCTGACCTCCCGAAACGACAGGTGGTCTGCTCGCCCGCAGCTCCCCTGCACGGCGGCCCCTGGAGGCCCCCGCAGGCGTGATGGGGGCTGCCCTGAATCGGGTGCAGACGGCTCCACAGCAGGGAGGCCGCACTGCATCCTTCCCAGGCGGCCTCCGATAGCTGCACACCCACAGCCCGAACGGGCAGCTCCCCGGGCTCCGCCCACCTGCGGGGCTGCTGCCCACCCTGGGCTGGGCGGGCTGGGGCCTCCCAGCTGACCGTGCGCTGGTTCTGTCCCCACAGGGTGTTCTTCCTGAACGTGCCGCTAGATTCTATCGTTGAGCGGCTGACCCTGAGGAGGACCGACCCTGTCACCGGGGAAAGGTCAGTGCCGGGCTCCCGGGGCCAGCCCCCCAGCGGACCTCCATTCTCCAGGTGGCTGGCCAACTCCTCGGCCGGGCCGCTCCAGGGACAGCCTGGCGACAGCCTGCTCACAGAAGACCTAGGAAGGGGGTCCCTCCAACTAGCTCCCCTGGACGGCGCCTGTCAGCGCCCTCTGCCTGGACGAGGAGCCAGGAGAGCAGTGTCCGTGCCTCCATAGCGCAGGTCCCGAGGTCGGCCCGCACTGTGCTGGCGGCAGCTCCCTGGGCCTCGGCCGTCCCAGCCGTGCTGTGCACACCCCGTGGGAGCCCCTGGCCTTCCCGTGGGCGCAGAGGGTTGAGTCTGAGTTTCCTCTGCAGCCCGGCCTCGTCCGGTCGCTGTGCGAGTGTCGAGCGCAGGTCAGAGTCCCTGCAACCACGAAGGGGTGGAGCCTCCATCCCCCGGGCCACCAGCACCTCTGCGGCAGCGGGCGAGCAGGACAGGAAGGGAGCGGCAGGCTTTTCTCTCTCCCCGTCCTGGCTGCTGGCCGACGGCCTTCTGCGGTGAAGGTTGGCGGCCCCCTCGGGCCCTGGGGCCTCTCCCAACAGTGACCGTCTGTGGCACTTCCTTGTGGCACTTCCTGTCCCCTCTGCACCTGATTGTTGTGATGTCCCCACCCCCATTTCACTGCGGGCTCCATAAGCATCAGCGTCTGTCTTGCTTGTCACTGTGCTGTCCCCAGCAGACAAAATGCCAGACAGAGCGGATGCCTAATGCACGGTGTTTGGAAGGAAGGGGAGAGGGAGGTGTGGACGGGAGGGATCCGGGCGTCGCCCGCTGTTCCACTCTGTCCCGCCTGCTCGCAGCCCCTCACCCCTGCGCACGGCCCGTGCGCAGAGGCGGCGGCGGCCGACCCGGCCACAGCAGGACAGAGGGCCCCTTTCTCCCCTGCCATCTGGGCTGGACCCTGGTCACCTGCTTCCCCGGCTCTCTCGCAGGTACCACCTCATGTACAAGCCGCCTCCAACCATGGAAATCCAGGCCCGTCTCCTGCAGAACCCCAAGGACTCTGAAGAGCAGGTCAAGTTCAAAATGGACCTGTTCTACAGGAATTTCCCCGAGCTGGAGAAGTTCTACAGGCAGGCCATCACCGTCAACGGCGACCAGGACCCGTACACCGTCTTCGAGCGCATAGAGAGCGGGATCATCCATCCCCTGCCCGGCAAAGTCCTCTGATGCGTGCAGGGCAGCAGAGCTAACCCCCGCCCCGACCCCCGCCTTCCGGAACCTGAGCCATGCCAATAAAGAGTGCAGGGTGTGTTCTCATGTGTCCTGAGGGGAGGTGGCCTTGTCTGGGGGTCTGGGAGCGCAGGTGCGGTGGGGCCCAGGGCGACCGCGCATCAGCGTGGTGAGCGGAGGGGAGCCGGGACGCGCCGTGCGCCCAGGGAAGTCCCGGCCCGAGCCTCTCCTTTCCCACAGTGAGGATGGGGGCGTTACCGGCCCCGCCTTCCCGGCCGCCGCGGCAGCCGAGGTGCAGACGCAGGGGCGGCTCTCAGACCCTGGTGCACGGTAGCCTCTCACACGTGGCTTTGAAAGCCCGGCGTCCCCAGGGCACTGTGGTCCGGCAGAACTCTCTGGAGTGAGGGCACGTCCCCTCTGCCCTGTCCGGGACAGCCTCCGGCAGCTGCGGGTGCGACCGAGGGCATGGTCTTCGTGTTCAGTAATTCCAGTGTCCGTGGCCCCAGGTGGTAGTGGCTGCCCTGGTGCGCAGGCAGTTCCGGGCACGGCTGTTTCCCAAGACTTGCTGGAACCCCGGAGAGGGTGGGGCGTCAGCCCCCACCCCCCCACGCTCCTCTGGGGCCTGCAGAGCCCGCAATGCCCGGGAGGGGTGTGAAGGGACAGGGGCACCTCCGGCCAACAGAGCTTCTGATCCTCTTCCATGAGCCCCTCCCCACGCCATCCCCTTAGGAAGACGGTTGGGCGGTCCCTCCGCTGATGGAAGAGGGTGCTGGGTGCAGAGGGTCCTTATGGGAAGAGGCCGGCTCCCCTGAGAGCCCCCGAGAGCGGGCTCCTGCCCGGTCTGCCTCCCAGGCCCCAGGAGGCCCCAGGATGGGCCCTGGCTACAGGCCGGTTGCGAACACCACCTGCTCTGTACCCAGCACCCGCGGCTGGAGGAGACTGAGCCTGAAAGGCAGCCGGCCCGGCCTGGTCAGGGGCCAGCGGCCGCACCACCCGCCCTTGTCCCTTCTGATACCGGAGGACAGATCTCACTTTGCTGGGCTGTCGGTGAAACTCCATCTGGATGTAAGTCCTTAGCCAAAGCCTAGGCGTCACAAAGCGGCCTTCCCCTAGTCAAGGCACGCTTGCTGTGGGGACGATCTCCTCTGGGGCGCCAGCACCATCGGCTCCCTGCTCCCTGCTGCCCCCCCCCCCACCCCAAGAGTGGGGCACCCGAGCCCACCACCCGGGGCAGCACTGTGTGAGGCGGGGGGTGCCCTGCCCAGAACAAGGACTGTGGAACGCAGCGGCCTGGGTCCCTGCTGCTGTGTGACCGCGGGCAAGTGACAGCCTCTCAGGATCCTGGTCACGAGAGCACAGCGGCCCTCGCCAGCAGGAACGAGGACAGGGCCCCGCTCTCAGACAGCTCCACGTGACAACAGTGTGGCGCCTGCCCTCCCGCAGTCCGGGTCGGGGTGGGCTCGTCACCCCAGCCTCTGCAGGTCCTGGTGTCAGGGCCCCTCGGGCCAGGTGTGGGGCTGGGACAGCGTGAGCCTCATTGAGACGGGCCGACAGGCTCCAGCTCACGTAGGTCGCGGCACGGACACGCGGATGCACCGTGAGCCCATGGCACCTGCCCCTCGGCGGCTCTGCACACACAGGTGGGCACGAGGCTGGGGCTGCAGGGCGCCAGGCCCTTCTCATGGGCGCCTGGCGGCTCTCGGCCTAATTGGGCGGCGGGTGGCGTCATCACCCTCCAGTTCCGGGCATGCGCCTGAGGCCTGGGGCTTGCGGCCCGCAGAGCCCAGTCCAGTGGCCGGGGGGTCGTCTTGTTCACGTCCAGGTCGGCGGCTGTGCTTGAAGTTCACCGAGGTCGGACCCACTTGCAGGAGAACAAAGCGTTCCGCGTGGTCGTGCAGGTAAGTCCTCGGTTCCTTTTCAACCCCTTGTGTCATGAAGGGTCCGCGCAAACTCCCCCCGTGCGGGTGCAGCGCACCGCCCGGCCCCACCCCCGTCTGCCTCAGCAGGGCCCCTCCCTGCCTCCCCCCTGGCGCCCGGAAACCCGGGCAGCGGCGTAGGGGCCCCTTCGGGGGCTCCTCACCCGCACCGCAGCCTCCGCAGGCGTTTCTCCTGGGGGGCCCTGCCTGCCACGGAGGGGAGCAGGTCGCACCTGCCGAGGGCCCCAGCTGCCCAATCGGCGCTCTCAGCCAGGTATTTGGAAAGAGAACTGGGGGCAGCTGGTCCCTCGCCGCCGGCCGCCTGCAGGAAGGCGCGGACCCGAGGCAGCAACGCCCGCCTCATCCATTCCAGTCGTTACGGAGTGCCCACTTTGGGCCCCGGGACGCCAGAGAAAACCAGGGCAAAACCGCTGCCCTCCTGCGGCTGGCTTACATTTACACAGTGACAGGAGTGAGAGGCTGAGAGAGGCCATCTGATTGCTGACCTTCCCGGAAGATCAGGCCCCTGGGTTTCGGGAACAGCCCTCTGGCCTCCCAGCATGCACCTCTCTGCCCGTTCTCTGTTGCCGTAAAGGTCCTGCCGGCCGCGGCCTAACCGTCAACACAGGCCACAGAAGGAGTAGGCGGGCGGGGATTTAAATGAGGCCGGGACTCAGGGGAGAGCCCTCCCCCTGCCCGCCCACCCGTGCATGCCCCGGAGGTGAAGGCGACCGGGGAGCTGAGTTTTGAGGCACACAGTGGAGTTCAGAGGCAAGGGACATGCTTCCATTTAAAACACAGAAATATGCATTAGAAATACTTTATTAAAATGTTACTTATTTAAAAACCTGACAATACAACAGACACCGTTCTCATAGGAAGGACACTCTCACCCTGGCCACAGCAGAACCCCCCGCGGTCATTTACTGGAAATACCCAGCGTTAAACGTGCCGGGTGGGTGACGGGCGGGCCAGTGGGCGGGCGCGAAGCCGTGGCTGCTGCCCTAGGCCCCCCTTGTTTTACTGCGGTGGGAACACAGCTCGGTGTGCGGTGCAGGCTTATTCCCGGTCAGTCACTGGGGTCGTGATGTGTCCTGGGCTCTGCTCTGCGGGGTCCGGCAGAAGGGAGGCCTGCTTGCTCGAGGCTGGTGGGGCAGGTGGCTGTCTCGCACGAGATGGCGGCAGTTTGAACGTCTCACCTGAAATGTTGTTTGGTGTGCTTGAGTGTGGAGACGTTGTTACGGAATGACACGCGTACGATTTTGCAATAACTTGGGGGTGTTATTTGTGCCGGACCCGTATGTCAAGGGTACCTGTTCAAATATATAATGAGTTCAGTTTGACAATGCTTTGCTTCGGGGTTTTGCATCTGTGTTTGTTGGTAAAATATGCTTTGTCTTATTTGGGTTCCCATCGAAGCAGATCTGAGACAAGGATGTGGCTTCCGGTAGTTTACTGGGGAGGAGGCCCCAGGAGGCCCCCGTGTGGGAGTGGGGACAGTGGGACCGGGAAGGGAGGCAGGAAGCCAATACAATCTAGATAATGGGCAGGATACAGGCGTGGGTGCCTAGGGGCAACCCCATTGGGACCCTCCAGGAAATGGTGTGGACCGCCCCTCACAGCCATCCCCTCCCAGGCACCGAGCTCCCCTCATGTCCCTTTCCCCACTGTTTTGGGGTTGCCCCAAGAAAAGGTGACTCCCCAACACGACTGCCATCTTGCAACCAAGCAAGTTCCTGGGATGCCAGAGGAAGCCCTCAGGCAGAGGAGAAGAGAGAGGCAGATGCTCAGCACTGAGAAGCTGTCAGACGCTGGGCTGGGCGAGGGGGCAGGAGGGGAGGTGGGACCCTTTGTGCGGCAGCCCACCCCTTAGGCTGCGCCTGGCGAGTCAGCTCTGCCGATGGCTTGGGTGGCGGCCAGCCCTCTTTGAAACAAGTCTCACCGGGGAGGACCAGGAGACCCGGCCCAGAGCTCCCACACGATGAAAAGGGGCCTGTGTTACCGTCGCCCGCTTCTAGGCAGTCTGTCAGAGACCCGAGCTGCTCGCCACGCAGGTCAGGGGGCCCCGCCAGCATCACCGCTATCTACATACCGCACTGCCTGCTGGCCGGCCAGGGCGAGGGGCCCCACCATCGTTTCAGGTGCAGTGGGCTGCTCAGCGCTCCTCTGCGGAAGCATTTCCCACCCTGGGGACTGAGAGCCTCCGCCCCCGTTCAAACCGCGGCGAGGGGAGCGCCGATTCTCACTGCGGCTCACCGCGGGTGAGGCTGGGGGAGCAGTCCGTCTCCGCTGCTGCTTCCAGACTCGGGGACTCGGTTCCACACTAAGGTGGCTGTTTGTAATGGCTGCTGCCTCCTGGATCTACATATGACAGTAGCCAGCTCTGGTCGTGCGGTCACTTCATGCCACATGGCCGGGCACTCGGGCTCCACCAGAGCCCAGTGAGAGGGAAGCCCCGCGTTCAGACGGGGAGCAGGGCGCCGTGGCAGAGGCCTGGCCTTGCTCCGGGACTGCAGGCGCTGTCCCGCAGCCGTGCGGTGCGACTCCACGTGGCATCCTCATCCACACAGGTGTGTCTAGCTCCACGGGATCTGCTGGGTCACACGCTGAAGGGACAGGGCGGCTAGTATCGCAGCCTGACCTGCTGTGGACCCCACGCAGAACGGGCAGCCCGAGTGTCTCGGTAAACGAGCCAGAGCCGTCCTCCGGGAGCAGGCTGCCTAGAATCCCGGGAGGCCCAGCGGGCCCTCCTCTCTCCTCGCAGCAGGAGGCTCGAGGTGCAATGGCTCACTCCTTCCATCACTCACCTGGGCGGTGGCTCCATGCGGTGCCCTGATAGGGCGGGACCCAGGATCCTCACGGTCTCTCCCGCCCCCGGCATGCCAACGTCCAGGTGGCTGCCACTTCCTGTTTCCCCAGCGTGCTCCGACGTGGTGTCTGAGCAACGGAGGAGCGGAGGAGCGTGAGGGTCTGCAACGACCGCCTCTGGACTGTGCGGGAACGCAGGGCCGTGAATGCTGCGGGAGGCGGAGACTGAGGCCTGCTGACGAGGCTGTAACGCGCAGGCGCGCGGAGGCGGCGGGCGAGTGCGCCCACGTGGCAGTGGGCGTGTGCCCCGTGTACCTGGACCGGCAGGCTGTCAGGCCGTACCCCCGTGCTCATACGCGGCCCGCAGACGCCCCGTCAGCAGTCGCGGGGAGCGTGCACCCGCTACTCTGCATCAGGCTCGCTCTGACGTTTTGTTCTCCCTAATTTTACCAGTCCCTCCTGCGGCTGCCCCGAGGGCGTCTCCGACGTGTGTGATTAGCCGCGTCCTTTACCGAGCCTCAGCGAGGTGACATGCAGTTCAGTTTCCCCACACGGGGGAACAGAGCCCCGGGACAAGACCGTGAAGGTGAACTTGAGCCTTTCCTAGCAGACTGCGAACTCTGAGGGGCCCTCTCCTCTGACGGGAACGGGAACGGGAACGAGGCGTTGGCCGGTCAGTGCGCAGGCGTGCGTCTGGGAGGCTTGTCTGTCCCAGTGAGAACGGCACACCTGGCGGAGCTGCGGCTGGTGCGGCGACTGGGTCATGCCCACGCTGCTCTGAGGTGACCATCTGGCTGGGCGGGGCCAGCCTGATGCTCTAGACACAGGGGACAGAGGCCAGCACTGCCACAACCTTTGTCCCCGAGGGTGACGTGCATCTTCCTAACTGTGCCCGAGGTGCAGCAAGGCTGCCGACCCGCACCCCAGGGGGCTCCTGCTCGGCCCTCTCCCAGGTCCGAGGACTGACGCTGAGTGCAAGCGCCCGAATCTGGACTCCGGACTGGGTCGTGACTGCAGGTGCATTTTCAAGCTTGCTGGCCCGTTTTGGTCAAAATCCAACAATACTCTCACTGCACACCCATCTGCCTCCCCTGTAAGAACCTCTGGTCCGTTGTCCACGCCGAAGAGCCCGGTGTGACAAGGCCCCCAGCGCCATCCCGCCTGCGGGTGGTGGCAGTTAGATCCCTGCCCTTCAGTGCGGCCACCCCGGGCCTCTGCTGCCGCAGCGCGCTGCCACCAACACCAGGAAGTCCGACTCCTCGGAGCTCCTCCCACTGTCAACCCTGGCCCGGGGACAGCCGCCACGGAGCTCTCACGGACTTGGCACCCACCTGTTTGCTTTAGCCACAGGGGTGTCCTCATCACAGGGTTAGTGCCCCAGTGAGAGGGGACACCCGGACCTTAATCCCTCTCCCCGTCCGCGCTCGGAGAAGAGGCCTTGTGAGCACACAGGGGTGGCGGCCACCCGTGAGCCGGGGCAGAGGCCTCCAAATGAGGGAGGGCTCTCTTGCTGGCATCTTGACCTTGGACTTCCAGCCTCCAGAACTTCGAGCAGTAAACCCCTGTGTGACCTGCGAGGAGCCACCAGCAGACGGTATCTTGTTACGGACGCCTGAGCTGAGACAGCGACTGTTTAAAACAAAGCCACTCCGTACACAAGGATGGCGTGAGGCCGGCGACGTCAACGGGACGCCCACTGCCTTCCAATTGGCGTTTGCAGCACCTTTGACCCTTCCCGAACCCTGTACTTCCTGTTTCCACTGTACGCAAACGGGCAGTTTCCAGACCGGGCCCACGGTCTCCGCGCTGGCTGGGCCCGTTCATCCACACTCTGCGTAGCCACTTTTCCACGTGGGTGTGAAGCCGAGATCTCCTCACTGCGTGCCATCTTCCCATCCTCCTCCGTGTTCCCTTTCCTCCTTTCTTCCCTTCTGGGCTGTTTTCTTATGTTCCAGCACCCTCCCCCCCCAGCATGCTGTGAGGGGTCATCCCGGCGCACACCCCGTTCACCCGGCTTAGCTGGACGGGCAGTGCGCCTGCTGCCGACGGCGCAGGGGCTGGAGGCGCTCCTGTGTGGGCCGCGTGTCTGAACGCCCCGTGTGCGCGGTCCGGGCCTCTCCCACGAGCCCCGCCCTTCTGGCCCTGGTCCCGCTGCTCCCGTGAACCGCCCTCCACCCGGCAGCGCCCCCTTCACCACGCCGTGGGTGCCGCCCTGCTGGGGAGGCCTCGCTCTCCATTTGTCGGCCTGAAAGCGTCCGCTCCCCCTCAAAGGGCGCCTCGCTGAGGCCAGGACCCTGGGTCGGCACTCCCCTGCGGCCCCTGCAGGGCGCCTTCCACGCCAGTCACTCTCACCGCTCCCACCGAGTCAGCGCGAGTCCTACAGACGCTGCTTTCATGGGGACTCAACTTTTTCCTTCTCTCGCGGTTTTATGGCGCCAATTTTCGGCAGTGATGAGGACGCGTTCCGGTGCATTTTCCACCCCGTGTGGGGTCTGTGTGGCTTTTCTGGTCGTTCCCTGTGGGAGTCCTGGTCTGAAACCCACCGCTACCGTTTGGAAACCACCGCGGCCGGAGCTCAGCCTCACTGCTCACCAGGCACCACTGAGCTGACGCCGGCGACGGGGGTCTCACACCCCGCTGAGGCTCTGCCGCCGGTCTCCCTGCGCCTTCCTCACCCGCTTTCTGGAACACACCGGACACGGAACTGGTTCCAAGGCGGCTGCTGGCGGCCCCTCCTCTCAGGCACAGGGCTCCTCCTCTGCTCGCTCCGGGCAGGACTCACCCCTGCCGCTTCACTGCAACCCACGTGAACCAGTTAAGAGACGCACAAGACATGCGGGTGAGGCTGTAATTTATTTTGAATAAAAACTGGCCAGGATAACAGCACCAATGGCTCTGCACACGCAGCACAGCATGTCCCAGGTTACCCCGCATCTCCCAGCCGCCGAGATGCGCAGCACCGGGCACGGGCAGCAGCTCCGCAGACTCTAAGGGCTGGGATCAGACGAGCAACCGAGGGGAACCCAGAGCGGGAAACAGCAGGAAACCGACAGTCTCTTGTTAACGGGGGAGTTGGCCCCCCATAACTGGTGAGGAAGCAGAGGGCTGTGACCCCCTCCTGTGCGGTGATTACAACGAGGCTGACGCACAGGCTGGCCACACTCTGACGAACGCCCTCCCCCGTGGGCGTTTCATTTTCTCTGCAGTCTCCCCACTTCGGACTTTCCCAGAAGCCTCCGCCCTAACGTTAGCTACAAGCTCAGGACCCCGGGGTCTTGTCTGCGGGAGGAGGAGGGGAAACAGTGCTGAGGACGCGGAGGGGTCTGGTTCCACCTGAGCGGCTCGGTTCACACCCCGACGACCCTCTCCTGGTCATGGGGTCCTTTCCCTTCGGAATGCACTGGAGGCTGCGCCGGGCTCCATCCGAAGGCGGTGGGAAGCCACTCGTCCTGCACGCCGCGAGCACCTGCTCTGTGCGAGGCGTGTGGCATCAGGTGCTGCGGGCGGTGCCGGGCGGGCAGACGGCCCTGCCCTCGGGGAGCTACAGTCGGGTGGCCGGCACCGTGTGCGCCTGCGCAGGGGCGGAGCAGCCGGCTTCTCGGGTGGCGCTTGTCAGCAAAATTTGTTGTTATTCTTAAGTGTATCATTTAAACGCAAAAACTTAACACGCCACCAGACCAGAGGGCAAAAATTTAATAACCATCTCACTCTCGTAACCTTAAGTTTCCAGATGCCTGTCCTCTTTATTTCAAAAAATGTCACGTGTAAACATACAAGAATTCAAAGGTGAGGACGGAGGTCAGCACAGGCACTGGGTAAGCGTGAAGCACGCGTCAGTACGCACGACACTTTCCGCACGGACTGGGTTTTGTATGAGCAACTGCGACAGTCACCGTCCTTTCACTCATTACAGCGCAAATCTGACTCACGGTCTTGAAACAGACGGAACGGTCTCCGCGCTGACTTCCGCGTCCGCACCAAACCCAGAACACAACCCCCCGAGGCCTGCCGGCCTGCTCCCCGAGGGCAACGCCGCCGAAGGCCAAACGCCTCCGGGCCACCAGGGCCGCTCACCTCGCCTGCTGCGACCCTCACAGGCTCCCCCCGGGAGAGCCACAGGGTCTCACGACGGCGGGCGAGCGGTTCTGTACCTCGGAAACACACGTGCCACCCGAGTTCTGAGTTCACTTCCCCCAACCCACTCCCGGCTTTCCCACCAGCTCGCCCGCACCCCCGCTGTCAGCGTGCCAGTCTCCCCTGTCCCTCTGCCCGCGCCTCCCGAGCCCGGAACAAACAGACGAGCGCCAGGTCGGTGACCCCCATAATACTGCTCCGAATACACGTGCCGCCGGGGGCCTCGGGCCACCCGGTGAGCCTCCCCACCGGAGCGTGACTATGGCTCAGAGACAAGGCAGGGTAAGAAGAGCTGAGCCCCCTAACTGGGGTAAAGGCCGGGGGAGCAAGACTCAGCCCCCGGAAGGGTGCACTTCATAGGACATGTCTGCAGTCACTCCCCCAGTGAAATCTGGTGACTTCACACTGGGTTTTCAAACAGCCTTATCTTAGAACAAACTGGGTGCCGTGTGGAGGCCGTGGCCTGGCCACCTGCCCCGACACCGACCTCTGCCCTGGAAAGGAGTTCACCCCGCTGCTCGCCCGGGTGCCCTGCACTCTCGATCCCTAGGAGCAACTCTGCATTCCGTAAAGCTGACTCCGATTCCACTCGATTCGACTCAATTCAAGGATGCTCAATTTCACAAGCTCCACAGTCTGCCTGAATGGCGGGTATCGTGTTAGCAGACACGGAGACCTCAACTCCGAAAACCTCCTTCCGCTTCGAGGCGGAGCAGCTGGAGTCTGACAGCGCAGAGACCCAAGACACAGTCGGAAACGCGGCTCGCAGCCGCCAGGGGACACTGCCTCTGACAGCCGGAGTGAGAGCCACGCACTCGGCTTCCGTCTGGGGGGCGGGTCAGACTCTGCAGGCGCCCCGCAGGCCACGGCACCACTGACGCCACCGGCACACGTGGACAGAGAGCACACGGACGTGTTCACAACAGGTCACCGGGCCGGGTAGGGTGCAAAGCAGCCCACGACGGGCCGACCGCAAAGAGGCCACTGGTCCGCCTGCGGCTGCGCTGCCCGACCTCAGAAAGGAAGTGGGGCGGAATGTGCCTCTCCCTAAACAGTTCAGGTCTCCCGACCCTGAGCAGAGCCCGTTCAGGTTAGCTTCAACCAGGAGTTCGCTTGTCGAGAAGAACGTTGCTCTGGGGGGGACAGGCAAGGAGCTAGAAATCCAGCATCCCCACGCCCAGTGATTTTCGACCCGTGCTGCAAAAACATTTAAAACATGCAGTGCCTGACTGTTTCGTCAGGGGCACCGACCGCTTTTCCCTGAGACCGTCACGCCAGGGAAATCAAACACAACCGCAAATGTAACGACAGCCTTCGGTTGGGACCGAGTCAGAATGACACCTACTCTCTTTGTCTCACCAACAAAAAACATGTTCGGCGTGCCGCAAAATTCTGTGATTGGTTTATGTGCCACGAGCTGCGGACGGCCGAAACCCGCTGCTCTGGCCCAGGGTCTCTGTTCAGGGAAGACGCGGCGTCAGGTTCAGAGGGCAGCGGCACCAGGCGCCCGCCCAGACCCAGGCAGCCGCTGCCGGCCCCGAGCAGCACCCGGGCGGGGGGAGCATTCCGTGGTGATCCCGACACAGTCCGGCCGCTCCTGGCGCGCGTGCGGGCAAGCGTAGTAGCCGCAGGCTACACACGGCTGCAACCGCGCCATCAACAGTTCGGGGCCACCCGGTCCTCCTCCCCAAAAGCCCGCCTGGCACGCCTGACCCTGAAGTCCGGACGCACGCTGTTCCCGAAACGACCACCCAGGTGAGGAAGATCCAGACTCCAGCAAACACACGCTTCAGGTCACAGACCAAACAAACTTCTGAACACAAGACGTCTCGAAGCGGAGGGTCTGGAGGGGCTCCCAGGGCTCCGGTCTCTCCTGCAGGAACGGGAGGCGGAGCACGTGAGTGGTGGCTCGTTCGGTTCGCCGGGGACGCGTAAGGGGGCAGGGACTCGAGTCCCAGCCAAGGCAAAAAGGGTGGCACGGCGTGCGAGCCAGTCTCACCCCGTGCCCACTCCCGCCCGCTGTCCCGAAACTCGCACCGCTCCAGGCCGTGCGGGCCGGTCCTGACGGGCGCCAGGCCCCTGGCTGCTGTCCGCAAAGACCCAGGAACGCTGTAATTCCAGAATGGCTATGCTTTATTTTAAGTTTTAAGACAAATGAACACTGAACGTCTCGGAACAGCCCACGGACAGATCCCTGCGCCGTCTCCGTCGAGGGCCCCCGTGGGGAGAGGAGACCCCCGGCCCTGCCGGCTGGGCCGCGCGCACCTGTAGCACCAGCGCGAGCGCCGCGCGTCCGAGCGGCCGAGTCTGGAAGGCTCCAGGAGGCCCTGCACGCGCCGACACCGGACGTAAACGGAACGCCTGCAAGGTCAGCACGAAAAACACTCCCAGTTTTAACACTGAAAGGAGAAAATATCTTTCACATCTATGTACAAACATCTCCCGTAGGTCATCACAGTTCAGCCTGAAGCAGGGCGTGACCCGGGGGGAGGGGACACTGGACTCCGTCACACCCACTGAGGAGCGGAGGCAGGAAGTCAGGTGACGTGGGAGATCATGAAAAGTAAGTCACAAGATTAACTTAAAAGTGTCGCCTGGCCTTTTGACACATGAAAACCAATTTTAGTCCTGGCTTCAACCTCTTAAAAATACAAAGTTTTAGGAAAACGCTTTCGAACAAGGATCGGCAGGGTGAGTTCCGCAGCCGTTCACAGAAAACAGGAGAGCAGGTCCGCAGGCTCGGACACGCTCACGTCTGCTGGTACGCCGACCCCGCGTCCTGGGCGGTGCGAGCTCTCTGGAGCCCCAAGGCGTTTCCAGGCCAAGGCTGGGGTTAAACCCTGACTCAGCCCCCGAGGCCCTCACCCAAAATCTCTAGAAGTCGTTCTGTCCCTAGAAACAAGAGGGCATTTGTTCAAACTAGTTCAGTCAAGACAATGGAAGAGTAAGTGTCCTCGCTGGGCAGGGAGTGGGGGGCTGGCTTCCATCTCCGAACGGCTTGGCGCTCTGCATCCAGCCGCACACGGACGGCCGCCAGTCCTGGAGACAGAGAGCGCGCTGTGGGACGGCCCGGGGGCTTGGGACCGTCTCGAGGAGCACCTCCCCCGGTGCGGGCCAGGCTCCCACGCCTGTCTCTCCAGTGAGCGCGGTCCAGCAGGTCACACGCCCTGCCCACTCCCCACCGCTGACACTCAGAAGACAGGAGAGTCGCAGAAAGGGCAGGGGCTTTGCAGTAACCTCTTAATCCAGTCGGGATCTGCAAAAGGAAGAGGAGAGGGACTGAGTGCTGGCTCCAGAAAAGGCAGTGGGGGGGGGCGCGACTGAGAACGGGCCTCGGCGTCAGGAGGGCCTCCGGCCCGGCTGTGTGTCTCCGAAGTGCCCCGCTCGACACTCTTGGTGAGGCCGAGCTAGCCCTGCGGCCTCCAGAGCTAAGGGTGTGGTGACATTTCCATCCCTCTGCAATGCAACAGGAACACGGGGCTGTGAAGGAGTGTTTCACAGAAGGGAAAGGGCTATCTTCCGGCAGAGAATGTCTCACTCGTACGTTGTTAGTGTGAAAATACTTGTGACATCACAGTAACAGTGATTTAAAACGTGCGGAGGGAAGAGCGTGGCAGCACCGGGGCCACACCCTCTCCGCGTGAAATGCCCCGGTCTGTGAATTGCCCCCCGCCCCTGCCCCCCGCCCGGAGCCGTAGCTTCCCCTCCTTCCCCAAAGCAGCGTGTGGCTCGGCACACAGGCAGCTGGCAGGGCGTCTGTTTTTCAAACTCTGCCTGACCTTCTGCCTAAACAGTACACTGATTTTCAGGGAGTGGTGATGAGTCCCCCCAAATTTGTTTCCAAATAACCTAGTAGGAGGAGGAGGACAGGGGCCCGCAGCTGAAACGGGAAAGGCCTCGAGCCGGCGCTTCCTGCAGCTGAGCGGCGGGTGCGCGAGGATCACCGCGTTTCCCTGCACGGCTGTACGTGACAGCACGCGCCACAGCACGCAGGCAGAACAGAACGCAGCTGCCAACACGCCGACTCCTCGCGAGCAGGGCGCTCCAGCCAGCTCGGAGAAAGGCCAGCCCAGGGGTGTTGTTTTCGGTGGGCGTTTCCGTTTTACTTCAGAGACCACAGGCTGCCCGCCCCCAGAACGTGTATGTGACCGTGTGTGGTGAGCTCATCCGGTTAGAGTGCGGTGTCGGTGAGCCTCAGGCCCCGAACTTGGCAGCCCCGTGGCTGTCTACATCACTAAGTCCTTGCCCACATGTATAGTCCTATTTCCAAGCAGTTCTCTCAGGACGCCGGCTCGTCACTGGGGCCCTCGGAAAAGAACAGACCAGCCAGAATAAAGCCCGTCATGGCTGCTGGACGGACCGGACGCACACGTCCCGTGGCCAGGCGGCAGCACCGTCTGTGCACGTGACCGCTGCGGAGTTTCCACGCAAACGCAATCCAGGCGCGTCAGGTGGAACCACCCAGGGCGTTTTAGGATGGATGGACAGAACACACTGGCACACTGAAGTGCGATGCAGACTTGACCGTGATGTATTCCGATCCCCCGTTTTAATCAGCCGTGTCTTCACGGTGCCACTGCGGAGAGCAGCGCGAGCTGACTCGGCCGCTGGGGGCCCGCGGCACACCACTCACCTTCGGGAGCCGGGTGGCGGGCGATGCTGTCGTGGAGCAAACACCTTCTGTAGATCAAACTCTGGCAGGACTGGTAGGTTAAGAAGCACCTGCAAGAAAGAGCACAGGTGGTCCCGCCAGTTCCACCGGCACCTGGAGAGCACAGTGTTGAAGGTAACGCCCCCCAGTTACCCTAAAAGCAGACGTTAACCAAGCGAAGGGCGGCCACCGCCGCAGACTCATGACAACACTGCCTCCCTGGAGCCGGCTGGACCGCGCTGAGTAAAGGGGGAGTCTGGGAGGGAGGGAAGTTTCTGACGCAGACAGCGAGGGATGCGCAGCCTCCCAGCCTCTGTTTTGCCTGTTGCAGCGCTGGGGAAGAGTTTAGTCTGCTCGTCCCTTTTTGTATTTGAAATGTTTAGTGTGTTGAAAAATCGACCCCAGATTATATTGAAGTTTATTCTTGTTAGTGATTTTAGAGATTAGGCCGCAGCACTGTGCTTACGAATCCGACAGCACAGCGGGAAAACCCGCAGGATGCAGGGGACAAAACTGACGGTGTGAACAAGGAAGGGACAGGAACGAATGTCCACAGGCCGCATCCCACCCGTGACCGCTCACGGGGCATCTCCCAGGACCGGGCAAGTCAGGGCGGGCGGGCGCAAGGAGATGGGAAAGCGCATTTGGGTTCTGCGGGGGAGGTCTCCCCTGCAGCCAAGGAGCAGGAAAACACCACGAGGAGGGAGGCTGGAGGGAGACATTCCACAGAGGTCCTTGGAGTGCAGGCGTGGGTGAACAGGAAGGGCCACTCCGTCCGAGTGGGCGCACCCACGTCCACGTGGAGAAAGGACATGGAGGCGTTCCGGCACTAACCTCCGCCAGCAAAAGCGAGACACTAGGCGTGGTGGTCACGCCTGTGACTCTGGACGGAGCCGGAACGCCGGGTTCGACCTGCCGTCCAGCGCCCGTGTGACTCCGAGCGCACTGTTTAACGTCCTGAGTGCCAGTTCCTTCATCTGCAAACATGGGGACAATCGCGGGGTCCCTGGGCAGGGTCGTGGTGAGGGCGAGCGCCTGCCACAGTGACGGCGCTCGGGAGGTGCCAGCAGCTGGTGATGCTACAAGCCAAGTGCTACTCAAGCTCGTACAGAGAAGCGGGTCCAAAGTCGACAGCAAGGAGATGACATGGACGACTGAGAAGGAAGGGCCAGGGGCAGGGAGGAAGCCAGGTGATGAAAGCGCATGGAAGGTGCGGAGGAAGCAGTGACTGGCTGTACCCAAAAAACGAGGACACGCGAAGGTTCCCCCTTGGAGTGAGACTGAGGGCAGAGAGCGAGGAGAACTTCCACCTTCCACTGCAAGGTTGAACAGGAAGTACAAGAGCACTTCTATATTCCACTAAGTTCAAGAGGTATCAATTACTTTTGTAATGCCTTCATTTTAAAAATACTTATTTATTTTTAGAGAGGAGAAGGGAGGGGGAAAAAGAGAGGGAGAGAAACAAAAAATGTCTGTTTGCCTCTTACGTGGCCCCCAACTGGGGGCCTGACCCGCAACCCAGGCATGTGCCCTGACTGGGAATCGAACCCGTGATCCTTTGGCGCTCAATCCACTGAGCCACACCAGCCAAGGCTGTAATAATACTTGAAAAAAATGTAATGCTACTTCAAAAGAATACAGTATGCCCCAAATAAAGCAATTCCTCTCTCTGTCAAGCAGCACAAAACTGTCGTTAAAGGGGCGTGCTGCTTTAGCCAGGTCTGAGAACAGCAGCCTTTCCCCAACCTCACAGCCGGGCCTCGTCCGTCTGGGAAGAACACTTAGTGCTCTGAGCCGCACGGAACCGGGAGCGCCGGGAGGGCAGGATCTGGCTGCGCACGGCTTACCGGAGCCAAATGTGGCCGTTGGAGCAGACCGCCTGTTTGCGGTCGGTGAACGGCAGGACCTCCTTACACAGACTGCAGTGCTCGGGGAAGGTCTGCTTGTTCATCTTCTTCGAGATGTGGCCGATCAGCACCTGGCGAGACAGAGCAGCGGGCGGCGTTTAGAGCGCAGGGCCTGCGGACGCCGTGAAACCCCACAGCTCTGCCCACGAGGCGGGAGGTCTTCGCGCCCGTCACGCCGTCTGGGAGGCGGGAAGGCCGGGCTCCCCACTGCGTCGGCGTCAGCGGCTGAGTGAGCCCAGCTCGCTAGGAGCCGGGGGCCGCAGGGCGGGCTGAGACCACTGAAGGAAGGCCGTTCCCGAAACCACAGTCTGGCTCCCTCCTTGCCTCGTCTTCGCTGCTTCTGAAACAAGGACTTCAGAGTTCTGTCATCAAAGTATTTAGCTGTCGCTTACAACGTTCTAATTTTAAGAAGGAAAAGCATAATCTCTATGGGCCAAATACTGTATTATATGAAATACTAACTTGGCAGGATTGTACACGTCTGTTCTTCAAGAAAGGCTTACAAAGTAAAAAAGATAATCAGTATTAAAGAACAGCAATTTCCCCTTCTGATAGCCCAAGACCCCTAAGCAATCCAGCCTGGCGGCCTGCAGCGTGGGATCCGCTGGCCCCGCGGAGGAGGCAGGGCAGGCAGGACCCACTGTGAGTGGGAGTGGGAGGGGTCCGCGGGCCGGCGCAAGGCTGTGTCCCAGTTTCAGCCCCCGCCCTCTCTGCTTTGGTCTTCGGGTTAGGCTGCTTTAACGACCCACTTTTTGGAGAAGCGTTCAGAGGCTCTCATCACCGGCATGGGACACACCAGACCCCCAGAACCATCTCGTCTCACTAGCAGGTGATGTCCTGTGACTTTTTTAATCCATTTACACCAGAGCTCTCGGGGAAGGACCCTCTCACCCTGCCACTCACTAATACTAGTTCACCTAAGGGTTCAAGGGTGCCTTTATAGCTCAGAAGGTGTCTTACCTACTTACCCTGTATATGAGTTACAGATTTAACGCCCATTAACTTCCGGCCTTTTTTTGACCTTCAGAGTTCTAATTACGATCCCTTACAGCAAGGACAACCCCCCCCCACACACACACCGACTTCTAGACAGGCCAAACATCCCGGCAGTGACAAAACCGGCTCAGCATTCTTCCGGTGGCGGTGCGTGCTCCGAGTTTACACCAGGAGGGGTGGCTTCTATTTGCTTTCGAGAGCCTTGCACACGCCCCACTGTCTGCTAGTGTAACGCCCGCCTTCTCAATGGGGTGACATTCCTTCCAAAGGGCAGAGAGTAGTTCTCGGGAGACAGAAGTTCTCACCCTTCTCACGTGTGAGCTACAGACATCCACACAGCACACACACGGACACACAGTGTGTCTAAGGCACGACATTTCATGGGCAACAACTGCCGGAAAAGAGTCTAAAAACGCTGGGGCGGGGCCTGCCAATGCAGAAACGAGGCTGAGAAGTGCTGCCCCGTCGTGCCAGCCACCAGGCCGAGGCTCTCAGGATCCACGCCCGCTACTGAATCGACACGCCATTTGAAAAGATGCATTTATGCACAGAGCGGGATTTCTAAGACACAAAATGCACGTTTATAGTCAAAACTCAGTTGCTGTCGGTGGCAGAGACACAACCACCTCTCCTTTTAACTGGATGTTAGAGCCACATCAGCAGGCTGAAAGCGGCCACCGTGCGCACGCGGCAGCTGGACAACCGCTCTGCGCCAGCAGATTCGGCCTTGTCACCTCACAGCACACACGAACCGATTGCCAGAGGTCGGTGGCACATCACCAAATGTACTTTTTGCTGATGTGACCAAAACGTGTAACTGTGAGTCATTCCACCGAGCAGCTATCGTCGTGTTGGCTGCTGTCATTTTTTATTTGACAGTCTCAGGGAAAAAGAGGCCAGCGCCCCGGTGAAGGGATGGGCGGCGCCCCAGTGCTCCGGCTGCACCTCAACGGCTGAAATCACCGCTGTAAACCGGCCCCGACCAAGTGCCGTTACGCCGTTTCTAAAACGGTTTGGTTAATGTTTCACCGACTATAGGATTCCTGCTAGGTCCTTAAGAAACAGTGACAACCAGGGTACTCCCCCACACAGTTAGACCCCACTGAAACAATGCTCACAGGCTGGCTTTCACAAGTAAAAAGTCAGTTTCATGAACAGTACACCTGAACTACCCTCGAGATGGCTGCAAACACCCTACGAGGAGTAACCTCGGGGGCGTGCGTGCGTACGTACGCACGCAGCACAAATACGTGCGTAGGTACGCACACAGCACAAACACGTGCGTACGCACGCACACACAGCACGACGGCTGTGACCCGTGCAGCATCAGGGACGACGCTACTTGAATTTACCGCCGTCAGTGAGCATTTTCAGTGAGGCTCCGGCCGTGAGAGTGGGTGTCCACCCTGAACGGAAGCAGCGGCGCTGCTGCTGCGGCGGTTCCCGTCGTCTTAGCAGACAGCGCGTCACGCTGCCACGGGCCGTCCAGCCTGGACCGCACTGGGCAGGGACCGGCCTCTGCTGCAGGCGCTCCGCTCTCAGACCCGCCGGAGGACCACGCCGGAACCTTCAAGGGGAGAGCGGGGCACGCGGTGCTGCCCGTGCTGGGAGCCCGGATGCTGTCAGGTACCTCAAATTCTGTGGGATGTTTTGCATAACACCGTACGATTGTTACAATAGCAAAATAAAGGTGATTCCCAGTTTTTGTAAAAACATGAGTGACCTGTTTATTTATATGCCCTTCTTAACCAAACCAGAGGCATCCTCAAGTTCTTTCAAATGCAAACATCCCCCCTCCAAGAAAACCCCCCAAACAAAAGACCTTTCGCCAACAGCAAGGGACAGGCACACAGGTGCCACACTTCCGCTTCTGTGACAGCCCAGTCACCTACGACCTTCCCAGGGACGGGCTCGGATCTCATCCTCAGCCTGAAAATCACCTCTTGCAAACTCTGCGCATCACATACGGCCACGGAGGGGAAGAACTGAACTAGCGTCTTGTGTGATACGAAAACCCATGTACCCCCCAGCACCGTGTGCCAATCAACTACCCAACATACTTCCAAGCAAAAACCGAGCTTCAGAAATCCAGTTTAGGTGGCAAGGACAGGGCTGTCCGGCCTCAGCGTCCCGGCCGGTCGACACCTACCCGTGCGGTCCGGTCGTCGTACTCTCCGTCGGACATGAGGAAGTTGCAGAGGCCGCGGGTGGGGATGCTGGTGTTCTCCGTGATCCAGGTGTGCAGGTACACCTCCCCCAGCACCCGCTTCATGTGCTCCCTGGTCAGGTGCATCTCCACGGCCTCGATCTTCCCTTGGATCTCCAGGAGCTTCTCCTCCATTGGCTCCCGGCCTCCGCCCTCTCCGGACTGGGTGAGGGAGTCATCTGCGGGGTCCTCTGGGTCCCCTTCCTTGCCCCTGTCCTGCAGGCCTTGCTTCGTCACCTGTTTGGAGGACGTGCCTTCCTCTTGCTGTTCGTCCTCGGCGTTGCCCGTCGCAGGGGAGTCGCCCAGCAAGATTTTTGAGTCTTCGTGGCTGGGCTTCCACAAGGCTTCCGAAGGCGCTTTCTGCATCGACTGATACAAAATCCTCAGGAGGAAAAGCTTGAAACGCCAAAAATAGGTGGCCCCGCTGCTTTCGATCTTTTTCTCCAAAGCTTCCTGTAAAAACTGCGGGATATGTTTATCCTTCAGGATCTTCCAGCGCACTATGTCTATTAAATCGACCTGCTTAAAGAGATTCTGAACCGAGGACTCCAGGAGCTGGGCAGCCGCCTCCTCGAAGGTTTTGAGGGTGACGAACTGGACCTGGTAGTTTTTGGTCACGGGGTGGAGGCCGTTGACCATGCCCTCGGTGGTAATGACGGCCAGATACGCGCCGCAGGGGCTCACCGCCACCCCGTGTGTCCTCACCGAGCCGAACACGTCGGACAGTCTGATCAGCTGGTGCTCAAACTTCAGCGCCACGTCTGTGAAAATGGGGATCAGCTGCCTCACTTTGCCGTCGCTGGAGCACGTGTACACCGTTCCGTTCTGCTTGTCCGCGGTCATGGAGACGATGGGCAGCGAGTGAAGGCCTGTGACGTGGGAGTTGTGGACATTCAGACCGGCTTTGGAGATCAGCAGGAGACACCAGAACACGTAGGGCCCTCTGGCAGCCACCACCAAGCTGCAGCTGCATTTCTGGTACGGGTGGTAGAGCGGGACGCACTTGATGCTGTGCACTGGCAGCTGGTCCATCTCCTTCCACAAGACGACGGGCTGCCTCAGAGTGAAATAGCCTTTCACTGCCTTCAGATTGACAGGGAGGATTTTCACGGGCCCGAAGGCACTCCCCACAATGAGGCCGCTCATCTTCCGATTGCTGTGCTCGTACTCCCACCAAAACAAGACGCTGGGAGAGCTGATGCCGGACTCGATCGTGCTGCAGGACGAGATGGACTCCTTCCCCACGAAAGGCAGCTGGAACTGCCACACGGCGATGTTGCCGTTCTCAAAGAGGACCGCCAGCAGCACGCTGCCCACGTCTCGGCACTCGTTGTTGTGCTTGACCTGCTGGGTGGTGCAGATGCCCGACCACTCCATTCGGACTGGCGTCTGCATGCTGTGTCGCCGCTGGAACTCCGCGAAATCCGCCAGGCTCCCTGCCGGGGCCTCGTTCTTAGAGAGCCTGTAGCTGGCCTCGTAGAGACGCTCCCCGTAGATCTCAGTCAGGTCCACCAGCTGCACCCACTGGAGTCTGTTGAGGTTAGCCTGGATGGTCAGGCGGTTGTCCATGGTCAGCGCTGCCAGAAGGCACCGGCCGTTAGCATCACAGCCCACGGGGGACCAGCTGGTGTACTTGAACCCTCTCAGTGGTGGCAGAGCCTTCGCCTCGGGGTTGAACACCCGGTCCAACATGAAAGTCTGGCTGATGGTGGGGTCCGGGGACGTGGCAAACCTCTGCTTACACTCCGCAACTTCTGCTTTCGAGCCGACCTGAAATGAGAGATACAAAAACCATTAGATAAGTACCTCACTCTAAAAATATACTACTTGGGGTGTATTAACTGAGTCACATTAACAAATACAGTAATTCTGTATCAATTCTGTTAGTTTGGTATGATACGCATTTAAAAGGTCAAGTACACATCTAAAACTAAATGAGCGTATGTTCAGAAAATGGCGATTTTTAAACAGGATCAAAATAAACATCACTGTTATTTATCGCCTGGTTCCCACCTTCCCCTTAGAATTGATATAAGCAACAAGGATGAGAGATGGACTTGATTCTTCTTTTTAAAAATATATTTCATTACGGAATTCCAGTTGCCCCATTTTCCCTCCCCATTATTCCCCTCCACCAGCACTGCCCCTCCTTAGTTCATGCCCATGGATTGTACATAGAAGTCCTTTGGCTTCTACATTTCCCATATACTGTTCTTAGCCTCCCGTCTATTTTCTACCCACCATTTATGCTTCTCATTCCCTGTACCCTTTCCCCCATTTCCCCCCTCCCCGCTGAAAACCCTCCCTGTGATCTCTGTTTCTGTGAATCTGCTCCTGTTCTAGTTGTTTGCTTAGTTTGTTTGTTTGTTTTTTTTTTTAGGTTTGGTTGTCAATAGTTGTGAGATTGTTGTCATTTTACTGTTCATATTTTTTATCTTCTTCTTTTGCTTAGATAAGTCCCTTTAACATTTCATACAAGGCCTTAGTGATGATGAACTCCTTGAACTTGAGCTTATCTGTGAAGCACTTTATCTGCCCTTCCATTCTAAATGAAAGCTTTGCTGGAGAGAGCAATCTGGGATGTAGGTCCTTGCCTTTCATGATTTGGAATACTTCTTTCCAGCCCCTTCTTGCCTATAAGGTTTCTTTTGAGAAATCAGGTGATAGTCTGATGGGAACTCCTTTATAGGCAACTGTCTCCTTTTCTCTGCTCTTTTAAGATTGTGTCCTTATCTTTAATCTTGGGTAATGTGATTATGATGTGCCTTGGTGTGTGCTTCCTTGGGTCCAACTTCTGTGGGATTCTCTGAGCTTCCTGGAAGTTTGTTTCCTTTGCCAGACTGCAGAAGTTCACCTTCGTTTTGTTTTCAAATAACTTTCCCACTTGTTGCTCTTCCTCTTCCCCCTGTGGCACTCCTGTGATTCAGATGTTGGAACCTTTAAAGTTGCCCTGGAGGTTCCTAAGCCTCTCCTCATTGTTTTTGGATTGTCTCTGCATTCTGCTCCAATTGAATGTTTATCTCTTCCTTCTGGTCCAAACCGTTGATTTGAGTCCTGGTTTCCTTCCCATCACTGTTGGTTCCCAGTACATTTTCCTTTATTTCACTTTTCATAGCCTTCACTTTTTCTTCTATTTTGTGACCATACTCAACCATTTCTGTGAGCATCCTGATGACCAGTGTTTGGAACTCTGCATCTGATAGGCTAGCTCTCTCTTCATCGCTTAGTTGTATTTTTTCTGGAGCTTTGATCTGTTTTTCTCATTTGGGCCATATTTTCTGGTCACAGTGCACCTGTTATGCAGTGAGGGGCGGAGCCTTAGGTACTCCCCAGGGTGGGACAACCCAGTCACTGCATTGTGGTGCTGTGTGTGGTCAACAGAGCACTTCGCTGAACTACTCGCAAAGCAATAAAGGTGTTAAAATTCATGAAAACACTCACATATATCTTTGATACAATTAGATATTTGGATTTTTACAATGTCTTTGCAATACAAATGGAAACTTCAAGTTTCCTTGCTGAAATTTCGCTTACAAATGATGCTGAAAGCCAACTCACACGGTTTTCCATCATTTATGCAGAATAATGTCCCCTCCAATTACTGGCTGTCCCCTGAACACTCCCACCCCGGCCTTCCCGGCTCCCGTGCCTGGACTGCTCCTTCTCCCCAGTGAAGCCCCGCCCGGCCCGCCCGGCCTCCCCAGGCCACACTAGCTGGCATCCACCTCTCCCACCTCCGAGCCAGTGCAGTAGCGGTGCCTAAATGTACGACGGCATCTCTTTAAAAAGATTTTAAAGGAACGTTACAAATGGAGGAAGAACCAAATGTCCAAAAGAAAGTGGTCCACAGTCGTTAGAAAGAGCCAGGAAGACTAAAGCGGGGGTGGGGGGAAGGCAGAGGTTAAATAAAATGTGGTTTCTGTCATGTCAGAAGCATGAAGAAAGGACTTGACTCACTGTGTTAGAGAAATGGTTAAGAGAGAAAGTAGAATCTTCCCATTCTGTTAGTGCCAATTTTCTTTTACTTAGAGGCTGATTTTCAAACTGGAAAGGGCAGAAAGACGTGATTAAAAAGAAATTCAAGCCTGAGACATATATAGATGAATAAAAGTCACTTCAAATGAGTTTAAGGCCCTAAGCCAGAGGAATGACACTCCAGGACACAGAAGGAACTTGGAAGGTGTCGAACTCAGAATCACTAACTGCACTCCTTGACAAGCTCAGACAACTGGGAATGTGTTAGAACCAGGGTGCAGAAGGTAGAGAGAAAACAAAAAACTGCAGACCACTGAGCCTAGTGGGAAGCGAAACTCCTCAATGTATTAAGAAATGAATGGTGTGTGCAGTCAGCAGCGACGATTAGAAACCAGCACAGGAAAACTGGAAAAATGGAACCTTTTTTCTGCTGCAACTGCTAGATGACCTAATAAATAATCACATAAAGTGAAAGGTAGAGAGAAAGTTGTCCAAGAAATGAATGAGCTAACTAACTTTCCCTCAAGTGTGTTACGCAGGACACCACTCCCGCCACTGCCCCCTGAGAGCGAGGCGACGCATCACGCCCCTTGAAGAGTTTGGGGGCACACCACATGTCTCGGCCGGGGAGCCACAGCAGAGGCTTAATGTTCACCAGTTATCCAACCGAAAAAAAGAAAAACGAAGAACCTTTATGGGGGAGGGGCGTGGTCTGGAAACAGTGTCTTAATGTACCTTCATTTTAAAAAGGCACTTGATCCTTCGGATACAGTTATGGACGGGAGGTGCTGGAGAAATAGTATAAACTGGGAATTTCAATTATAGGTGCATCTTTTTAGCCTGTTAGTAAAGTAATGCTAGTAAAAGCCCAGAGCTTTGTACGGGCAGATATAATTTAAAACGACGTAATGAAGCCCAGCATAATTGAAAATCTGGCGCCAGACTCTCTAGGTTCAAATCCTGGCCCTCTCTCATTACAGGGCTCCCTCGAGAACTGTTTAAACCTCTGGGTGCAGTTTCCTCCTTTACAGAGAAAGCGCAGTGCCGCACACCCCACAGAGCTCAGTGTCAGCCCCGACGACCACCACGATGCCGACTCTGAGGAGTAAGTGAACGTTAGGGAGACCTCGTGAGAGTGAGCACAAGGAAGGGGAGAGCTGTCCCCCAGAGGAAGGGCAGACGGAAACTGTTTGCCAACTCCCGTAACGCCATGAATCAGAACAGGTAGATCTGACATGAATAAAAGCTCCCACAGAACTGAAGGTGAACTCACAGAACCTGTACCCAAAGCAGCTGCACAGGGTGAAACAGAGGAAGCTCACGCAGCCTGGGTCCCTGTCATGGTAGAAAGAAGTCTTTTTTCCCCTTTTTAAATTTAATCTTTTTAAAGACTATTTATTTATCCATTTTTAGGGAAGGGGAAGGGAGAGAGAAAGAGAGGAAGAGAAACACAACGCGTGGTTGCCTCTTGTGCACCTGTCACCAGGGACCTGGCCTGCAGCCCAGGCATGTGTCCTGACTGGGACTCGAACAGGCAAACGTTTGGTTTGAAGGCTGGCTGGCGTGGCTCCCACACCAGCCAGGGCTATCTAATCTTTATTGTATTTTTTCTCATTAACATTTAGTCCCCTTTTACCCCCCACCCCCAGCAGTCACCAGGTAGGAACTCTTGACAGGGCGAGAGCAGCATGAATCCAGACCAGCAGGGGAATCTCTCAGTTTTGTGTAGTAATTTCCCGCATATTAGCTTGAACGACCCTACTACACCTCTCCCAACTCTCCCCATCACAAAACTGGTCAAAAAGTTAAAACAATACTCAGATGTCCAAGGAACATACCACTTAAGAGTCCAGCTCCCAAAGGCCTGCCCCCAGGCAACCACTTAATTATAGAACATCCCTGTCCCAGTTGGCCACCATCACTACTAATCCCTACACACTTTGTAAGCACCTAACGAATAAGACCTGGTATGAAGCTACTAGACAGGAAGCCTTTTGAGGGCAGGAACGTGATTCCAAAGGCAGGCCCCGGCTAGGAACTTAACGCAGCAGATGGAGTTAACCGCCCCCAACACTCCTACAGGGGATGCTCAATAAAAGGAGTCATACATACGAGGTACTAGAGTTTCGTACTGCGTACGACTACAGGGTTCTCTAATCAGCAGTCCGATGGGAAAGACGGCAACGCTCTTAAATCACTGTTTTATTGCTTTTCAGCCTCACTTCACATCCTAACGCCGAGGGTAGTTAACTTGAAAATGGTGGATCTATCATATAACCGCATATTTTTCTGAAAGAAATTCATAGTCTACACAATCACAGGGTAATAGCTTAAGAGACGTTGCAGCTGGCCTCCTAGCCATGTCACACACAAACACCGCGACCCAGAGGGCAGGATGCCCACCTACACATTCGGACCGAGGTAAGTGGGACAGCACCGAGTAGGTTTAAAGCCCGGGGTGGTGCACGGGCGAGGCCGTCAGAGTGCTGACCCAGACTTTCTCACGGTCCCACCTTCCGCCGCAGCTGTATACCAGGGGTCTCTCTTAGAGCTGCAGAGCCCATTCAGCCGCACGCAGCAGGCGGCCCCTGGCTACCGAGACCGCTCGCTGAATCCCAAAGACTAGTGCAGAAGGGGAAATGACCCGACCTCAGGCGAGCTACCTACCAATTATCAGCGGGACATAAAGGCTTCCTGACACTGGTTAGGGCGTTGGGATCAACGATGAAGTCAAATGCCCACAACCACGCCTTCGATCCAAACTCTCATCCCTTCACACCTGCACGGCCACACTTTTTACCTGAGCGTTTGAGGTGCGCCAGGAACTGTGCTGATTCGTCTGTTTACGGTGCACATACACAAACATCCACCTCTGTGTTTAATTTAACCTCCCAGAACGTCTAAACGAGGCAGGTTTCATTATCCCCTCTCACAGACGGGCCTACCTGCCACCCTGCCCCAAAGCCCCGTCTCTCAACCTGTTTCACGCGGACCCCAACATTCAGCTCCTTGCCTGTGGGCCAGCCAGATTCACTTTTCTGGGCCGAGCCGGGGCAAGCCATGCTTGTGAGAGTCGAACAGCACCTTAGGGCTTCCTAGATTGGAACCAGCCTCCTCCGACTGACCTTCAGTGTCACCGAGTCGACCTCACCCCCTTTCTCTGACTCCCTAAAAGGGCTCATGCATGACTTTCACCGTATCTTCTATACGTGTGCGCCTGACATGGGCACCCCCTCCCCGCCCCCTCCCCTCTTCCTTCAGGACGGATGCAGATTCTCCAGCAGACAAGCTTCCCTGACACTGGTCCCGCCCCCCACCCCCCACTATTGCTTCTTTAGTCTCTCTCCCAGGGTGTAAACTCTCTACTGACGCTCGCTCTCTCTCAATCCCCCCCGGCCCAACACTTCTCTAGCTGATGCACACGTACACCCCTTAGAAACAGCGAGTTCCTTTTCAGCAGAGGACACACCTTCTAAAACCCGGCTCTGCCTCCCTCCACCAGTGTTTCTCATTCTCCGAGCACCACCGGCACCTGCCCACCTGATCTGTTTTATTTGGACCAATCTGTGCACACGTTCTCCAGGAAAACCGTCGAGGGCTCCGTCACGCAGTTTTCCGGTGACCTGCTCCAACGCCAAGCTGTCCCGCTAACGTTTGCATCACGTATGCTGTTTAAAAGGGGGTGTGGGCTTCCTGCACTCAACACGGCTGTGCGGAGCAAGGGGCTTTTTTTAAGTTCACTTTCACATACACACGTTCTCTGTGTACAGATACGTAACTGTACAGCGCTCATCACCACCGGGTAAGACACCTGTCTTTGTTCAGGACTTGCTGCAGCAGACCGTGAGCTCTCTGAGGGCAGGAGCTTTGTTCCTCACCCTGCTTTATCTCCAGAACCCAATCCGCGCCTGGCTGGGACACAGTGTTCAAATCTGCTGAATGGGCGAATAGACACTTCGATGGATTACGTATGTACACAGACCCCTAAAGGAAACAGTGAGAGCCCTTTTTATACCGCGCTTCTAAACCACGAAAATGAACGATATGACTTACTACTCTAAAGAAATGAATTCGGCCCTGACTGACGTGGCTCAGTGGATGGACCACAGGCCTGCGAGCCAAAGGGTGGCTGGTTCGATTCCCAGTCCCAGCATGTGCCTGGGTTGCAGGCCACGACCCCAGTGGGGGGTGTCTGAAAGGCAATCACACATCGATGTTTCTCTCTTTCTCCTTCCCTTTCCTCTAAAAATAAATATATAAAATCTTTTTAAAAAGTGAATTTTAAAGTATTAATAATAAAATGTAGAAACCCTAGAGTTCTGAAGGCAAACTTAGTTTATACGAAGCTTAAAACACTAAATCTAAAGAACTCTGGACTCGAAGTTTAAGAACTGCATTTACTGCCAGAGGCTTTATTTTTGTTCATTACAAAGCCCCAAGATTTTTAGTTGTTAAAGCAAACCTGGAGTACAAACTCCAAGACCCAGTATTTGTGCCCGGGGTGAGAGCCACGCATAATAAACTCGCTGGAACAGTCACGACGACGGAAGGGACCCACTTTTCCTCTCCAAAGCAAAAGACGAGCAAGAGGAAGGCATCTCGCCGCGAACAAAGCCGGCCGGGGCCCCGGGGAGTCGGCCCAGACAATGGGAACCGCGGCCGAGGCGAGTCGGGGGCTGGGTCACAGGGGGTGGAGTCTCGGGAAAAACACCCGCGGAGAGTAAATCTGCGCCAGACGCGTTCGAGAGGGAGCCCTGGCTCCGAGGGGACCTCCCGGGACGCGTGTGTGCCGGGAGGGGGTGCGCGGCCCGGAACGCTGGGTACAAGGAGCCGCAAGGTTTTGTGCTCATTTTGTCATCTACGGCGACCCTAGCTAGCCGCCTCACTCTAAGCGCTGGGTGCGAGGGGGAACTCCCCGGACTAGGCGCGGGCCGGGACTCCCCGGGGACCGGTGACGCAGCTGAGGGAGGGCCCGGGATGGCTTACTTTGAGGAGGCAGCTGTTGAGAGGGGCGGGCACTGAGGTGCGGTGGATAACCAGGTCCTGGCCCGGGTTGTGCACGTCGCAGATGAGCTCCAGGACAGCGATGCTGCGGGCCGTGGACACGGACACGCGGTGGTCCTCCGACCAGGTCAGCGGCTCCAGGCCGCTCACTGCGTACTGCAGCCTCACGGCTGGCTCCCGCCGAGTCACCAGGAGGCGGAACGCGTCGCTGGGCCCGGGGGTCGCGTCCGCCGTCTGCTCCTTCCTGCCCGCCTCGCCTCCCTGCCCCTCGGGCGGCGCCGGCCCGTCGGCCGCGGGCCCCAGCCGGGCCTTGTCGGCCGTGTTCATCTCCCGTTAGGTGCTGCGGCCGGACCCCCGGGCGCGCCAATACCGCGTCGCCGTCCGGTTGCCGCCTCCCGCGCCGCCGCCACCGGCCCCCAGCGCCCTCCGCGGCAGTTTTCTCCCCTCAGGCCCAAAGCGCCGCCGAGCCAGGAAGGACCCCGCCGTTGCTAGGCGACCCAGACCTGCCAGGTGGCCAAGGCACTGCCTGTCTAAAAAACACGCCACCTCGGCGGGCGGGGTTCCGGAGCGGGGGAGGGGCAGGGAGCCTCGAGGACCCCTTCTCCGAGTGACCAAGCCCCAGGCCCTTTTACTGACTTCTGGGGGGGGGGGGCTGGGCACTAAACTGCTGAGAAAATGGTATCCCGCGGGCAAACGACGGAAATGTCGGTTAGGTGGCCCACGGCCTGTTGTTGCTCAGAGAAATCCAAAGAACTTCACGAGCATGAACTCTGGTGTTGCGTGTCACTTGGCATCCGCTGCCACAGGCCACGCCACGAGGGATGCCAAACGGGACAGTCACTCCGCCCCGTGGCTCCAGTCAACAGTAGGGCAGGCCTTGTGCTCACGCGTCCTGCGAGACCCGGAAGGGGCCCGGCGGCAGGACCCGGCGGGGCAGCTGCGCGGGGTCCTCGCGCGCGTCCCACGTGGCCCGAGCGGAGTCGCGGTCGAGGTTCGCGAGGTGCAGACGCGCCCCACTTGCCAGCGTGTGGCCGCGCCTCCTCGCCGGCCATGGCAGCCACCGACGGAGTGCTCCTGCAGCTTTCCGCCGCCCCCGGGACGTCCTCCAGACCCCGCACGGCCCAGGCGAGGCGGGTAAGCTCTGGGCGCCTACAGGTCCATCGGCACCGGGAGGGGCCCGGCCCGCGCGCGGCAATTCGACCGCTGCCGCGTTGTCTCAGGGATTCAGAATTATCTACGGAGTTTGGGGGGGTGGGGAGTGGGGGGTGGGTCAGACTTCCCGCAGCTTGTGGAGGTGTCGCTGAGCAACACGTGTCGAAGAACAGGACCCCACTACGCGGGGATGATCTTGGAGGGGCGAGAGTTAACTGGGGCTGCTAGTTGGAGGACTTGGAAGGAAGGGATTGGAGGCTGGCGCCCATAGAAGTTAGAAGTGACGCGTAGGCCTGAGTCTTAGCGCTGTCACCACCCACATCTCAGCCCCCTTTTTCTCGACTTCGAGAGTCGATTGTTTCAGGAATAAGGACTAGATTATAGAAGTGTACTCTAGTGCGTTCAAAAATGCACAGATTTCATCCACGCGCAATGGAGGAGCAAAAGAAAGTAAGACTCGACAATATAGTTCTCTTACTAGGGAGGGGAAAGAAGCCTTAAACTTAGCCGAAGCCAGAGCTGAAAACTGGTTTCCGGGATGATAGACTTATCTCCTGGAACAGGGGAGGGCTATGGAGCAGAAAATCTGTTGTAAAATCACGTTACTTCAAACACCAGGAAGGGTGCAATCTCTTGCCGAGGAAGTTGTGTGTGTTTTCTTGAACAAAGCAACGGATAATTCCACTGAAAAGTTAATTGCCAAAGTTCATGCAGCCAGTCTGTTAAAGCTGAAATTCCTTGAGTTCTTCCAAACTATCACCCAGTGTCTGGAGTCTTTTTGGTGATTTGTATCTGTATTTTATTGTATTTGCTTGTTTGTTTAGTTAGTTACTTTGACAAGCTTTAGGATTCAGAGGCTTGGGCGGAAGCTTTCAGCCAGCCAGCCAGCCGTGGGGCCCCATCCCTGTGGGAGGGGGAGGGAGAGTACGGAAGAGCCTCTGCGTGCCTGGGGTTTGCACGGCGCAGGCCTGGGACGGGACGCCGGCCTGGCGCCAGGCTGGCTCTGTGACCTGGAGGCGGTTGCCTCACTTATGACCCTTACAGGGGCCCTGACATGAGAACAGTACTTTCTACTTTGCACGCGTTTATTACGACGATGAAAAGAGATAATAAACATAAAGACTATATATTTTCTGACTTACAGAGGCACTCACTAAATGCTAATTAAAAAAAAAAAACGTATTTTGCCGTGCATAATGCGCTCCCGTGTTTAATGTGCACCCACGTTTTTGGCCCAGACTTTCAGGAAAAAAAATCTTTGGCTTTAATTTTTTAATTCAATTTTTATTTATATTTAGATACTTGGTTTTTGTATTATAAAGGAGTTTTAGCATTTACTTTGGAACACAGTATGAACGTAACTCAGCATTTATTTTTGAACGTAATTTAAAAACACTTATATAGATACAGAATTAGCACTACACGCGTATAATGCGCACCCTTATTTTTCCCTCAAAAATTTGGGCCATAAAAGTACGCATTACCCACGGCAAAATATGGCGCGTTCCTCTTGGCCGCATCTTGTGTAATAGAAGTGCTGCGTCGGGAGTTCGGTGGGCTGCTTGGGCTGTTGTACCACCTGGCGACAGACACAGGGAGAGTCGCCGGGACCTTTGAGTGCGCTGAATGTAAACGCAGGGCTAAACGCAGGGCAAACGCAGGGCGTCTGGTTTGTTTGAACTGCCGCGCTGAAGGGTGTTAGTTAACAGGGCAAGGACGAGTGTCTGTAGCGGCCTCGGCCGCCTCTGCACTGCTGTTTGGGTCATGAACGAGGACATGGCCGTGCTGAACTTGGATGGGTAGCCAGGGTGCTGGATTTCGAAAGACTTGGATGGCCTAAGTTATGCTAACACTGTGCAGAATGTGCTCTTACTATTAAGTTAATACAAGTTTATTGTAGAAAATTTGGGAAGTGGATTAAAAAAATGCACTCTTAACTCTGGTTAACATTTTGGTGCATGTCCTTTTAGAAGACAACTCAAAACAAAACAGGGACCCAACTAGCCATGATGTTTTCTAACCAAACGGGATACAGTTGATAAAAGGCATTACAGCATTATTGTCAGGGCTGTGGCATCGATGCCTGGGCGGAGCCCGGGCCCCTCGGCGATCTGGGGTGGCGCGCTCTTGTCCCCCCAGTGGCGTCCTCTGAAAGGGAGGTAACGCCGGCAGCTGTATTGATAAAGGACACCATTCATGCAAACACGTAGCATGCCACTTAGCATACTGATACTGAGCCTTAGAACTACTCAGCATGTTAGTGACGTCAAAGACATGGCATCTGGACTTGCAGGGCTAGCCGGGTCCCAGAGGTCACTGCCGGGACCCCTTGTTTTACAGGTGGACACGGAGACTCAGAAGCGGCTTGCCTAATGTGCAGCCATTTTTCGGTAGATCTAGGTCTGTCCTTGCCTCCCTCTGCTCCGATGCCGCCCCTGAAGCCTTCCTGTCCCCTTGCCGTAGCCCGCGGCGGTCTTCCTTACCGCGCGCTCTCGCGGCCCCTGTGCGCACCTTCTACGGGTAGGCGGCGGTTTGGGTTTCTGGTTTTACCCTTTCCCTCTGCCACGAGCCTGTGGCTCCCTCAAGGGCCTGGTTGACCTTCCAGCTTGTACCTTCAGAACCCGGCCGCCTGGCAGCTGCCGAGTGGTCAGTGTTTTAACTACTAGACAGCGGAACCTCGGCTCTCCAGCTTAATTCGTTCTGAAAGGCTGTTCACGAAGCAATTTGTTTGAAAACCGAATCTCCTTTGTTTGTCGCCTGAGAGTCACGTGACTGGTCTTACAGGTATCAGCCTGAAAGGGTTGGTGGGTCGAGATCCGATGTTTGTTCGACAGCCGGGACGTTTTTACTGTGAACCTCGGGGTGGAGAACCGAGTTGTTGGAGACGGGAGATGTTTGAGAACCGAGGGTGGGCTGTATGGGGGGGTGGGGGAGCTGACGAGCAGGAGGAAAGTGTCCAGACTGTGGAAGGGATGACCCCATTGTGTGATAGTTCACCTGACAAGTATTTATCGAGCACTTACTCTGTGCCAGACGCGGGCCAATGCAGGGGATGGCTGGGCGGGGAGAGGGGGTCAGGGAAGGCTGTTCCGAGGGCCCAGGCAGCCTGGAACTGGAGGATCGGGACGAGGTAGCCAGACAGGGGGAGGGAGGAGATGTGGTGTGGGAATAGCATGTGCAGAGCCCCTGAGGAAGGAGGGAGTGCATGTAGGCTAGGGATTAAGGACGACTAGGACAGCAGAGGGTCCGGCTGAGACCGGTGAGGTGGGAAGAGCCAGATTCTAGAGGGCTTTGTTCAGATTTTCGAGTTCAGCCTGGTGGCCACACAAAGCCTGTTTCATACCGTGCTGGACTCTGAACAGCCGCTTTTAGAGAGACGTTGTCACGGAGTAAAGGGTGAGGCGGATGGTGAGAGGTCTGAGGTCTGTGTCCTGGGTAGAGTGGTGGGCTCAAAGAGGAAGGAGGAGAGGGCTCACGAAGTGCCGAGGAAGGTTGCGCATGGAGGAGGGAGGCTTGTTCTGCGTGGCTGCAGAAAGCAAACCTCGCGCTCACAGGTGGCAGATCCTGCCTGAACATCTGAAACAGTTTCTAGGCCTCTAGGATTCGGTCAGCCTCGGGGGACAGAACAGGAAGAGGGGGGGTGCGTGGGCGGCGCCTGCAGGGCCGCCTGTGCGGGAAGCCTGTGCGGGGTGGGCGGGGCCTTTCCCTGTCTGCGCCCTGCCTCCCCGGTTCTGTGGGCATAATCTGCCCAGGTCACTCCGCCTTGCAAATGAGTCCACAGACCTGAAATCTGACTTCGTCTCTTGCTTTAATCTGAAAATTCATGAACTTGGAACTTTGTAAAAATATAGTTGTAAAAAAAGAAGTAGATCAATACTTACGATTCATATTAAATACTGGAGGTTGTGTTTATTGGATTCCTTAGATACAGAAAATCTTATGGCTGCCGGGAACAAGGAACTGTTGTTCCTGGTAGGTCGGTCCGAAGCTGGCTGTCGTGGCTGGAACAGGCCGGTGTGTGAATGAAAGTTACCATTTCGGGCTGAGAGGAAAAGAACATGCTCCCAGAGAAACCCAAACTCCAGAATAACAGGCACTGGCTACTCGCAGGATGTCTTTATTTCCGGTGTAAATGGGAAGAGAAGGCCAAAGAAAACAGAGGAATTGGATGTTTCCTCTGGGGGGGGGTTCTGACAGCGTGTGCTTAACCACATTCAGGTTGTGGAGATAAGAGACCACGGGCGGGAAAACGGCCGGCGGCGTAGCCCGCAGCAGCCGGCCATCAGGTGGGAACGGAAAGGCCACCAGGGTTGGGGGTGACGGTGGTGGAGGTGATGGATGGAGCCGGGTCTCGTTTGGAATGGAAGCGGCGAGCAGGGATTGTCCACGCCGCCCCATGGCGGGGGGGGGGGGCAGCAGCTTGAGGGGTGGATGACAGGTCCCCGCACTCTGGGGCGGGGCAGCGCTGAAGGTGCCTGCTTCCTGGCGTGAGCCGGGACTGGGCGTCCCAGGGCCTGGCCCTCATGCAGTGACTCGCTGGCTTTGTTAAGGGGGAGGACAGATGCTTTGTCCCGCCCCCATTCTCGTGTAAATGTCCCCGGCAGCGCACACTGACCTAGCGCAGGTCACAGGTTGGCCTCTCTTCTGTTAAAAGGGACTCGTGTGTCAACATTCAGCCCCGAATGTTTCTCCCTGTGTGACCCCCGCCCTCATCTTGCTCGAGTTACAGTTGAGGTGGATGGTGAGGTCTAGCAGATGAGTGAGCTGAGCTTTTGTGGGTTGTTTTGCTTTTCTTTTTTCGCTGTTGGAGGAAGAAGCGCTGAGTCCCAACTGTTGCTTGACGTGTGGGCGTAATGATCTCGGCGGGGAGGGCGCGGTTCGGGCAGTCAGGCCTCTGAGGTCTGAGGTCTGCGTTCATGGACTGATGCGTCTCTTGCTGCTCTTTCCTTTGGGGATCGGCGCAGCAAGCACAGGCCACCAAAAGAAAGCGCCAGGCGTCCCGGCAGGCTCCCCCAGCGAAGCGGAGGAATGGGACGGCCTCCCTCCCGGCCAAGAGGACCGCTGCTAGAGAGACGCCAAGGACTTTGAAGGGGAAGGCAAAGAAGGTGTTCTCTCCAAAGAAGTCTTCAGCCAGCGCGAGTGGCCGAAACCAGGAGCAGAAGCCGGGCGTTAAGACTTCGTCGCTGTTTAAAAACAACCCCGAGATTCCCCAGCTCCGCAGGTAGGCCCGGCGCAGGCGCCCTCCAGGAGTAAAAGGAGGAGCCAAGTGCTCTGCCTCCTTCTTGGTACGTTGGGGCTGATGCCAGGTTCTCTTTGTCCTTTGCAGACCCCTAGTCCAGCAGGTGCAAGAAAGCGTGTTTTCTTCGGGAGCTTTTCACGAGCTGGACCTCCACCCGCATTTAGTGAGTAAACCCGTCTGCCGTTCCCGCCGCCAGGGGCCGCACGCGCGCTCACCCATTCGGGGGTCTGGAAAGGCAGTTCCGGGGAGAAACACCCGAGCGTGGTGGCTTCTGCTCCCACGGACCCGCCCGCGCTCGGATCGATGAGACGCTCTCCTGGGACGCGTCCACTGAGCCCACCCGCCCTCGCCCCTCCTCACCTCGTTCGGTTCAGGGCTGGGATCCACTCAGCGGGCTCTCAGCCAGCCGGGTCATTGCCGGCTGATGTGACAGGGAGGCGCTCCTGGTGGCAGGTGGCATAGTGACCGCAGGAGGGAACTCAGCTGCTTCTTGCTGTAAAGGGATGTCCGTAGTTACAAAAAGTTGAAGGAAAAAGACTATGTTAACGTGTATTTTCTGCACAGAGAGGAACACTTTCCTTTGGCCACCAGTGAGTTTCTGGGCCTGTTTACAAGTACGAAGAGGACAGTACGTGCTCTGTGAGGGTTTCCTTTGCTGCAGTGGTCGCGGCCGCCCCCCGCTTCGGGGCGGGCCACCCCAGCCTCGCACTGAGCAGGCCTGCTCAGCCTCGGTGCCGAGGACGTTTTGGGACGGTCACTCGTAGGCTGTCGCGCAGCATCCCGAGCCCCGGCGCACTTGATGCCAGTAGCTTGCCCTCCGGCGCTGTGACGGCCGGACTTGTGCCCGGGCCGCTGCGCCGGGGCAGAGCCGCCCCAGCCGAGAGCTGTTGGGTCCGGGTGGTCGGCTCTCTCCCGTGGGGGTTGTTGGCCCCAGAAACGTTTATTTCAGAAAATGACGCAGAACGGCATTTACGTTCCTCGTCTTCTCTTCCAGATCTCCACAATCCATGCGGTCTTGAACATGTCTCAGATGACCAGGTAAGAGGTCCAGGCCAGTCCCGCTGCTTCTTAGGACCGAAGTGGGCAAAAGCGTCTGGGGTCTGAATTGCCTGTGGCGGACTGAGCCAAGCTGTGTGTTAATGGTGGAGAGCAGTGCCCGATGACCGCCCGCCGAGGGCTTCACATGCCCTCAGCTGCTCGCCCCCCGCCCCCCTCCCAGTGGGGAGACGGGTCCCGGGCAGCTCTGCTCTCAGCGGTGGGCGGTGTGAGGCCCCCGTGCGGAGGTCGGTCCTCCTGGGAGCTCACTGTCGTGCTTGCTGGGAAGGCTCCGTTACAGACACGGGACTTACCATGCCGTTTGTTAGTGGTGAGGATCGTCGGTGAGACAGGGGTAAATGCTTGGAAGTAAAGATAAGAATGTGGAAGAACAGAGTAAGCCCCCCACCGTTTTTTGCTCAGTTTAGTCGCCCAAACCTCAATGATTTCTGTCCCCTCTTCGGTGCTAGTTTTTGCACGCACATGTAGACACACACGTGCCTGAGCACGTCCCTACAGCGACCCCTTGCTTTTCTGGAGGGGAAGCATCCGTTCCTGGCTCCCTCGGGGGCTCCCGGCTTCCTTTTACTCTTCTGCTTGGGAATCTTCCCAGAACGTCTGTGCAGCATTTCCTGTTCCCTCTTACAGAAGGCGAGAGAGTGTCATATGCTTTTGCCACAGTTCCAGGTTGTCGTCATGCCTGTCCCACCTCTGTTTATAATTAGTGGAGTGGAGTGGCCAATCTCTGGCTGGCCTCAACATTTTCCGCCAAGTCCCCGGACTTTAACTGAGGTTTTATTCTCTGGTCATCAGAAGTTTGTCAGCATCTTCACTTGCGTGCTTACGCAACTTGTAAGGGGGCCACTGCCCTGTGTGTGCCCTGCGTGTGCCCGCACACGCGAGTGCGTGCCGCGCTACAGATAACCATGTGTTTGTTCTCTCTCGTGCGTGGCCTCAGCGTTCAGAAGCAGAGCATCCCCGCGTTGCTGGAAGGCAGAGATGCCCTCGTGAGATCCCAGACGGGCTCAGGTCAGTCGTCGCTGAGTCCCTGCCTTCCCGCGCGGGGCCCGGGCCACGGGTGCAGCGGGCTGTGCAGTGAGGTGGCAGTTCGAGGGCGGAGAGGCCACTCCTGCTTTTGCTGAGAGCCCTGACCTAGTTCACACGGGGACAGGAAGGGGGCCGTGGGAGGAGCCACGGGCAGGAACCATCTGGAAGAAGTCAGGTTCTGTTCTCGTTCCTTGGTTCCTTGCCAAGTCCCATCATCCATGGCGACGAACGTTTTCCGGGCGCTAACCCCAGCTCTGACACGAGCGCACACCGCTCGGACGCCCGTCGCTCGCTCCAGCACGGGACCCTGAGCAGTCTGCCGTGCTCTTCTGGCCCTTGGGCGCCCCCCTGGCCTCGCAGCGACACCCCCCACTCCCACCCCCCTGCTCAGCCTCCAACTGGGGGGGGGGCCTGGGCTGGGGTTCAGACAGCTCCTCCCCGCAGCAGCTCCACAGAGGAGGTCGTGGACTTGACCCCTGTGCCCCTCCGAGAGGTCAGGACCCTTCAGAGGGGGACTTGTTGCTCTGGAGACAGCCCGCAGGTGGCCCTGTGGTGTAGCTCAGGGCACGTGCCCCTGTCGGAGGGAGGAGGGGCTGAGGGAGGAGTGTGGCAGACAGGTGAGCTCCGTTTCCGCCCGTCCTGGGCTTGTGCCTGCTCTGCCCTTCCCCGGATTGAGTGCCACCTGCAGGGAGCGGGTCGCTGTCCCTCACGGTCACCCACGGGCTCTGCTTTTACTTACTCTTGTACTTTCTTAAAAGGTAAAACTCTTGCCTATTGCATCCCGGTGGTCCAGTCCCTTCAAGCGATGCAAACAAAGATACAGGTGAGTGTCACATGTGTGTCCACTGTTGTTCTTAGTGTGTGCGAGACCGTCCACCTGAAGCCCGGCGGTGACCCTGGGACCGAAAGAAGCCGTGGCCCCGGAGTGGGTCCTGCTCCTCTTTTTAATTCACTCCTCACACAGGCGCTGCTGCCTCTGGGGGCCCGGAGCGCAGCGGTTGGAGTGCATTGCACCGCCGTCACGGGGGGTGTCACGGGGTGTCACGGGAGGCATTTGTCAGGTGTGCCCCGGTGTCCACCTTGGCGCCGGATGCTTCGCCTGCGTGCTGCTCGTCATGAATCTGTAACCGCCTTGGTGCCACAGAGTTGGCGGTGCCACTGTTACCCCAGGTTTCCCCAAAAAGTAGGGGTTGGGGAAGTGCGGTAGCCTAGCTGGACCCGGTGGCGAGCGCGGGCAGCTGCGTCCCCGCTCCGCTCCTTGGGGACGGTGGCCCCTCGTGAAGCGCAGATGTGGGACCGAGTGCCCAGTTAGCGGGTTTGACAGCGGAGCCACCCGTGTGCGCATTCCCAGAACCTGCCTGCAGTTGTGGAACGTGCAGTTGGCCCCGGGCTCTTCGCGCCCCGGGGGGCCGGCTGCCCGCCATGCTCCGTAGCGTAGGTGTCATCTCAGCCCGGCCCGGAGCCCCCCGATACGTCCTGGTCGGCCTTGGGCGGCAACGGCGAGGTCAGAGCAGGGAGCGAGGCGGGCTCCCGAACAGGCGAGAAGAGCTCATTGGCTCCCTTTGTCTCGGTTTGGACAGACAGAGTCAGACGTGTGTCGAGCCTGCCTGATATCTGAGTGCCAAGGTAAATAGTGGAGTGTTGGATTAGGGCCCATAAACTAAACCAAACATCCACAAGTCCAGACTGATAAGCAGAAATTATTGAATAAGTGCGGGGGGAGGGAGAGCCCTTTCTCAGGGCAGAATTCCAAAGGGCGGACGTGGAACGAGTGATGGAAGGAGAACATCAGGGTTTGACAGCCGCGAACACGCGGGGGCGTGCCGTGGACACGGGCCGTCACGGGCTGGGCCGAGGGCGCGGCCCTGCGGAGACGTGGAGTGTTGGCGTGGTCCCAGAGCATCTCCCCACGAGGCACTTCCTTGTCACACGGGAAGCAGCGGGAAGCCGGGCTGCCCCGCCCTACCTCAGCGGCCACCGGAGCGGGTGTCCCCCGTGCCTCCTGCAAGTCTCACGGAGGACGCCGCTCCACCTGGGCGGTTTTCCTGCCGAAGCGCACAGCCCGAGTGTGATCCCCAGCAAACTGCAGACACCAAACCAGGGGGTGCTCTACAGAGCAGCTGGCCAGGGCTCTTCGGAACTGTCAAGGTCGCAAAAGGCACGGAGACGTCGAGGGACTTCCCGGGGGAAGAGACAGAGGAGGCGCCACAACAGAGCAGCGCTCGGTCCCGCGCCGGGGCCTAGACCAGGCCGGGGCCTGGCGGGCCGGCCGGGGTGCGGGTGAGGCCCTCGGGCCGACGGCCGGTGCTCGGGCGGGCCGGCGTCCGGGGCTGGTCCTGTCCTGTGATCGCGGGGATCGGTGCCTTGTAGGGAGGCTGGGGGAGCACTGAAGGCCGTCCTTTGTGCTGTCTGTAAAGGTTTTTTTGTAAGTTTGAGTCATTTCAGAATGAGTAAGTTCAAATTTTACTTAAACTGCGTATGAGTGATTTTAACCCAATCAAACGGAAATCCCACACAATGATCCCAATGACAGAGCCTTTCAGAGCCATACCAAAGTGGTATTTTTGTTATGTGTGGACCCGTGTTCCTGCCCTGTAAACTGAGGAACGGCAGGTGACAGACCAGCATGTGCAGCGTGACGCTGGCTCCGGTAGTGACGGTAATCGGTGTGTGTGTCTTTACGGGGAGAGGTGAGAAAGGTGCTCGTCAGACCATCAGTGCCGGGTTTCTGTGACGTGGACCTGTGGGAATTTCATTTCCTGCAGGCGCTGACTTTCCCTCCCCACGGGGCCCTCACAGGACAGAACTCCTCCCGGGGCTTCCTCAGCCGTGTACTTGGAACAGGAGGAGAAACAGATTATCCCAGCAATGCGGGGCGGGGCCTCACCCACTAGAGACTCCAGAAGTTGCCAGTGGGTTCGCGTTCACTCCGGGTCGGGGAGCGGGGGAGCGTGCGAGCTGCCGTAGGGAGCCCGTGTGTGACCGGAGGCGAGCCCCTCGGCCCTCTGGGCCTTTCTCCTGCGGGGAGGGGGAAGCCGGCGGGCGCCTGGGGAGGGTCGAGGAGGGCGTCTAGCGACTGGTCGGCCTGCTGGGTGTCCGCTGTCACCGTCTGCGACACGCTCGAGTGGCCGGGGTGAAGGACGGCGATTTGATTCACTGATAGAGCCATTAACAAGCGAGACCGTTGTTTTCATGTGCTCAAATGTCTTTGACATCGGCCACAGTTCGTTCTATTCGAGAGTGAGCTGTTCTGTGGAAAGAGTTTTCCAAGCCCTAATTTAACTCCCTTGTTTCGAGTAGCCGTCGGTAGAGGCCCGTGGAGTGCGTTGTGAAACGGTTCGGCCCGCAGAAACCACGCGTGGCGGCGGCAGCAGATCCAAGGCCCCCCGCAGAGTCTGAAGTCACTTTGGGGGGGTGGGGGGCCGCTCTGCTCTGTGTTCGCTCTTCCGGTTACGCAGGTGGATTTTTTTAACGTCACGTCCATCCCCTCCTCTCACGGCTGCCCCGCGAGGAACTGGTTTTTCTTTCTTCCCGTCTGGGTGGCAGCCCCATTTCAGAGACCCTGACGTGCCAGGGTCTCCTAACACCGCGCTGCGGCCGCCGGCACGCTAACCTGTTTGCTGCCCTCGCCCGGGCCTCGGCGCGGCCTCGCCACGCTGGTGGTGCGCACGGGTGGCTCTGGTTTGAGTTCCAGGTCCTTTTCTCCTTGTGGGCAGACGTCTCTGACGCAGAACGTGAAAACCACGCTTGTGATGGAGTTCGCTGCTGGGGCTGCCCCGCCTCCCCGCCCACGGCGTTGTGACCTGCCCACTGTACGCGGGCACTTGGGGGGGTCTCGGCCTTCATCGGATACTTCTTGTACCCCGACGGCTGTGGCTCCGTGGGTTGGCGTCATCCCACAGAGCAAAGGTTGCCAGTTGGATCCCTGGTCAGGCACACGGCAGGGTTCCGGGTCGATCCCGGTCAGGGCACGTACAAGAAGCAACCGATGGATGTTCCCCCTCACGTTGGTGTTTCCTCCCCGCCCCTTCTCTCTCTAAAAGTAAATAAACGAAGTCTTTTTAAAAAAGTGAACGGAGGGCTGCCTGGTACCCCACCATGTGCAGGTGCAGTAAGTTGCTGAGCCTTCCCCCCGTTGGCGGGGTTTACAGTTCAGCGTGGTGTTGCGCACCAGCGCTGTTAGAAACACTCTGCGTTCTGGAAGAGACGACTTCGAGCGCGGCTTTCAGAGAAGGTCCTGTGCGGGGAGTTGGCGTTTTTATCTGATAGGTAATGGCGAAGGGACCTTCCAAGGACCTAGGGCAGGCTGCGTGCCCCCGGCAGTGTGCAGGAGCTCCTGCTTGCGCCTGCCGCCGTGGGCCCGCTGTGCAGCCCTGCTCCTCGTCCCACGGAGCACGCCGCCGCGCAGAGCCAGCTGGACTTCCTCTGGGGGAAAGGCGGCCGTCTTCCCCGCGTGCGGAAGCTGCAGCCTGAGTTCGCTCTTCCACACGCCAGCTGCTTCTGTCCTCCCCTCTGAGCCGTCGGCGGTCCCTTCTCCGTTTGCAGTGGAACGCAGGCCCTCCGCACAAGGCGGGGCGCGGGCCCTTTCTTCTGCGTGTGGCACAGTCCCCCCTGCTGTCCTTTAACTCCCGGTTTTGTTTCGTCCGTTCTGCAGTCTAAAACTTTTATGTAATAAAGTGTGTCAGTGCTTTATCGTTTCTGAGTTTTACGTTGTCTATAAAAAGGCCAACCTAACTCCAACTTGATTTTTTTCTAAAACGACCTTGGAATAAGCCATTTTTCCCTGACATAAAGTGCTCCTTAATTCCTAAACTTTTCTCTGAATTTGATTCTCTTCTAGACTGTACTTGCTATTGTAATCTCTGTGTGCCAGTATCAGTTTTTAAAAGCTACTGTCGATTTAAATTGTTTCAGCATTGGATGTTTTTCAGGAGTGTCTTATTCTAGCACACTTATTTTTCCATGTGAACTTTGAAGTCAGCTTGTGTAATTACATGTTATTTTACGTGTGTGTACGCACACACTTTGTTAAAATTGCATTACAAAAAAATTGCACTGCATTTAGATTGGTTCGGGAGAATTAGCTTCTATGTAATATTACCCAAGAACAGGAAACATCTGTCCACTTACTCAAGTTTTATTGTATGCTCCTCAGAGTTACTTTAACATTCTCATTTTGTGGATTTTGTACATTTGGTATTTTTAGGTTTTACATATTTTTTAAGTTTATTCTTACCTACTTTTTAAAAAGATTTACTTATTTATTTTAGAGAGAAAGTAAGAAAGGGAGAGAAACATCAATTGGTTGCCATTCACAAGCCCCCTTCCGGGGACCTGGCCCACAACCCAGGCGTGTGCCCTGGCCAGGAATCAAACCAGCGACCCTTGGGTTCACAGGCTGGTGCTCAATCCACTGAGCCACACCAGCCAGACCTATTCTTACCCTTTTTGTTACTGTTTTAAGTGTGATTTTTTCCTTTGTGTTTTTTTACTATGTTATGGAAAGCAGTTGAGTTTTATATATTAATTTTGCTTTCAGTTAATTGTCTTTTTTGTAATAGACTTTCAAGTGATTTTTTAAAGAATTTTTTTTTAGGAAAAAATATCTGCTAATGACAGTTTGACCTCCTGTTTTTCAGACTTGCACACATTCCTTTCTCTTGTGCGATTGCGTGGGCCAGAACCTCTGAACGGGGTTCTTGTCCCTTCCCTTCTTCGAGACCGCTTTTGCGACGTTCCACAAGGGGCCACCCTCCGCGCCCGCCGCCGGGACTCGGGACCTTCACTCACTGTGTCTCTCCCCTTCTCTGCCCACAGCGCAGCGACGGCCCCTACGCTCTGGTGCTCGTGCCGACGAGAGAGGTGAGCGGTCCGTGCTCGGGTGGGCCTCGGGCAGGTGTCCTCGGGGCCATCTGCGGAGTGTGTCAGGTGGCACTACCGTTCTTCTCTCGCCCGCGCGAACCACGGTGCCTGGCCTTTGCCTGGGACCCGCCCTCCTGGGCCCTGGCGAGGACGGCCAGTGCCCTTTCAGAGCCGTGGGCCGGGCGCCCTGTCACCTACAGACGAGCCACACTGCAGATGTCTGTCCTTTCAGAAAACATCTGAATAACCACATTTTTGTACATTTTCCCCAACCTAATTCAAAAATAAAAGCAATCGACTCTGAAAACGAACTTTTTTAAAAAAGAAGCTACTGTATCAAAAAATGTTCCTAAAAGTTAAGCTCCTTGCTATTTTTCTTTCTTGGTGGCAACCTTTTACCAGGTGTATTTTATTTGCCTACAGAGGCGGCTTCAGACTGCAGTCCCTGCTTCCCTCCCGCAGACGCTAACCCGCTAACCGCTTCCCTGCAGGCCCCCCCACACCCCCGGTCCAGGGGAGAGGCCGCCAAAGCTCCTCAGACTTGCACAGCAGCTGCCCGGCCACTTCGTCGTGCGTGCCTCCTGAGCACGCGGAAGCTGTGGCGCGTGTCCGTGGGCGGAGGTGCTGTGGGGAGGGCTTCTGGTGGTGGTTATCGGTGGAGCCCACGCTTCCCTCGTCCCCTGGGGGCTCGCTGGTTTCTTTCCTTGCGTAAATGGAGGGACGGCCGCCTCTCAGTCGGCAGCTGCTGCTCCCCGGCACGTGCCTGGGTGTCGCTGTGTCACCTTGGTCGTTTCCGAAGGCGACCCGGTCCGTCGCTGTTCCGCTGTGTCCCAGTCCTCCGGCCGTTTATACCCCGCTCCTTCCAGCGGGCGCCGGGTTCAGGTCGACACTCCCGTTCTCTCGGTGCTGCTTGGTGGCGCTCGTGGGAGTCTGAGCCAGCAGGGGGAGCACCGTGCACGGTTTTGGGGTCCGTCCGAGAGAGGGATGCGGCTCGTCTGCCCTCGTTCCGCACACACTGGCGGGCCTCACGCCGGGATGTTTGTCATTTCGGTTCCGTGACGGCGTTTTTTCCTTAAGTCTTAACTTGAGGTCCGAGTTTGGATCCTAAGCACCTTACACGGTCGAAATTTAACAAAAAAGGAAGAAGAGATCTTGCTCACTCTGACTTTCTACTGTTTGCAGCTGGCTCTGCAAAGCTTCGACACTTTCCAGAAACTGCTCAAGGTAAGGCATGCCAGGGGCGCGGCTTCATCTTTTTTCCCTGACTTTCTCAGGGAAGAGAAATATACTGTAGTCTTTTCTTTATTTTCAAAGAGCTAGGAGTTATTCTAATTTCCCTTTTCTCTGTGGATGCTCTTCCCAAGTATAGTTTGTAGGCTTTTGCTGATAGAAACCTTAGTAGCTACCTGTTTTTGGCTTACCAAGATTGCTGGTGTTTTCTGGTGCTTAAAGTTTTATCTACTTGTCACAGTCCCTAGCGAGTCACACGCAGGCGTTCACCTTCAGGGCTCGGGGGTGAAGCAGCCGACACGCTGCGAGTCGCCTGTAAGGAAGGAGAGAGGCTGCGGAGCGGGCTGGAGCCGCCAGCCACCGCGAGCGCCAGACGTGGTCCCTCCCTCCCGTCTTCGTGGTGGGGAGTAGGGAGGGTGGTGCTCGTTCGTTTTGACCAGTGACCAAACAAGGGCAGCAGACTTACTGAGACGTGTTTGACTCAGGCTCCGTGGACAAGGGCGGAGACGCTGCTTGAATTGTTTCAGAAGCTTTCGTTTCTGCCTCTGTTTTGGAAGGCGGTCACACGGCCCTAATGCAGGTTCTGGCTGCTAGTGGCCTGGGGGTGGCCGTGCCTAAGAGTCCCATCTGCATAGCGACGCCTCACGCAGTGGAGGCCCGAGGCCGCCTCCCAGCCTCCGCGAGGACAGGGCGCAGAGGCGGGCAGGGTGCAGCATGGGCTCCCCTGACGCTGGTCTGCTGTCTCTCTAGCCGTTCACCTGGATCGTGCCCGGAGTGCTCATGGGCGGAGAGAAGAGGAAGTCCGAAAAGGCCAGGTACGGGGTAGTCTGTCCTGCCTTCCCGCGCGATGCCACCTGGCCCTCTAAACGTGGGGCGCGCCCTGCCTCAGCCGGGGCTTCCTTGTCCCGTGTGCAGGGCGGAGTGAGGCAGCGGGGCGCAGTCCCCTCTCGCCAGGCTGTTGTTAAAACACAGGTGAACCTACAGGGGGCTCCCTTCAGATGTGCTTGCGACCTTAACTCCATCCCCCCGCTCAGTCCCCCTCGTTTGGTGTGTGCCCCCCGTGACGACTCCCTTTTGGGAACGTTCACAGTTTGGGGGTTTGTTGGTGTTTCATCAAAGTTAGAGCGTAAGCTTACATGCTGCTTTGCACCTTGCTGCTTACCCTGCAGGACAGGGATTCCCAGTTCTGTGACGGAGCTGGCGGTGGGTGTCAGGAGAAAATGCTTGGACCAGTCAGTTCCCAGTCGTCCGCATTCTCTTTAAAGGCGTCCTGTGTTGCGCTGTAGAGCAGCGCTTAGGAGTGACCTGCAGCCCTGTGCGTAGGTCCTTGATAAGGAGTGACTCTTAGAGGCGGAGCCCAGACCCAGCTGTGAACAACAAGGGCTGCGAGCATTGCCTTGCGATGGGAGAAGTTTCTTTTTCTTCCGATTTATGAAGCCTGGCAGCAGCCCATCTGAGGCCAGCATGCGCCCCGGTGTCAGGACCCAGGCTCCCTCTGTCTCTTTGTGCCACTCAGAGAGGCTTCCGGTTTCGAGGTTACCGTGCAGTGCAGGGCCCACCGAGGCATCTGGTTTCGTGCAGCAGGAGCAGAGATGATAATGTGTCCTCCCCCCAAAGGTGCTTGTGGGGTTCCCTATTCTCTTTATTCTTTCTTAGGACACAGGTTTGTGATAACACTTAACTGCAAGGGAAGCTAGAAAATTTGCTCAGCTAAAAACTGGAGGCTTTTATTACCACGGAATAACGGGATAAAGGGTATTTGGGGGTCATAAATTAGACTTAATTCCGCCTAGCCTGCGGGGCAAAACCAGGCCCGTGCGTGGAAGTTACAAGGATTCAGTATAAGGGACGACATCCTGGGGTAGCTGACGCGGGTGAGAGGTTCCCTGTCCTAGCAGCCTCCAGAAACAGGCTGGGCGAGCGTGGAACTGGAAATACTGGAAGGGATCTGTGGGCTTGGCACAGGCGTCGTCACACAGTAAAGATTCTTCTCAGAGTGGTTTCACGAGTTTGGTGTCATCGCAGATCTTAACAGGTCTGTTCTGTAGAAGAGGGAAACTCCAGAGAAACATTAAAACTTCGTACGCTGGTGTCCACCTGTCATTGTGTCTGTCCTGATTTCGAGCCGTGGCGCGTGGGTGCTGGACCCGATCGGCCCCTCTGCCCTCTCCCGCGTTTTCCGTCGACGCCGCCCGGTGTGGTCCGCTTCCTTTCACAGTTTGTCATTTTTAAACAGACTCCGCAAGGGGATCAACATCCTTATCTCCACTCCTGGACGCCTGGTGGATCATATAAAATCCACAAAGAACATTCACTTCAGTCGGATCCAGTGGCTGGTTCTGGATGAAGCCGACAGGTGAGGCGGGTCGGTGACCGTGAGAGTCGGAAGGAAAGGGCTACTCGTGTCCTCACTGCAGCTCTGAAGCCCCCTAGCGTTACCTTTAGTCTTCGTGTAGATTGAGATTTCTTCTCTGGAAACCACAGAATCTTGGACCTGGGCTTTGAGAAAGACATCACAGTGATACTCAACGCGATCAATGCCGAGAGCCAGAAGCGGCAGAACGTCTTGCTGTCGGCGACTCTCACCGAAGGTGAGCGGGAAAGTCCTCTTCGCTCTGAGAGAGGAGGGTGGTGGGCACAGCCGCAGGGTCCAGCGGCCCCACCTGGGCGCGGGGAGGCGCCACGGAGGCCGGCCTCCAGTCCTGCAGCAGCCTCCCGCCTCGGCATCTTAGACTCTGCTGCGGCCCCCGGGCGAGGGCGAGGGCGGGTCCCAGATCCAGAGCCACCAGTTAGGACGGTGCTGCTGGCGCTCGTGCTGGGGTGGGAGGAGGAGAACGGCTGCCTGCCACTCGCCAGTGCTTTTGTGAGGCTCTTACTGCTGGTGTGACCCACGCAGAGCAGGACTCGTGTCCTGACGACGGCGACATCTCACCCGAGGGCCGTGTTCAGTGCGATCACCCTTTTCTCCCCCGGCGATGTCGAGCCTAAACGTACACGTGTTCTTCCAGCGCACTGCTGCTGTTTTTCGTCCTCATGAGGGGGGACGCAGGTGGGAACACCGGGGCTCGGAGACGTGGCGGCCCCGCCCGCCCACGCCGCAGGTCCCGGCTGAGCGACAGCGTGGCTTCCGCGCCCGAGTCTGGTTTACGGCGCCGTCTCTGTCGTCACTCGCACAGGCCGGTGCCGTTGGTGCAACGGAGGGGCAGTTTTGAGTGTCTCCAAAGAACGTTAATTTCAAGAACACGAATAACCCGTGTTAAAGGGTCCTGCGCTCGCAAAGTCTGGGACAGGCCACGTGCTGCCGCCTCCTGGAGGTCCGCGGCGCACCCACGCAGCAGAGGTCCCGGCGGGCCTGACCAGCCCCACGAGGGGCTCGTGAAGCCTTTTACTGCGGGTCTTCCTTGACCCAGAACCCTTTCTGGGGGTGATGGGCGCACGTCTGTTAGTGTCCCTCTGAGGGTCTCCCTCAGGTGCCAGCGGGGTGCCGGGCTGTGGGGCGCAGCCCGCGGGTCTGCCCCGCCCGGCTGTCGGGCGGGTCCTGGCTCCCGGGGATCCCTGGCGGGGCTCTCCCAGGTGTGTCCGGGTGTGCCGTGGGACCGGGCCACGGCGCGTGCCTGTCACCCGTTTGCCTTTTTCTCTGTTTCCAAGGTGTGACACGGCTCGCTGATATCAGCTTGCACAACCCCGTCAGTATCTCTGTCCTGGATGAGAGCCACAGTCCGTCTAGCCCAGAGGACCACGACATCCTGGAAATGTGCGCCCCACAGCCCGGGGACGAGCTGGACGGCTTTGCCATCCCGGAGGGCCTCGACCAGTATGTGACGCTGGTCCCCAGCAAGCTGAGGCTGGTCTGCCTGGCGGCCTTCCTCCTGCAGAAGTGCAAGGTAGGCCGGGCTCCAGCTGGCCCCCGAGGGGAGGGAGACCCGCGTCGCTATCGAGGGTGTCGCAGGCGGCAGGAGCGTGCTGGAAGTGAGGTGGAGCTGGAGGCCAGCGTTCGAGTTTCTGAAAGGGGCCTGGGGCTTGTGTGCCGGATTGCCAGTTTCTGTCCCTTTCTCTGGTACTCGGGGTGGGGGCTGGGGGCTGGAGAACGGAGCCTCCACAGGCGCCGGGCCCGGGTCCGAGCCGGGCCGTGCGTGTGTGCAGGGCCGCAGCGGGTGAGGGGCAGCGCCGACAGCCAGCCTCTTCTGAAGCCTGCCGTCCCCATCCACTGTGGGATCCCGGTCAAGGGCACAGCTGTCATTGCCCTTGCCTGCAGCCTTTGTAGCGTGGGGCGTCGGTGTTGTGCTGAAAATAACTCAAAGCTGCCTGTCACCTGTTTCCAAACCGGGGCCAGCGTGACTAGGTGTTCCAGAGAAAGACGCGTGTGGTCTCGCCTAACAGAAACGTGCGGTGCTCTCTGCTCTTTGTGTCGATGCAGTTTGAAACGGACCAGAAGGTGATTGTCTTCTTCTCGAGCTGCGAGCTGGTGGAGTTCCACTACCACCTCTTCCTGCAGACCCTGCTGAGCAGCCCTGGGGCCCCGGCCGCGGGGCAGATGGCCTCTGCCTGCACGCGGTTCCGGTTCCTGCGTCTTCACGGCAGCATGGACCAGGAGGTGAGCGCCCCGGCCCTCCGGGGCCGGCCCGGCGTCGCCGGGGTGGGCGGCCCCCCAGGAGCCTGCCGCGCCGTGCAGGGAGCAGGCCTGCCGCCCGGCCCGCCTGCCCCTGGAGCAGGGCCGGTGCACCCTCGGGCTCCCGGGCCCGCTCGGCCCGCCTCTGCCTCGGCCAGCTGTTGAGGAGACAGAGCACCACTGAGTAGCTGGCACCGGGGAAGGGTTTGCCTTTTTAGTGCCCAGTGTGTAATTAGGGCTTGATGTCTTCAAATTAAGAGCATTAATGGAGCTAAACCGCGGCTCCCATATGGCGCTGCTGCGCCGACTGCTGTCGCTGTCGGCAGGACGGGCGCCGGCCCCGCTCCTGCTCCGCCCCGCGGCCGTGTGCCCTGCTCGGCCTCCCTCCCGGCGCCCGCTCGCTCAGGGAGGACGCAGTGCGCTCCTCGTTTTAGGTTCTCAGCTGCCTAGAGGCGGAGGGAGTCGGGCGGTGAAGGCTCCGACTGTGCAGCGGGTCGGGCGAGGGCGGGCCGTGGGGTCCTGGAGGCGCGGTGGGTCGCCAGGCAGCTGGGGGGGGTGAGGAAGGGGGAGAAGAGAGGAAGGACAGGCAGCCGTGGGGACGGGGTCTGAGGACAGCCGGCTCAGAGACGGCAGAGGCCGCCCACCCCAGGCCCCTTTTGGTTTTGCTCTTTTGTGTTAATACTGCAGGAAATGGAGGTTCAGAATTTGCTCAAGGTCATTCAAGGACACAGCTTCTTATTTGCCACGAGAACATGTAGAGTTTCCTGAACATTCCAGCCTCTGTGGATTTTTATAAGCTCTTGGTTTTTACCTTCTGTGTCCCTGGTTCAGTTGCCTTGTTCGTTTCATAAGGCAGTGCCATTCGGGGTGTTTCTTCTCCGTTTTTAAATTAGCTCCCTAACCCTCTGGGTCTGTTTTCACCAGAGGCTTTCTGCAGGACAGTCTGGGGGCACGGGGGAGCTGGACGTGGGCTCCGCAGGAGCCGGGAACGAGCAGAGCGTGGAGAAGGGCCTGTGGTGAATTAGTCCAGCTCTCGTCACGAAGGGACAATCTCCTAGGGGGGTTATAGCTGTGCGCCGCGGGGCGGGGGTGGGGGCGGACCGCCGTGTTCCAGGCCTGGCCGTGTGGCCGCTGGAGTGTCTAACCTCTCTGAGCCTCGGTCTCCACGCCCCTGAGATGGAGCCCATAGTAGTGCCTCCCGTTCTGGTTGTGGCGCCCCGTTGCGTCGGTGCGGGTGAGGTGCTGTAGAGCGGCCGGCCCGCGGGAGTCCGCCCGAGGCTCGTTCAGGCTTCTCGGTTCAGTGACTGTCACCCTTTCGCTTACGTTGCCGGTTCATTTACTAAGCAGCCTTCACGGCCTCCCCCGGAGCTGAGTGGAAGGTGGCAGCGGGTATCCGAACTGCGTTTGGTGACCACCGAGGTTGTGTCGTGTCGTGGAGCGAGCCAGAACAGTCCCATCACGTACCCCTGGCCTCTTACCCTGGCCACCGCCCCACGGGACCTGCGGTCTCCCTGCGTGCTTGACAGGGCCCAGGCACGCGATCGGAGAGAACTCCGGGTTGCTGCGTGTGGTCGTGGTGAAAGAGTCGGGTTTCGTCCTCACCCCAGACCCGAGACATCACAGACAGGCTGTAAGGTGTGTCCCCGGCTCTCCGGACCTTTTCTGACTTTGCAGTGCAGCCATCAGAAGTGTCCCTTACGAAGCCGTGCAGCGAACTGGACGAGTGCCGTCGGCCTTGCGAGGCCAGAGCACCGACTCCGGGCGCGGCCCCAGGCTCAGACGTCGGCCCGGCCCTTTGCTGGGCGTGCCCTCCCTCGGGCAGGTTACTCGGCCTCCTCGCCGGCCCGGGGGCGACTGTGGGCGTCCGGTGGGTGCACGTGTGTGGAGTGAGGCCAGTGCTCAGTACGCACGGGCTGTCGTTGTGCACTGTCCTCGGGTGTCCTGGAGCCCCAGGTGTGTGACAGCACGTGCGTGTGAAGGACCGCAGTGAGGTTCCCTGCAGTGACGTGCCGGCTGTGCCAGAATGGAGGGAGAGACTGACTTTTTTCCTCCAGATTCGTAGTAATTTGGTTATTCGTCGCTGCCGACAGATGGACGTGGCCAAGCCTGAGCTGCGTGCAGCACTGTGACGTAAACACACTCGCGTGCACTCCAAGTTTGCACAGAAAGCCGTTAAGTGTGCACGCCTTTTAGCCCAGCGAGTCTGCCCTTAGGAGTTTTCCCAACGGGAACCACTCCGTCCACACGAGTCCCCCGCGGTGGGGTCCGTCACAGCACCCTCGTGGCGGTTAACCCGGTCCTCGGCCTCGGCTGGCAGTGGTGGGGCACCGGCCGTGGAACACTGACATCACGAGGGGGGCGTGGTCTGGGTATTTCTCAGTGTGCTCTGGGAGGTGTCCCCGTTCTGCTGAGACACATACGTGTGTGTGTGTGTGTGCATGTACACATAAAGTGACAAGCGTGTGTTGGTGGTGTAAGTAGCGTGGGCCCTCCCTGCTCCCGGGTGGCCGTGTCTGAAGGGTGCGCCCGCCCGTGCTCTGCTGCCTCGCCGTGGTCCGGAAGCTGGTCCTGGACCTGGACGCACGGGGCCTCGTCCGGCGCGAATGCTCACGGCTCCCTTTCTCGGCGGAGCTTCTCTGTTCTGCGCCTTTACGTGCGGGTCCGGCAGGGGGAAGTGGGGCAGTCCCGGGAATCGGCGCCCGCCCCGCGGCGGTCCGCCTCGGAGCTGTAAGGTTTCTCCTTGTTTTCCAGGAGAGAACGGCAGTGTTCCAGGAATTCTCAGGCTCCGGCACGGGCGTCCTTTTCTGCACGGTGCGTATCGTTGGGAACCCCCGCTGAGGCGTGAGCGTTTCTGTGGTTGGTGTTTGCAGTTTTTCCTCCTGACAGTTTGCCTCGAGGCCAGCCCCACAGAGAGCGGGAACACCTCCGGGTGTGGCTGGCCCCTCTGCACTTCTGCTTTGTCACCGGGCTTTGTCACAGAGAGCCGGCTGCCGCGTGCAGAAGACTCAGCGACTCGGCGATTTGCTCACTAATAGTGACAGCTGTTGGTCTGAGAACGTGTGAATCTTGGTGATTTCTAGCCACCAAAAACTTGTAAATTACAGCTATCGGGAGTAATTAGAGCTGAGAAAGTCCTTGCACAGGGAAGCCGCTCTCCTCGCCTCTGCTCACCTGTCCGTGAGGACAGCAGGGGCACTCGGGCCTATTTGTCTGCTGCCGTCGGGCGCTGTCACCTGCCCGCCGGTTTCCCGGCCGTTTGCGCGGCCCCAGCCTCGGCAGTCGGGGGCTGCCTCCTGCAGCACGTGTCTCTGCTCTGTCGAGGCAGGAGCACGCGCCGTCGATGGCCCCTCCTCTGGGCCTCCCTCGGCTGTCGCTGCTGCTTGCTCCTGAGATTAAAATGCCTTCTGGGTCTGCGCCGTCTTGGGCACTGCAGCTGAATCCCGGCTGGTGGTCGGGGAGATCCCTGTCTGCACGGTGCTGAGGCGGCGCTGTGAACTGGGCCACCTGGCGGTCAGGTGCCGGGTGGACACGGAGGTTCGACTCCCGGCGCTCCCGGCGAGGCCTCTCTGGTGCAGCTACTGCCCGGGGAGCCCCGGCTCTGCGTCCAGTGCTCAGGGCCCTCAGGGGTATTCTCCCTGCAGTCAGAGCGTGTGGGTGAGTGCTGCTGCTTTCTCGTGTGTGGTCACACGGACGACGGCCTGCTGTCGCTGTTGTCAGTGTGCTGGTGCTCCCGCGCATGGCCGACGGTGGCCGTGCCGACCGTGCTTGCTCGGAGCGGAGAGGGGTTACCGCTGGGACGCTGGCCGTGGCGGCGCCCGCGTCTGCGCTGCAGCCCTCCCCTCTGAAGCCTGTCCCGAGGCAGGAGCTCGTGTTGGCTCTGAAACAGTCTCGTGAGGATGAGTCCGAGGAATCTGTCTGACAGAGAAGTTGCCAGACCCCTTCCTGCCCCCTCCGCCCCTGCTCCCCCCTCCCCTGCAGCCACGCGGCGCCTCTCTCCGCTCCTTGCGCGTCGTTCTCCCTTTTTCTGGGCTCGGGGCCTCGGTGCGTGGAGTTCTTCCGCCTGGGGCACTCCACCCTGACTCGGGTGCACCCCTACTTAGGTCTCAGCTGGAAGCTCGTGTGTTTAGGAAATGGATCCTTGGAGCCCCGGACCCACCCCCGTCCTCACCCCTCCCCACCCCCGTCAGGTGCTCTCAGCGCACCCTGCAGTTCCTGCCACGCCCGTCACACCTGGGCTCGGCATCTGCCCGCCAGGTCACGTGCTCACGAAGACGGACTGTGTCTCATTGGCTGTCCGTGCGGGTCTGGTGCAGAGCAGGCATGCAGCAGGCGCTCTGTGCGGGACGGCACGCGTGGGCAGGCAGGGCCCGAGAACTCGGTGTGGAGGCTGACCCGTGCACGCCCTGCTCTGAGGACAGAGCTGAGAGTCACCTCCTCGTGTGTGTGATGGTGGTACCTGGGGAGTGAGGGTTCTGGGGAACGTGTGGTCTCTGCGGAGACAGAAAGCAGCGGGACCCTCGGTGCTGGCGTTTGGGTTAGGGGCGGAACAAAGTGTTTCATCCTTGACACTCAAGATGCTGGATCTGTGCCTGGTGAGAGGAAGTCACGCTTCTCGGTGTGCCGGTGCCATCCTGTTTCACAGACACGGCGTGCTCCAGGTCCCCAGGAAAGCTGGTCGTTGAAGTCCCATGGTTTGGGTTTGCTTTGGGTGTTTTTTAGTAGTTCTTCAAGGAAGAAAAGACTCTTTCTGAAATGTAATTCTTAGTGGAGTCAAAACGCAGCAAGACTTTCCTGATTCCGTCTGGCTGCAGGCAAGTGGCTCCCGCCGGACGAGCGCCCGGGCAGAGCACGGCCCTGCTGCCCTCTGTGCCCGCCGGTCCCGGGTGCCCTGTGGGGCGCAGACTCTCGCTCGCCAACAGTCTGGCTTCTCTGAAATCTCTGGGTGCCTGTGCGTTTGCCAAGGCCACTCTGGTGGGACGGTCCTCTCCGGGGCCGTCTTGTCCTTCCTCCGCGGTGAGGGTTGCCGGATGGTGCCTGGTGGGGCTTGCTCCCGCCGTTTCCGCGGCCCGGCACGAGCTCAGGCTCCCGGCGTTGGGGAGGCTCCTCCCCCGGCCCCATCCCTGCGGCTGCGGACGTTTGTCTGGTGTGGCCTGACGTCCTGGCGTCTGAGACGGGGGGTGGGGGGGAGCCCGAGGCACGCTGTGAGGGCCGTGCCGGGCTGGGGGTGGGCACGGGCACCGTCGGTCGGTCTGTGTCCTCGCCGCAGCCTGTTGCTTCAGGTTCTCGGAACGCTCTCCAGGAGCCTCCTTAGCGTTGGTGAGGAACGTGGGCCACGGCAGGACACGGCAGATGGAGAACTGGCGTCTTGGGATAAAGAGGGAGGGGTCGTGTCAGCCACTGCGGAGAGTCCTGCTTCCTGGCCCCATCCCTTTGCCGTCGCGACTTACCACCCTGGGGGCCTTGAACGAGTCTGGAGGATGGGGCGTGTGACACGCTGAGCGCTACTGTGTCACTACACAAAAGCCCACAGCTGTGCTGTTCGCTTTACTGCCAGAAAAACCCCCCCTGCACCCCACCTTCCTTCCTGCACCCCAGCCTCCTCCCTGCTCCCCCGTTACTAGGAACAGGGAACAGTGTGTGTGTGTGTGTGTGTGTGTGTGTGTGTGTGTGTGTGTGTGTGTTTTTTCATCCTGATTAGAAGCGTGAAAACAAGGATCTTTCAACGGCACCGAAATCTTTCAGATCTGGTCCCTGGCTGTGTGGACTGTGGGTTCTCAGCGAGCACGTGACCGTGGTGACTTGGGGTCTCGCCCCAGGGAGGAGGACAGGAGAGCCCCACTCACTTAAAACGTAGTCTGTGTCCTCTAGAACACTGGATCTGAGAAGCAGCCGGGTTAAGGAGGGAGTAGTGATTAGCAGGGAGGAGCCATTGTGAAGTTCCAGGCCTGCTTTCCCAAGTGGGATTGAGAAATCAGAGACGAGATGCTGAAGTGCCCACGTCACTTCCTCCCGTCGACGGTGAAGAGCTCGCCCTGCGCCGGAGGAGGGGGCCAGAGGAAGGGGCCGTGGCCGTCAGCACCGCGGCCCCCTCACTGAGCTGACGAGGGCGGCGGCTGCTGAGGGCGGCGTTTCCAGGCCGCCCCTGGCCTTGTGTCCGGCGTTCTGCTGGTGTGCGTGTGCGTGTGCGTGTGCGTGTGCCTGACGCTCCCTGGTGTCCCTGGGTGCCCGGGGCAGCGGGCCTCTCCCACCCGGTGGGGGTCTGGGAATAGAGCACCCGTCCAGCGCCTGCGTTCTCTTTCGGAAGCTACCGAGGTCACGTGTGCTACTTGCGCCACCGTTTTTCCCCCTGTGAAGTAGACCCTCACGTCTGCGGTCCCTAATTCTCCCTCCTCCTGGGGGGTTTGCGCCCCACCAGGAGGCGCGGAGACAAAGGCGGGCGGCCGCGGGGGCCACGAGAACGTCAGTGCACGGCCCAGAGCAAGTGGAGGCTTTCGTGGTTTCCTGCGGGGCCTGTTGTTCGGTGAAGTTTCTCTTTTCCACTTTATTTCATCGTGTTAATGGCACGATCGCTGGGAGATTGTTGGCTGTTTACTCGGTTACGCTAACTCATGTTGCCAGTTTTTTGGCGGCTGCAGCCAAGATCTCTCGCCGCTGACAGCTTCTGCGCGCTCTCCTTCCTCCTCTGTCTGCGCAGCCCAATCTGTCACCCGGACGACAGGGGCCCGCACCCCGCTGACGGCTCTCCGCACACGGCAGTAATGACTCTTGGCAGGCGGGGACGGCGGCCGCGGCGCGTTTGCCGTGTCCCTTCCTCGGCGCCGGCAGGGCCCCTCTCCCTGTTCGTGAAAGCACTTTGCGAGGTTCTTGGGTAAATAAATGAGTCATTTTAATCCAACTGACAGGCTGGCGCCCGAGCAGGCCGCCTTCCATCTGTGCCCCTCGGCCTCGCGGAGGCGGCCCGTCGCCAGGCCGGGCCTTCGGGCCTCACCACCGTCTTTCGGAGCCGACTTCAGCGGCTCTGGTGCTCTGACCAGGCTGGAGGAGCAGAGTGAGGCCGGGCCTGAGTTCCGGCAGCGGGCTCGCCAGCAGGTCAGGCCCGGCGCTCCGCCCCTCGGTGAACACGGTGAGCGGGGGGAGAGCGAGGGGGCTTTCACAGCACTGCCCGGTCTCCACCTTTGGGGAACTAGCTGTTTGGCTTTACAGTTCTCAGTGTTCCTAGGTGCTGTCTCCTGTGGTCTTCATAGTAGCCTCAGGAGGTAGAGCTGTTGTCGGGGGTAAACTGAGGCTCAGGGAGCCCAGTGGACTTGCCCAGATCACGTGGCTGCCGAAGTAATACTGAAGTCCAGCTCTCTCTGTTCCTAGACCAGAAAGGTCATTTCTCTCCCAGTCTCTGTGGTTGCCTGGGCTCAGAATAGACAGGCTCACTTGAAGAAATAGCTGGATGAAGTCTGAGCAGTGGCTGGCCAGCGGGGAGGTTCCCCCACCCCAACACAAGAAGTGGGAGACAGGGAGGACTGTGTAAGCTGTCTCCGGGAGCTAGGCCACCCGGGTTGGGGGTGGTGGGGGGACCTTGACCAGTGTCCAGGAGCTAGACCACCCGGGCCGGGGTGGGGGGACCTTGCCCAGTCTCCAGGAGAGCCGGCGGACCTTGCCCCTAACCGTTGCAGTGCGTTTGCACTGGGTGTGTTTCACGAGCGTCAGACTTGGCTCCAGAGTCCGTGGCTGGACTGCCTGAACCGGCGAGCGGCACGTTTTCTGCAAAGCCTGCTCGTCTGGGAAGCTCAGGCAGCCAGGCAGCCTGTCGCCGGCCTGCGTCTCCCGCTGCAGAGCGCGTCTGCAGAGTAGATGATTTCTTAACGAGAGCTTAGCAGACTGAGGACCCTGTCAGTTCTCTGACGTCAGCTGTGGTGAGGGTGGAAAGCCGTTCCGTGCCCCTTTCGGTAGAACTCTAAAACCATCCCCAAAGGCATTGCGTGGGGCGGCAGCCTCGTCTGAAAACACCTCGTGGGTGCTCAGCACGCAGGACGTTAGCCTTGTGCTTAGCACTTCCTCACGGCAGCCCGGGCACCGGGGGACGGCGAGCAGGCAGTTCCGCGCGGTCAGTGACGGCGGCGAAGCCTGTCCCGCCGCGGCGGTCCCAGGCAGCTCGATGCTGGTGGCACGGGCCTTCCTCCGTCCTGCCTCGGAGCCTGGGGCGTTCGGGAGCGACCGTTTTAACGTGCTTCTTACAGAAGCTGCACAGGGTTATCGTTTTTAAAGATACTAACTGCCCTTAGGAATCCTCCGTGGCACTTCGGAATGGGGGGGCGGGAGGAGGGCTGTTCCTGTAGAAGAACGCCCGCTCTCACGTGGAAGGAGACAACGCTAGACAGGAAGCCGTCTTCCGCAGGCACCCAGGGACAGTTGAGACAGGGAAGCAATGCCAGCAAATGCCGAAATCATTAGGCAGACGGCTTTGGGAGACGGTCTCAGAGTTCCCCGCCCCAGTTCACTTACTAATGACAAAAGGCGGGAGGTGCCTGCAGGTGGGGAGGGCTGGTGGGCGTCCCCAGCATGGGACAGACTGCGCTGGTGTGTCCCCCAGAGTCACGCACGGGAAGTACACACCGCCCTGCTGTTGTGTCTTCTGCTGAAACGCTTCATGCAAAACTTACCGGGAGGAAACAGAGAAGTCCAAATTCTGGATGTTCAAGACACCTGGAGTCTCCAAAATTGATAGTTAATGAAAGAAGAAAAGTGAAGGGCAGGAGTATCATCGTAGACTGAGGGGCCTGAAGGGCTGCAGCGAACACCGCGCGTGAGCCTCGGTTCAGTCCTGGGCGGGGAAGGACAGCAGCGTCGCGGGAGAGGCCGGGGTGCGGACCGGCCGTCAGGAAGCTGCGCTCCCCCACGCCGGCTGTGTCGGGTGGCGAGGTGCTGTGCTCACGTGGAGGAGTGCTGTCGGAGGGGCGTGTGCTGTGGTGTTTAGGGCGAAGCGTCACGGTGCTTCCGATGTGCCTCCGTGGTCCGGCAGGACATGTGCGGAGAGGAAACGGGGAGCGGGTGTCCCCCCGCAGCTGTTGACGAGTCCCTGTGAAGGCAGACAGGTGCTCACACGACTCTCCCAGCTTTTCTGTGGGTTCACGTGTTTCTGAATAAGAACTGGAGGGGCAACGTGTGTTCATTGTTAAAGGGAAACAAAACAGCCAGAAAAATGCAAAGCGAGCGGTGACGCCCGCCCGGGTCCCCCTGCCTGGAGAGCGCGTGGAGTCCTGTGACCCTGCGTCCAGGCGGCGGCACGCAGCTTGTCCCCGAGCCGTCCGAGCCACCCTCTGCCGGGCGGCGTTCCGTCTGGGTTTGCTCTGCGGATCTCCGTTTCCCCTTGACTTTTTCCGGTGGGAGAAACCAGACCTTTTGTGCACGTTCTGTGTGTGCCTAGTTGGGCCCTCCGGGCGTAGGTGTGACCTGGCCCCCCCCCCTCGTTTCCTGTGCTCCAGTCGTTGGGTGGAGACCCCCGATGAGGCCCAGGCTCCGGAGTTTGTGCGGCTGGAACGGGCGGCCCCACGCTCCCTGCTGCGGCCAGCCCGCCATCTGCAGGCGTTTACGTGGACTCGGTCAAGGTCGCACGGGTCCCTAGCAGGACGTCTGGCTTCCACCCCTCCCCTCCCCTCCCCCATTCTCTTCCTTCCCCTCCAGGTGACCCTATCTAAAAACTTCCGGGGTTTTTTGGTATTATTTCTTTAAGATATGTGGGCAAGTGTACTTTATTTCCCTCGTTTGTCTCACCAAGATGTACTCTGCGTGCCCAGGAGTTTCCCTAGGGAGTCTCCACGTCGTTCCGTTGGCGTCCTCGTCCCTTCCTGGCTGGAACGTGGGGTGGGTGTCCCCGCCGTCGTCTGCACCGTGTCCGGCCAGGTGCTGGGGTTTGCGTCAGACCGCTGACATGAATAGCCTTGCACGTGTGTCCTCGGGGTGCTCTGGGTCAGAGGGCAAGCGCACACAGTCTTGCCGGTGTCCCCCCGCCCCCAGAACGGGGGGCTGTGCTGTGTCACACCCCCGGCGCAGCGCGGGAGGGCACGGCGTCGCTCTGTTGTCAGAACGGTGCGCTGTCACCCCGTCGTCACTCCGTCAGGGCGATGCAGGTGAAGCGCCCCGCACGGTGTCCGCTGTGCAGCAGGTGCCCAGTGACTGCGGACTGGGGGCGTTCCTGTTACGACTGCGCGTGAAGGGGAATGGCACGTGCACGGTGTCGCCCGAGACGACAGGACTCCGTTTTCTGCTCTGCCAGAGTGGCCAGAGGGCAGAAAGCCTCCGCTCCACGGGCGGCGGCCCCTGGAAAGGAAAACTGCGTCTCCACTGCCTTCGTAGTTCCGCCTGCCCAGGCCAAGGCTCCGCCTGGCCGCGTCTTTGGCCCGCGCTCTGATGTAGCCGGCGGAGCGGCGGGCTTGCCGACCCTGCTCCTGTCTGAGGCCGGTCAGCAAAGGCCACACACAGGACATGGCGTGAGCTCCCCTCCACGAGGGGATGCCTGGGGGGGATCTTGCAGAAGCCCCCCTCAAAGCCATGTCTTCATCAGTTTTGCGGATAGGTACAGGATGGGGGTAGTAACCCACGAGTGCATTCTTCATCAAGTGGTTTTTCAAGTAAAACGTAAAAGTAGTAAGACTCACTGAAGTTTTGAGAATTCTCCCCAGGCCCGACTGGAATGACCGTGTGAGTTCCTGGGCTCCCCTGCAGGTGGCGCTCTCTTGGGGAAGTGGTTGTGCCTCACCAGTGGGTTCGAAGCACTTAACCCCTGAGCCAGGACTTCAAACCGCAAATACTCGGGTGGCTTCCTGGGGTCGTGTGCAAACGTGTGCGTGTAAGAGCATGCACATTGGTGCGGGTGAGCCCTCAGTGTTCGCATTAGATTACCAATAGATCCATGACCCCCAAATGGTTCAGAAACTCAGTCCTAAGCCGTGTTTTTTCTGTTTTGAAGGATGTTGCAGCTCGGGGCTTAGATCTCCCTCAAGTCACATGGATTGTTCAGGTAATGTTTTCAGTTGTTAAGGTGTGAGCTCGAGACAGGAATATATGATCACGAGTAGACGTGTTGGCTTTAAGTGGAATAATTATTATTACCCTCCCGGGTGTTGCCCTGGTAACCAGGCAGCAACCAGCCTTATCTGCACAGTTCTCCCGACATCTTTCCTTAACCCAGCCCCCAGCTGCTGCAGCAAAACAACCAGACTGCGGGCGGGGCGGGGCGGGGCGGTGGGTGGGGGGCAGGGAGGGCTCGGCAGAGGGCGGGGGTGGGCCCCAGGCTCCCGGACTGGAGCCTGTCACGCACGAAGTTTCAGCAATCTGAAAATAACAGGAGCCACCCGGGGCCCCCGGGAGGCCTCATTGTGTCCGGGAGGAGGTGGCTCGGCTGTCTGGAGGCCGTGTCCCGCACACTGACCTGCAGGGGGCAGTTAAGTCCCTGACAGCATCTTAGCTGACCTCCAGCCTTAGACGCTTTGCCAGAGGATGCAGGTGTTGGCGCTCGAGTCTAGCGCTTTTCGCTCTGTTTTTTCTTTGGTTCGTCTGCAGAGTGGTATTTTTAAGCCTTTCTGTGTGGGGGGCCAGGGGACACATGCCCTGTTTATGTGAGTCATGGTTTATTCACATTTTAGTGCGGTTGCATGCCTGTCAGTGGCTGGGGACTGTGGTCTGCTCCCGCAGACGGTCACTTTGCAACCAGAGGCATCATGTCTTCTTTCCTGCCGGCCACAGAGCCCGTTAAAGATAAGGCAAGGGTGACTTTAATGTGTAGAAGGCTAGACACACGAACTCGGTCCTCTAGCCTTCTTATATTGTGACTGTTGATTGGTCACCTTAGTATGCCCGGCCTCCCACATATTGCATTCATCTTGGCCCTCTGGGTTTTGGTTCATGTAGCAGCAGGGAGGGGGAAAAAGGAAGAACTATATGGTCAGTTAGTTTTGATGATGACGAAGTTGTTATCATAGACACCATCTAACCCCGTGCGTGATCCATTCTGCTGAGTTCTCGAGCCGCCCTTCCCCCTCAGTCAGGAACGCTGTCCATGGGGCAGGGGCCTGTCCCCGTGTGAAGGCAGCTCCGCTCCGTGGGGACTGGAGGAGCTGCAGCCAGGTGGCAGGGACCAGCTCCTGGTGGCCCAGCGGCAGAGCTGACCTCTGGTCAGAGCTTTCGGCCCCTGGCTCCCTACCCTGTCCAGTGTCCTCTGTGGCCCCCTCCTCACTGCTCGCCTGCCGGGGAAGTAGGCCAAGGGCATGTGGTCATCTGCAGAAGCTCACCCCACCTGCCTACGTTTCACCTTGCACAGTCACCGCGGTGAGAAGATGCCAATAGGAAAATGAAGAGACCTGTGGAGAAGTAAAATTAAAAAGGAGGTATTGGGACGGGCAGACGTCTCGTCTGTCTGAAACTTGGCCACCGTTCACGCTGGCGTGTCGGGGCCTTGTTATCTCCAGTGAAGCCGGGAGCTGAGGGTTGAGTGACTTCCCTTGTGACTGTGCTCGGGTAACCATAGCACCAGGATTTCATTGCGGGATACCTGGAGGCAGGTGAGGGGCATTGCACTTCCAATTAACGGCAGTCCCTTGATCAGTGACGCCTCCGTTTCTGTTACCCTTTCCAGTACAACGCTCCATCTTCGCCGGCTGAGTACGTCCACCGGGTCGGGAGAACCGCCCGCATTGGCTGCCGCGGGAGCAGCCTGCTCGTCTTGGCTCCTTCGGAGGCGGAGTATGTCAACTCGCTGGCTTCTCACAAAATCAAGTGAGTCAGAAACCTGAGCGGGCTGCGGCTGGTCTCACCTAATTAGCTTTCTGTCGCTTTTTATACTGGCTGGGCCTTGTAAGCTGCCGAAGAGCCATTAACCCTTGTGATCCCTAAATGAGTCCCGGAATAGCCGGTGGCAAAAATGCAAGCCCTGGGTGCCATCAGCGGTGACAAGTCTCATCGCGGGCGAGACTAAGGCACGGGCCGGCTGTTGCCACTCAGGCTTCTCGTAGACGGGCCTGCGTTTCTCCTCGCTCACAGCCAGCTTGTTGAAGAGCTTCTCTGTTCACGGTTTTTCTTTCTCGCCATTAACGCTTCGTCCCTTGGAAGTTGTTTTGCCTTTGAAAAAATGCTCCTTTTTTACTCCTCACGCAGCCCCCCTACCCTCAGGAGAGCATGCCCCGGGGAAGCCCACACCCCCACACACACCGGGTGGCAGCGTCGCCCGGTCCCCTGCGCAGAGCCCCAGTCCCAGCCCGGGCCTCACTTAGGAAAGACCAAGAAAGCAAACAGAGAACGCTTCGGATTACAGTGCACGCAGGAAGGAGTCACGGGCCCCAGAAATCAACGTGTCGTGTCGGGTTTCCCATAAACGCTCTGGCACCTGGTGGAAGGAGTTCTAACGATGGGCTTGTGAAGGCGGCGGTGGTTCACACCGGTCCAGGTTCGAGAACTTCCGCTCAGACAAAGCCCCGTGGTGCGTAGATTCTGGGAGGCACTGGAAGAGCCGCGTCTGCCCCGAGGGCCGCTCGGGTGCCCCTAGACCCTGCGCTGTGACACCAGCGCGTGACCCCGCTGTGCAGCTGAACGCGGGGAGTCACTTGCCCGGGCCCCGGCCTTGCGTGAAGCACCCGGTAGCATCCCAGGGCTCACCTGGAAACTTGCATTCCACACCTGAGCCTGCCCTGGGGGCCCTAGGACCCAGTGCCGGCCGCCCACTGGCAGGAGTGGGCGCAGGTGTCTGTCCCACCAGCACCTGCAGGGCCTTCTCTCACCCCGCCCGCCTCTCTCAGGGCTGCTGGTGTGGACTGGCGGGGACCGCGGCTTACTCGGAAAGTGTGCCTGATCTCCTCGTGTTGCGGGGAGGCGTGGCAGGGACCCACTCCAGAGTCTGGTCAGTTTCAAGTGCGTTAAATTTAGGTGGTCTGCGTTTTCCAGTTACTTAATGTGCCTCAGCTTAACACAGTTTTTCAGTGAAAGGGTGGTTTTGTTCGTTTCAAGAAGACATGCGTATTTTGTCTGAGTTATGAGAGAAATCGCATGGTGATTAGTCACTTGTCACTGAGAGCCTCTTCTCTGGCTGGCCTCGCTGCAGCCCTGTCCCTGTCCGGGCCGGTGCCGTGCCAGGTCCTGTCCCCAGAAATCCAGGGGTTGACGTGGAAACCCAGTGACGTGCCCGCGCCCCGCGCTCACTCCGGCTGGGGGCTGGCTGTCCCGGGAGCCGCATACCCGCGGAGAGCGTCTGGGTGTGTGTTGCTGCCCCCGCCCGGCAGGAAACGCAGCCACTGCTCTGAGCAGCCCCGCGCTCAGCCCCCCTCGACCTTCCCTGCCTCCGTCCGAGACCTGCAAGTCCACGCTGTCCCCTCCTTCCGTCCCAGCGCTCTGGGCGCTCGCCCGTGCGTACTGGCGTGATGCGCGCCCGGAACAGTGAGTGGCAGCGGGAAGTCGGAGGTGACTCCCCAGCGCCAGCTAACAGCATAGTCACCCGCCTCCCTCTGCTCTTGTAGGTTCTCTGGAGCGCGTTCGGGTTGATCGCTCTGACAGGTCACCTGTGCACCCAGACTGGGGAAGGGAAAATAGCGCCTAGCTCCAACGCGGCTTCTCAGCGAGCCGAGCGCGTTGTAAAGACGCGGAAGTGCGGTCATGCTGTATGATGCTGTCATCTGGAAAACAGTGCGCGGCAGCAGTCACGGGGAGTGCCGGCAGCTCGTTCACGTCCCGAGGACAGCTCGGGGGCGCCAGGGCCTTGCCCTTGGAGAGGGCGCCCAGAAGGATGAGGACGGAGTGCCGAGAGGGAGAGTTTGTTCTGTGGAGGGAGGCAGCAGGGGGCCTAAGAAAATTTACTGGGCGGGGGCGTCCTGTAGCAGTCCAGCCTCGCTGCTCTCTGCCCCCGGGGCCCGCCGTGGACGTGTCTCTGCCTCACTGCCGCCGCTGCCCGGCTCAGTGTGCCCCGCCCACGTAGGCGTCAGGTCTGAGGTCCAGGCATTGTGCTTCCGGGTGTCCCTTCAAGGGTGTGTGAATACAGGCTGTTCTCTGACTTAACGCAAACAAATTACCTCTCGTGAGAACTAATGAGACTTGAAAATCTAAAATCTAGAAGGCATCCCTAGATAGGAAGAAAAAAAAAGGCAGAGCGTGTTTGGTGCCCGAGTGCACACCTGGGACCAGGCGGCAGGGTGCTAGGGCGGCAGCTGGGGCCCTGGGCGGCGCGGAGCACGGCGCGGCCCGCCTCGCGGGTTCAGCCCCGCAGCCAGGGCAGGAGGCAGAGTCTGGGCCGCTGCCGCCTCGTCTCTCTGACTTCTTTGTACTTGCCAACTCCCCCACTTTCCCCACATTTAAGTGTGTTTCTGACGAAAGCCATCAGGGGGTTATTAAAATGTAAATGCCTCATCAGAACGGGTTCCTAGGTCCGGGGTAAGACAGCTCCCTGCGCTCACTCACTCCTTCATCTCTTGGGGAGCGGGGAGCTGGGTGGTTCCCGGCTGGATGGAGCCCAGGCGGAGCGGGGTGAGCGGAGCAGGGTGGGTCCGCTTTGTTCCTCGAGGCCCTCGCCGGGAGCAGGGCAGGCCCTTGCAGCGGTGAGTCCCGGGGCTCCCGCGCAGCCCCCGTCCCCGCAGGGCAGGGGGTCCCAGCCTCGCCCTGCGGACCCGCGCCTCTGAGGAAACTGGCCTCTCCGGCGCCTTCAGTTCTTTGTGCCCCGACCGCGGCGGGCGCGGTTCCCTTTCCTTGCCCTGTCCAGGATCTGCCCCCCAATTCTTGTTTCTTTTACTTTCGTGTTCCTCCTCTATTTTTCCTCAAGGAAACAAGGGATGGATGGAGGCAAGTCAGGCAGGCGAAGGAAAGGGTGGGCCTGGGCTGCATCTCCCCTCGTCCAGGTCCCCGGGCATCAGCGAGGTCAGGCGAGTTCATCGCCATCACCCCTCTCTCTCGAGGGAAAAACAGATCTCCCGGGAAACCCTGAGCATCTCCCCGCGCCTGCCCTCCAGCACGAACCCGCCTCCCAGTCGGCTCTCCTGCTGCACAAAGGTCTCCGGGCCGCGGGCCGGGCGCTGCAGGGAGAGGGGCTGGGGGCGTGTGGGGCCTGGTGACACATCCCAGGTGAAGAGTGGCTGGCAGAGACGTGACGTGTTCGCTCAGGGCTGCGGCACAGTGACCTTCGGGGAGACGGGGCAGGTGGCTGCCCCGCTTTAACCTGCCGTCATGCTTCAACAAACAACGTGCGAAAAGACCGTTTGTCTTTCTATGATCTGTCGTCGTCCCCCCGCACCCCCCCCATCTCTCTCCCTTCCCCTCCTCCCTGGGAAGTGTTTCCCGCCACTCCCGTCCCCTGAGTCTCTGACACACGACGGCGTGCACTCCGGCCGTCCAGTGCCGTGGCCGCTGAGGGGGGCCGAAGGGCGGGCTCCCCAGGTGCCACTGCAGGCAGGACAGTGGCTCTGCTGGCCCCTGCTGGCCCCTGCTGGCCCCTGCTGGCCCCGGTCACGGCCCCACCCGGACTCTGCTTCCCGCCGCTGGCATGCGGCTCTGGCTTCAGCAGAGTGCCGTCCCCCCACCTTAGGAGCAAAGAGACGAGAGTCGTGGACAGCCCTTCGGGGTCAGTGGAAGAGGGTTCTGGCGTGTCCACGGCGGGGCTGGGCCCGTGTGGGCCTTCGCTGGCTGTGCGTCCCCGCAGTTCAGGGTCTTGAGTGCCGCGCCACCCCCAACCTGTTTAAGTCAGAAAGCAAAAGGATCGTCCGAGATGTTTTCAGTGGTAGTTCACCGTCTCCTGCTCCAGTCAGTGTAGCAGGTCAACAACCAGGCCCACTTACGTAGGTTCAGGGCTCACTAAGAAGTAACGACGTGGTCCCCGTGAAGGAAGTGCAAGTGCAGCACAGGTGACAGTCACCCGGGAGGCCGGAGCTCCTGGGGAATGCCGCCCCGCCCCCGCCCCCGCCCCCGGAGGACCACGGAGGCCCGCCTCTCCCACGTCCCTGAGGGGCCAGGCGAGCGGCCCCCTGCCGTGACCCGGGGCTCCTGCTTGACGTCTGCGCGAGGATAGGCCGGCTTGGTGCCTCAGGAGCCTGGGTGTTTCCGAAGAGCGGGAAGCCCATTGCGCTCTGCCCTCTCTCCTGCAGCGTCTGCGAGATGAAGATGGAAGCGATCTTGTCCGTGCTGACGAGCCACGGCCGCTTTAAAGGCGGACGCCGGGGAGGCCAGGTGAGCGTGCTGTTCGCCGTGCTGCTGCTCGCGGCGGTGACGCGCTTCTGGGTCTGAGGTGGCGGGGAGTCTGTGGTAGGGCTGCCGTTCCCGCTGTCTAACCGCGCGTGTTTGAGGATCAGGACATCAAAGGAGGCCCCGTCCGACTGTTTTTTCTCTCCGCCGCTCCTGGGTGTGTCTGCTGATCTCCTCCCTCCCGCGGGCCACCGCCCGTCCGGGGAGCCTGCCGGGCGGCAGCGGCTTTCCGGGACCCGGCCGGGCCGCGCGCTGGCCTGCCGGCCCCTCTCCGGGAGTGTCCCCTCCAGGACTGCCCCCTCCGGACAGCGTGGGAGAAGCCAGTGCCTCCGCATCTCTCCCCAGACCCCCTCATCCGCCCCTTTTCTCGGCGCGTGCTGTGTGCGCAGGGGAGCGCGGGCGGGGACGTTAGGGAGAACGGGCCTGTCATCCTGCCGTCCCTGTGCAGACCCGAGCCTGTGTCCCCGGCCCGGGCGCCCTTCCTGCGCGGCAGTCACTCCCCCACCTCGTCCCAGCTCTGCCCCAGCACACCACACATGCGTGTGTGGCGGTGCCGTCTGTGAAGGGTTCGTTATTTGGATACTTTATGTTTCTTTTTTAATGCCTGAGGATAGACTGGAAAGTCGGAGCCAAGCAGATCAAGCTCCAGAGTTTCTTTTCTCCACCAGCGTGTGTCTCTGTTCGGACTGATGCTCTCCCCAAGGCAGGGACGCGCTAACACTGCCCCGACTGGGGCGCTCTAGGTGCAGAGAGCCCGTGAGGAAACTGACCTGGGGGCGGGGCGGGGCGGGGCATGACCCCAGCGTCCGCCAGCTCGGGTGCACCACGCTCGGGACTGGGCTGGGCTGTCCGCGTGCTCCATCCCATTTACCCCTCCCAGCGGCCCTCTGAGGTTATCGTCCCATTTCACAGAGGGGAATACCGAGGCTGCAGAGGTGAAGGAGCGTGGACAGGGCGCACTTGCCATCGTTCATCCTGCTGGGATGCGAGAGCAGGTGGTTGAGCCTCAGGGCACACGCTGTCACACCCCAGCGTGCCTCCCGTGCGGTGACGAGTCTGAGACCAGGGAGCTCGGTTCCGTTTTGAATTAGGCCACGTTAGCTACTGTTGCAGTGAGCTGCGGTCAGTGGGCGGTTCACAGTGAGGTTCCCCGGGAGTAACAAAAGGGATGGAAACCCCCACTGACGGGCAGGTTACCTCGAGGGCTGTCGCCTCTGCAGCGTCGCAGCCTCGCTAGACTCGGGACCGAGCCTTCCTAGTCGTCCGGGGCTGACCAGGAACCGAGGGTGCGCCGAGGGCCTCGGCACGCCTCTGTTCTCCTGCACCGACCGCCAGTTCGGTCGGGGTTTTTCACGTCCCACAGATCCTTCCCGGAGCCCCGGGGCGGCTCTGGCGCCTCGCGAGGAGGCGTGCAGAGCGGCTGAGCGCGTGGCCTCGGGTCACCCGATCCCGCTTCCCAGCGCTGTGACCGGGCACTCCCGGGCCTTCCTGGTCCTCGGCCTCTTCGTGTGTGAAGTTGCGCTGCCGGTAGTGCTCTTCTCGTACGACACGGGAGGGTCGGGTATGAAATGACCCAGAAACCGAGCACAGGCAGCAAAGGGCGGTCGTTTGGCTGTCGCTGCCACTAGCCGTTAGCGTTATCGTCACGGTCGTAGCAGATGTGGCGTTCGAGACCACTGAGGGACACGGAGCCTTCCGCTGTGGCACCGAGAGTGAACGTTAGCATCTGCCCGCTCCCCAGGGATGGGAGCAAAGCAGTGGGCTGCGGCCGAGACGGGGAAGCTGGCCGAGTCCGTCTTCACTTAGGCCGTGGGCCTGGCCTTGGTGCGGTGTTCGCCCCAGAGCGCGGTGTGCACCCAAGTCTGGGGGCGGGCAGGGCACACAGCCCCTCCCGGGGGACAGTCCTGGAGGAGGAGCAGCGCAGCTGCGTCCCCTCTGCTCTTCGAGAGCAAGCCGAGCCATTTCCAGCATCGCCCTCTGTGGCCTGGCAGGCTCGCTGTCCTCTCAGAGCCTCGGCCGGCCCTGAGGCCTTGCCGGGCCTGGAGGGTAGGCCCAGGGTCTCACACACTTGGGTGTGAGCCCTCGCTTCACAACTGGCAGTGCTGCCCCACGGGCCAGCGCGCCTCTCGGCCTCAGTTTCCCCACCTGTAAAATGGGGAGAGCCAGCGTTCCCCTCTCACAGGGTAGTTGGCAGGCCTAAGTGAGATGAGGCGTAAAGTGCCCTGCACACCGGGCTTTGGGAGTCCATCCAGGCCCCAGGCTCCTGCCTTGGCGGGCTGTAATAAGTAGAGCGGGTTTTTTTAAGGTTTTGTTTATTTAATTTTAGAGAGAGGGGAAGGGAGGGAGAAAGAGAAGGCGAGAAACATCAATGTGTGGTTGCCTCTCATGTGGCCCCCACTGGGGACCTGGCCCGCAACCTAGGCATGTGTCCTGACTGGGAATCGAACCGGTGACCCTTTGGTTCGCAGCCCATGCTCAATCCACTGAGCTACACCAACCAGGGCCATAAGTAGAGTGTTTTGATATTTTTAAGGTTCGGTGATCTTTGTTTTTAAAAAGAAAAAGTGCTGACCAAGGGTGGGCTTTCACTGACACCGAAACACCTGGGTCGCTTAGAAATCGCACTGGGTTCCAGAGGTCGTGTTCGTGAACAGCTGACATGTTTGACCCAGTTCAGCCTGAACGCGGAGGACAAAGAGCAGCTGGACTGAACGAACGGCAGTGCCAGTCATCGTGTGGCTGCACAGCCTGACAGCACGTCTGTGCGTGACCCGCGTGGAGGGCGGAAGGGCTACGTAGGTGCCGGGCCTGCCCTTCGGTGCGGTCTCCTGTAGGGTGCCGTGTGTCCGCTGGCTGTTCTGACCAGGGCAGCGCTCCAGCGCCCGAGCTGGGGCAGGCCGGCAGGAGCTGGCCCGGCGGCCGGGCGGCCCCTCACACTGCCCCCACCCCCGGCCGCTCGCTCGCTCGGCCGGAGTGCGCTGTGCGTGTCCCTTCGGCATGTACGTGTTTGGGCTCCTGTGAAGAGGAAGCAAGCGAGGGAAGCATCGGCAAAATATATATTTCATATTTAGGTGTATAAAATATACACAGCTGTGCCTGGGTGTGTGCGCGCTCACCCACTACAAAGAGAATACATTTGATCTTCCAACTTGACTGGGAGGCACTCAGAAGTTTCTAGGGACTTTGGGTGTAAAACTTAGCTTGGCAATGAACTGATTAAAACAAAACCCTTCCGTTCAGTTTTAAAATACTTTGGAAGTTGATGATATCAGGACACGCGCTTCCTGCAGAAAAGCCACCCTCCCCCACCACTGCTCCCACCTAGAAGGGCACAACAGAGGCAACTGGGCAGAGCTGTCTAGCCTCATCTGTTGCTCCTTGATAGGTGCGGAATTGCTGTCTTCAGAGTGCACACACGGGTTTCTCCCGTCCGCTCTTTTGTCCTGTGAGATGTGTCTGTAAATGTATCCCAACGAAAACCATCACTGGCTTTGGGGGACATTGGGATTGAAATTAAAATGAGATCGCTAGCCCTCGCGTAGCTCTGTCTGAGCATCTGTTCTGCCCGGGACCTGTAGGTCTTCCAGAAGAAGGGTGCAGAGCGTGGACAGACGGGGGGTTGGGGGGACGCTCTCCCGGACCCCCCGTGGGCTGCTCGTCGCCAGCGGGCTTCGTTAGCCGGCACCGCGCCCGCACCTCTCTGAGGGTGTGCGAGCCGGGCCCGCGGGGCCCCGTGCCCTGGGGGACCTGACCCCTCTCATTACGGGGGCTGCGCCTGTCTGGGCTGAGCTGGTGCCGCTCAGCTCTGCCCCTCTGTCCTCAGTTTAAATTTAGACCGTCCTCCCCAGAAGACAACTGAAAAATACCTCATTCATTCTCGAGAGGGGCAGGTTTGAAATAAAGTATTTCTGGAAGCGGGCGTTGGGGGGGAGTAAGACACGCTTTTTCAGAAGTATATTGTGTTTTCTGCCATTAACTTTTTCTCATATTCACTAAAACTGACCTCGTCATTTCCAACGTGTGAACCTAGTTTTAACGCCTTTTCCTCATTTTCCACTTGCACACACACTCACATTTTTTATGTGTGTGTATGTGTAAATTTTTTTTGGTTGGGAAGAAAAGATGCCTCATTTTGAAACCTAAAGGGGGGAATAAGAAAAGCCCTTTGTAATATATTGCCACATTATCACTAAATCCCCTGACAGTTGTGTCACAGAAGCAAGTCACCTGTCACTTAAGCTTGAGGTCTCTTTAATTTTCTCCTGGAATTCGCACCAGGCTGTCTTTAATTTGAGGCCTTTATTGGAATTCTGAAACCTCTCTGCCTCCCCGGCTCTCAGATCTATTCTGAGAGCTGTTACAGAGTGTATACAATAACCAACAGAGGGATTCGAGAGGGCTGGAGCTCTGTTTATTTAACACTCTAGAGGGATTTTTGTGCTTATTCGGTCCTGGCCGCCCGGCTTTCAATATCGCTTTGACAGCCATTCTGCCCTTCTCATTAATTTTAAACAGTTAAAACACAGGAAAAAGAGGAAAAAGTTTTCATTATTAAAGTGCTTTACTTTTTAATAACAGAGGATTCTGTCCGCCAGGGGAAAGGGCATCCTCACTAATTTCACATTCATTTTTTTGAAAAAAAAAAACGCGAGGAGGTGACAGTTGTGCTGCGGAGGTGGCTTAACGAGAGGAGGGCAGCTCGGGAAAGTTTGCGTTTCCCATCAGTTAAAAGGGCGAGAAAACCCTTGTTAATGACAGCAGCAAATGTCCACTTTCGTAACACGCTCCGGAGTGACTTTTCTCCTGACACTTGCGTGGAGAAAACCCTCGGGGGGACCGTGCGTGTGGACGCAGCCAGACAGCCTTCAGCACGCAGGCAGCAGGAGCGACTTGACTAAACCAGAAACGTCTCCCGGTGGTTCTGAGTCTCCCTCCACACAGAGATGAGTGTCGGCTGCGAAGAAGGAGGCTTCTCCTTCTCTCCCTTTGTTCCCCTCTGGCAGCTTTCAAAGTGGGGGACTCAGAGTCTAGGTCAGGCGCGGCCCAGCCCGCACTCCATCCTTGGAGGGGTGAGGGCAGCCGGGGGCTGGGCGGGCCTCCCTGGGCCGGCCCTGCTGACTCGGGGGAGGGGGTGGGGGCCCGGCAGCCGCATTGGGAGAGTCGGCCTGTTGGCCAGACGGGGCCAAGAACCTGAGAACGTGTGCTTTTGCATCTCAGTTTCCCTTCCAACATTCACGTTTAAGACAGAAACAAAGACCACTCGTTTTTCGGGGGCTGCAAACAAAGGAAATCTTTTCTGTGAGATTGTTCAAGGATGAAAAGAAAAGGTTTCATTTACAGCCAGTCGCATCCAGACGTGACTTCCTACAGAGAGACGGTTGGTCGGGCGGCCCACACCTCCCTAGGTTCCCGGGAGCCCGGCGCAGGGGCCCCAGTGATGAGTCTGGAACGCGGAAAGGCCGCCCCGCCCCTGGCAGGAGGAGGCGTGCTCCGAACTTCAGGGGGGCCTGGGGCCTGGGCTCCGTGGCCGGGCGTGAGGGAGGGGAGCAGACTGGAGGCCTGAGTAGGGGCCGGAGTCCTTTGAGAGCGACTTGGGTTCGGTGATGTTTCAAATGGCCGGATGGGACCTGGAAAGTTCCAGCGTGCCTCCAGTGGACTGTCACTGTGCACAGGAGTGACGAGAGGCTGGGAAGAAAAGTGAGTAAACACGCAAACAAACAAGCAGGCCTGGCCGGCCGCGTCACAGAGCCGCCCGTGTCGTCGCCGGCTCGCACGTCTCTGTGGCGGCCTTTTCCTCCAGCAATATTGAAGGGATTACCCTTGCTGGCCCCTGGGTGGTTACTGTGTGATTTCACTGTTATTAACTCTATCATAAACGGCTTCATTATGCCCGACTCTGATCTGCCTCTCCTTTCATCCTTCCGCACCCCCCTCCCCCAGAAATCCCAGGCTGCCGGCCCCCAGGAAATCCAGGAGCGAGCCACGGTCTTGCAGACGGTGTTTGAAGATTACGTGCACTCCAGCGAGAAGACGGTCTCCTGGGCCAAGAGAGGTCAGTCTTGGCGTGGGTGTCAGACGGTCTGCCCCCCTGGCAGAGCCGCGCCCGTGCCTCCACCCACACCCTCCCTGACGGGCCGACGGGCCAGCCAGAGCCTTCCACCCCCAGTTCTGCAGGGGTCGGAAGCAGCCCCGGGGGGCGGTGTGAACGGGCACCCTGTGCAGGCTTCATCCTTCCCACGTTCTGCCCCAAGTGCGGCTTTGCCTCGGCTTAGTCAGGACCGGAGCCCTGACCCGGCCAGGTGGGTCCTGGGGATCCGTTTTTCTCCTCCTCTGAAAACTGCGTGGAAGAAGAGATGGGACGTGTCAGCGGAGTGGGTGTGCGGACGGAAACTGGAGGTGCGGGGGAGGCTGGCAGGGTGGCGCCCGAGCTGCTCCTGTGGGAAAGCCCAGAGGAAAACGGGGGAGCGGCGCCCAGGACGGGCCGCAGCCCCGGGCCCCAGCTCCCAGGATCGGCGGCAGAGCTAGGCGTCTCTTTAGGGCTCGGACCCGTCAGAGGGCACGCTGTCTCCTGGGGCCACCAGGCCTCGGCTGTGGACGGGGCGTCCGGCTGTCGCACGGGCAGCGTGGGGAGGGCCGCAGCCCTTCCGGGCAGGGGCCTGCGGTTTCGGGGCGGGTGCCTGGCCGGTTCCGGTGCGGCGGGCGCGAACAACGCCGTCCGGCCCAGCGGCGCTCCGTCACCGCGCTGACGAGGTGCCGTCGGGGCGGTAGGGGCGGGACGCGTCTCTCTCGGAGGCTGTGGCAGAGCCAGTAGGTGAGGACTTCCTGTGAGTGGACCCCCTCGCGTCCTTCTCTTCCTTCTGAACCAAAGGTTTTAAAGCTCACTTAACAGATACGTGTTGGGGTCTGTCAGGGATCAAAGCAGACAAAACCCTCACCTCTCTAATGTTCCACTGGTGGGCAGACAGTCAGCATAATAAATATGACAAATTGTACATACATCACTCTACTAAAAGATCAGAACTGTGGCCCTGGCAGGTGTGAGTCAGTGGATTGAGTGCCGGCTTGTGAACCAAAGGGTCGCTGGTTCGATTCCCAGTCAGGGCACATGCCTGGGTTGTGGGCCAGGTCCCTAGTTAGTTGTACGTGAGAGGCAACCACACATTGCTGTTTCTTTCCCTCTCTTTCTCACTTACTTCCCCTCTCTAAAAATAAATAAAAATTAAAAAGAAATTTTTTTTAATCTAAAAAGCTTCAAAAAATCAGAACTATGGAAAAAATGGCGCTATGAAGAGGGTGACAGGGTAGAGAGCACTTTAAAAAATATTTATATGTTTTTAAGAGAGGGAAAGGAGGAGAGAAACATCAATCAGTGGCCTCTCATACACACCCCAGCCAGGGACAGGACCGGGAATTGAACCAGTGGTCTTTGGATTTGTGGGAAACTGCTCAACCAGTCAAGCCACACTGGTCAGGGCAACAGTGCATTTTAAATAGAGGATCAGAGTGAGCCCCGTTGTGAAGGTTACACTTGACCAAAACCCCCAAGGGGTCAGGCCCATGGCTTGGACAGCAGGCATTCGAGACAGTGGGAACAGAGGTGCCAGGAACTCAGGAAGGCAGCGCGGTGGGGCGGAGGGGAGGGGAGGGTGGGCAGAGATGGCAGAGGTGCGTCACCCGGATTGCCTCTGGCTTGGAGGCTGGCTGAGGGCCTGAGGTCGCCCCCAGTGAGATGGGAGCTGTCGGGGGTCGGAGCTGAGGGACGGGTCACAGGGCGACCGTGACCTTCAGGAAGTAGACGGTGAGCATGGGTTAGTGAGCTGATGTGTCCGAGTGCCTCTCGCGTACCTCGGCACTCCGTGGAGGCAGGCCTTGGGTGGGCTGCCCCCCGAACCGGTGGGAGCGGCACCAGGTGGATGGCGAAGGCCCGGGGTCGGCCCCGGGTCCGCTGATCCGTATGTGACCCGGTACCTCCTTCCCACCCGGGGTCTGGTGACAGTCTCGATGAAATCAGAGCGTGTTTTCCTAAGAGCCTACCCTGGAGATGGGCTGGGCGTGTCCCAGGAGGGGTAGAGTGTTTGTCACAGTGCCCCTTTGCAGAGCGAAGTCATTTGCAGAAAGTTCGGCAGACTCAGCTTGCTCTGCAGAATATCAGGTTTAATGACGAAGCTGCGATGATAAGAAATCAAACCCACACCTTCGACTTGGGTGCCAGACGTACTTCTGATATTCTGGGGAGACGGCGGCCGTGCTCAGGCGTCCGGGTCATCGGAGGGAAAGTCACGGTAACGACCCTGAGAGACCAGTTTTGTGGTTTCTGGTCGTTCCCATGGGGTTTGTTACCACCGCGACCACACAGAGGTGCTTGTCTTCCTTTGAGGGCTGTTGGAGTGGGGCCACTCCCCTCGGTTTCCTACCAGGAAGGAGCCAGAGGTGTCCTTGCCCTCATCTGCTGATTCCTGGGGCGCACTGCATCTCGGTCCCCCCTTCAGACCAGAAGCTCTCTGCTCTTGACTTCTCCGTGACTGCGGACTCAGTTCTGGTGGGCTGGGGCGGCATGCACGTGACGCACTGTAACAGCACGGGACGGCCACCACACCCCGTAAGTGGTGCCAGCTTTTGCATGTGCACATTCTGCCCTCCCGCCCCACCTCCCGGCTGTGCCATTTCAGAGCCACCGCGGGAATCGCTCCACCCGCGTTTCTGACCCTGTCCTTGTCCACGACCAGCCCTCACCGTTGTCAGTCGCCACCCCCTCCTTTCCTGCGTCTCTTTAGCTAGAGATTCAAGTGGTGAAACTTGTGGCGATGAGAGCTTGGTCTTCGGGGCCTGGGGAAAGCCTTCCCCTGCAAGTTACCTGCTCCCGTGGCTCACTCCGCCCACCTCTTCTCAGAGTCAGGCCATCCGGGCCCGCAGGACGAGTCAGCCCGCTCCCCCCAGTGTGCCAGGCGGGCTGGGTCCTGGGCCTCAGTCCTCGTCTCTCAGAGAATGGTACCTGTCCCTCTTCCTGTGGGCGGTTGTCGCTGTGGGTTCCGGTTGAAGATGTGAGTGTCCCAACCCGGGCAGGTGCATACCCTTCCGGCCCTGGGGCCTGGGTGGGGCCGGGAGGAGCGAGCCCTCCACACTCACAGGCTCTTCCAGGCCGCCGGTGGCTCTGCCCGCCCTCCGGGACCCTGAGCATCTCCCGTGAGACACCACTGCCCCGATCAGATGCCCAGGAGTAGGCTGGATTCGGTGAAAAAGGGCAGAATGTCTGTGTAGGGTATTTTGAAGCAGGTTTCCCTTAATTCGTCAGCCCTCTGGCTCTGAACGAGGAGTCAGTGACCGCGGAGCGCTCATGCTCTGGCTGCAGCTCCGTCCTCATCCCAAAGAAATGGCTGCTGCTCCCCGCCAGCCTGGGCCCACAGCCTGTCCCGTGTGCGCACGGCCGCCCGGCCGGCGTGAGCCACTTCCCGCCCCTCGGAAGTCCTGCATGCGGTTGCTGCCTCTCTGGATGTGCCACGCGTGGGAGTCTGCGCACGGGTGCGAGGATGGCCACCTGTCGCCGTGCCCAGTGAGGCATGAGTCTGCGGACGGGGAGGTTCCGTGAACACGGGCGGTGGTCCCGGGAGAAAGCACTTCCTGCCGTTTTGTGGAAGAGGTGTTGTCTCAGTAAAGCTCTCGGGATTGGGGTGGAGGCGAGGAGGATGGGGGGGGCAGGAGGCAGACGTGGGGCGTGGTCTGCTTCAGCAGAGGACGGGTGGGCGGAGGGGCCTGGGCCAGCGTTCGGGTAGCAGACTGGGAAAGCTCGGAGTCTTGGGTGGGGCTGACTTGGTTCGCGTGGTTTTGGTCTGATTGCCCGCAGGAGGGAATGTCGGGGCTGGGGAAAGCCGGGGCGGAGAAGAGGCCCAGGCCCCAGACCAAGGCGGCTGTGCACCCCGCTCTCCGAGGGTGGCACGTGGAGCGCCGTGTTGGACCCCGGCATCAGAACGCGCCGAGCTGCACGGGCCGTCGGCAGTGTTAAAGGAAGTGACTGGCTAGTGCCCAGTTATTAAAAAGGGGAGGACGCCCAGGTTTAAGAGAGGGGTGCAGAGGAGTTGCCTGGGTTATTTCTCATCGATTGGGAAAAGGAGTTCACTTTGCTCAGTAAACAGAGCTTTGGTGGGTTCCCAGGATCCTTCCCGGAGCTGATCTCCTAAAATGACACTTTTTATTACTGTTCATAAACGCCAATCTCCAGGTGCTGCTGGGATATTACACTTAAGCTGTGGGCAAACTTGCCAGTCCAGCGGCTCAACCAGCGAGGGCGAGAGAGGCTGGTGTTCAGTGCGGCCTGGGCCTGCCTCCGTCAGCCGAGGCGGCGCCGGGCTCGGCTGGGTGGGCTGCGGGCCGGGCCCTGGGGGTGGGGGCGCTTTTCAGGGCAACCCCTCCTGCCCTGCCGCTGGGTGAGAAGGGGCAGGCTCTTGATTTTCTTTCTTTTTTTAAAATATATTTTATTGAGTATGCTATTACAGCTGTCCCATTTCCCCCCTTCACTCCCCTCCACTCTGCACACCCTCTCCCACCCACATTCCCCCCTTTAGTTCATGTTCCTGTGTCATAAGTTCTTCAGCTTCTACATTTCTCCTACTATTCTTGCCCTCCCCCTGTCT
>CM052540.1:2572602-2668335 GCA_028533065.1 Trachops cirrhosus
TGAGACCCAGCTTTCTTTCCATCACTATTGGTTCCCTGTGCATTTTCCTTCATTTCTCTTATCGTAGCCCTCATTATTTGTCCATCTAATTTGTGGCCACATTTAACCAATTCTGTGAGCATCCTGATCACCAGTGCTTTAAACTGTGCATCTGGTAGGTTGACTACCTCTTGGTCGCTTAAAAGTATTGGCTCTGGGGCTTTGATTTGTGCTTCCGTTTGAGCCATTTTTTGGGGGGGGGGTCTGGTCATGCCTGTTACGTATGAGGGGAGGAGCCTCAGGTGTTCACCAGGGCGGGGCAACCCAGTCGCTGGGTTGTGACACTGTATGTGGGGGTGGGGTCCCAGAGGAAACAACGGTGCTCGCTCCTCTCTCCGTTGGATTTCAGTCCCTTCCGCCCAAGCAAACTGGGCCTTTCTGGTGCTGATTCCTGGGTGGGTGGGCTTGTGCACGTTCTAGGACCCCGTGGGTCTCTCCAACTACCTGTGCTGTGGGGCTGGGAGTCTCTCCCGGCGCCTCAACCCCCACGGGTGTTTTCAGTCAGTGTCCCGAGGCTCTATTTCCCGGCACGGGGACCCTGGGTTGCGCGGTCTGTCTCACTGCCCGATTTCGCCTGGTTTATCTGCGCGCGGACAGCCAGGCGCCTTGCGTGCAGTGCCTCGCTTCCCAGTTGCCGCCTCGCTGAGCCTGCCAGCCGCCTGGGCACCCAGGGTCCGCCCACCGCGGTCTTGTGCTCGGGATGCGTTACGCGCCGGGATGCATTGTGCCTCCGGTGCCACCGCTTTTTGTGCCGCGAGCCCTCTCTGCCCGACCGCCCCTCCCACCGGTGTGGATGAATGTGTATGTTTTAACTCCTTGGTTGTCCGACTTCCCTATGGTTCAGTTTTCTGTCAGATCCGGTTGTTATCTTGTTTCTAAATTGTTACTGACCTTATTTTGGTTGTGCGAGGAGGCACAGTGTGTCTGCCTACGCCTCCATCTTGGCCGGAAGTCCAGGCTCTTGATTTGCATGGGTACTGCGGGCTAGGGAACCGACCACAGAAGGCCTTTCCTCGGGGGGACGTGAGTGGACGTGGCCAGAGCTCCACCCTCCTGGGAACCGAGTCTGGCTCTTCTCTGGCTGTCACCCAGTACGGGCCTAGAACAGGGACCCTTTCCTCACCTTTAGAACAGGCCCGCAACTCTCTGAACTGTTAGCGGTCCTCCGGGGGCCAACTGTTTCATGAACTGTTTTGGAAATCTAGTCATTTTCTTTCTCCTTTAAAAATCCTGGTCCGTTTCCTTTTACACGTCCTTTGAACGGGTAAGAAGCCTGTGCTCGTCAGTCCTGGATACTGGAGCACGAGTTTGGTTTTAAAGCCCCGTGAGTGCTCAGTGAGGTGGCCCGGGATCCCTCCGGATCGGGGAGCCGCGGGCAGGGCCGGTGGCAGGCCACCGTTTGCAGTAACGTCCTTCACTCTTAATGAACACGAGGACGGTCCTGAGCCTGTGAACTTCCGTAACATTTGCACCCACTGACGGCTGGAGAGCGAATAAAATCTGCCCAGGGAGCTTCTTCCTGACACGGAGGGCTGGCGGTCTCATTTTCCGAGGGAGGGCAGTAGCCTGCGTTGGCCGCTCCTGCTTCCCTCGCCACCTCCCTCCCTCCCCTCTGCACTGGGGATGGGCCCCCGCCCCCGCCCCCGGGTTATTAGAAGCCGCGCAGGAAAGTCTGAGAGATGCAATCGTGAATCGGGGCCTGCAGGGCTTGGGGGGTTGTGTTCTCTTTTGCGGAATTAGAGACACCCGAGCGTGGCGGCCGGTCGCGGCGCGTGCCGTAGTGCCGGGCGTGCGCCGCAAGGCCCGGCGAGGCGCCCGCCTGACGGCCTGCCCGTGTCCCCGCAGCCCTGCAGTCCTTCATCCGCGCCTACACCACCTACCCGCAGGAGCTGAAGCACATCTTCCACGTCCGCGCGCTGCACCTCGGCCACGTGGCCAAGAGCTTCGGGCTGAGAGACGCCCCCGGGAAGCTGGGCGGCCCGGCGGCGAAGAAGAGGAAAGCGGCCGTGAGGAGGTGAGACGGGCGGCCGAGGTCCGGTGGGCGTGGGGAGCTCTGTCCGGGCGGGCGGCGGGTGCCGGCGGCGGCTGTCCTCTCGCGGGTCCTGCGGTCACCGCCGCCGGGACCTGCCCTTCTGCGCACAGTAAGTGCTCGGGGCGGGAGGGCGGGAGCCTGGTCGTCGGGTGTCTGGGCCGCCGGCACCTTCGCCGGTGTCCCGCCGGGCCGGATGTGGCGGCTGTGTTCAGTGCCACCGTCCGACCTGCTGCCCGGCAAGCCCCGGGACCTGCGTGAAGACTGCGGGCGGGCTCCTGGAACCGCCGCGGCGCACCCTGTCGGGGTGCTGGCGTGCACCGCAGTGCTGCGCACGCTCAGGCGGGCCCCGGCGCTCCCTGCGCCGGAGAGCGGCGCGGTCAGAGGCAGGGCCGCTGCCCTGGGGCTGGCTGTGGGGCTCTGAGTCCATCTTCAGACTTCAGGAGGTTGTGACCGGATTCCTGTGGGCGAAGTGCGGTCGTGAAAGTCCCTCCTCTCCCAGAGACAGCGTCCCGTCAGGCGGTGGCCCAGCCTCGTGGACTGCGGTGCCTGAGAGCCCTGGGCGGGGAGCTGGGGTGGTCGGTGTTGCCGCCCACACGCACGTGGCGGGGAGGACGCGGGGAGCAGACAGGCAGGGCCCCGGAGTGCTGCGGCTGGTACTCGAGCTGGGCAGCCTGCCTTCCTTGCCCACGTCCGGGCCAAGCGCCGGAGCGCACGCCCTGCGTGTCTGGCCCTGCGTGTCTGAGGACAGCCCGAGGCAGCACCCCACCTGCGGGCTCTGGCGCCGGGTCTGTCCTGCACGGCCCCAGGAGGGCCGGTGTGTCCTCAGCCCAGCCAGGGCCCTGTGTCCCTGGTGTGGGAGGACTGCCGGTGTGGGGCGCAGCCGTGGCCTTCACTTTCAGCCCCGTCTGCTGTGGCCGTGAGCTCTGGACCTCATGTCTGCCCAGCCTCCCAGAGCCCCCACCTCCTCCGAGATGGAGCGGGGCGGTCCGTGAGCGGCGGCTCCCCGAGGCTGCTCTGCCCACCAGCGTGAGGTGTCGGTGACCCTTGCTGTGGGCCAGGGTGGGTCATGCATGGCGGCTCCTGGCTCTGGGAGCTGGAGCCCAGTGCGGTGGCTTCCAGTGCCCCCAGCGTGATCGGCTAGGGACCTGGTGTCCACAAGGCTCTTTACACAAACCGGGTAGGAGTTTGCCTGGCGCCAGTCCCCGTTTAGGGGTTTCTCAGAAGCGTGGTTGCTCCCTCACCGTGCGGGCTCTCGGGGAGGGCAGACTCTGCGAGGTGCCACCTGGGGGGACTGGGACACCACCCTGGTTTCTGCAAAGGTGGGGCGCACGTGCAGGGCCCCGCCCTGCCACAGCCTCGGCTCCGCGCCCAGGCGGATGCTCTGCGGGACTCGGGTGCGGTGCGCCAGGGGCGGCTCCCGTGCCGGGATCCTGGCCAGCTGATACTTGCACCTGCTAACTTTGGCTTTGAGCACGTGACGGACCGTGAGGCTGGCCACCAGGTCCGAGAGTGACTGTCCTGCCACCGTCTCTCACAGGCCGACACTGGAGAAGGTGGGCAGAGCCTGCCGGGTGAACGCCGGTCAGGAAGCCGGTCTGTTCGCTGCTCTCCCCACACGTGCGAGCAGCCGGCCCTTGTCACAGGTGATCTGCCTCCCCGATGGGGTCTCGTTAGCGAGCGTTAATCCAGACAGCAGCCCCCCCAAATCTGAGAGCGGAGCCCAGGTCGGGAGACAGTGGGAGGGGGGACGCGGGCCAGCATTGTCCTTACCTCGAGAAGCCACTAGGGAGAGAGCGAGCCGCCGCCTGCCTCTGCCGCCCCTCACCGGCAGATGGGCACCAGGACGACGGTGCCCCCGTGCGCGGGGGATTGAGAGGGGCTTTCTTCGGGGAAGAATGGGCTGATTAGCCGGTAAAGGGCATGTAAGAGGGGCTGGGGCGGCCTTTGATGTCGGGCTGGCGCGGCAGGGAGCCGGCGGTGAGTGACGGCAGCGTGTCATAGGATTACTCCTCCCGTGACAGCGCCACGCTCTGTTCCTGCCGTGTCGCCCCTGTCCCTGCCGCTCTCACCGTTGTCATGCCCTCCTTTTGAAGGCATTCCCCCTCCCTCCGCCCGCCCTCCCGCCCCAGCCCTGCCCGGCTAACGCAGACGGCCGCTCGGGTACAGTAGGCGCCGCCGTGTACTTGGGGAAATCTCGTCACTCCCGGCGGAAGAGTGACTCGCAGCTAATCTGCACACGGACCGTGTAATCGCGGTCAGGGCACGCAGCAGAACCTGCCAGATTCTCCGCGCCTCGGCGGAGGCCAGGCCAGTGCCCATTGCTGCTCTCCAAGGGCCGAGAGAAAGTCCGTTACGCCCCAGAGCGCGGCGTCTCGTGCCGTGGCCACAAAGCCCATTCCGAGCCGGGGCGTCCGTCCCCTCCGAGACCCGTCTGTCCAGGAGGAGGACGGGTTCCTTCCGTGTGGCGTGGGGGTAAAACGACGGCGCTCCATCCTGTCCGCTGTTTCCTGTTCCGTCCGGTGGTGTGCGCTGCCTGGAACAACTGTTTTCTGCAAACCTCCGGTACCTGCGAGCCAAACCCACCAGCCCGTGGGCGAGTGCCGCCTCACCGGCCCCACAGCCAACGCGGGGTCCAGCCGGGCCTTTGTGGCCCGGGCTGGCGGGGTAGGTGGGGGCCGTCAGGCATCTCCGTGCAGTGACGGAGGGAGTTTTTATCCCACTCTGTGTCTTGACACCTTCATGGACCAGTTTCCAGGAAAAGAAATTCAGTAGTTAACGTCCCCAGATTAGATCTCAACGACCAGGTCTCCGTCTGCTCCCCTGGTCCTCAGCCCTGAAAGGGGACACTCAGTCTTCCCCTGCACACAGATAAGTCATCACAAAACCTCTCCTGACACCGACAGGCGCACCTGTCAGAACAGCCCCCGCCCCAAACCCCCGCGCACACCCGTGCAGAGGGCCGGCACGGGCGTCCTGGGCACAGCGCTGCCCTCCGGGAGAGGAGGTTCTGACTCGAACCCGTGTGGGCCCGGCAGACCCTGAGAAGCGCAGCTAATCCACCTTCTAGAGCCTCTGTGTGCCCAGGAGACGCCGAGCGCCGTCTGCCACGAGGGGCGGAGAGCGCGCTTGTCTGCCGGGAGTCAGTCTGTCTGTCTGTCTGTCTGTCTCGCCAGCGCACGCAGGAGCAGAGCCTGTTCAGGAGCAGCGAGCAGGCGCGGCCCCGGCCGTCCGACGCCCTGGAGGGCGGCCCGGGACCCGGGCGGGAACCAGCGGGCCTGGGGGGCCCGGTGTTCCCGTGGCGGCATGAGAGTGCATCCCCCGTTTGCCGCCCTGTAGCAAGTGAGGTGCGCGGGGCGGGGGGACCCCGTTCCCCCGGGGGCTCGGCTCGCAGCCACCTGGATCGCCCGCGTCCTTCGGGTGATCTCGGTGCCTGGAAACATCCGGGCGTCTTCTTTCCCAGTCCCTCGGTCGTCGTGCTCCCCTGTTCTCAGCCCTGCTTCTAAAATCAGCAGAATGGAAATCTGAATTGTTGACTATTCTTCAAAGAAATGGTTTTACTTTTATGAGTTTTCTCCAGCCAGACTAGCTGACGTGTTACCTGGTAGTTCCTGATTTTGTCAGACAGGGCTCTCTTCTGTCCCTCAGCCCCTCCTGGCGCGGGTGTGCGTGGGCTGCGTCACCGCAGAGCTCCGCCCCACACCCCTGAGCCCGCTGCCCCCAGAGTTCTAGATGACGTGCGGCCTCTGAGAGAAGTGACATCCTCGTGGGACCTCACTCACCAGACTTCGCTCGTCTAGATTATGACAACTGCTTGTCACTGAACTTCAAATGAGAGGTTTTGCAAAGCGCCATTTTTAGGGTTCCTTTGATCTTTAAGGCTGTCACTTGTAGGATACTTGTTAAGTAACCAGTAAGAGTTACTATGTTGCACACTCTGGTTTGAGGAGTTGGTGCCTCTCAGACGGGTGGGCGCCGGGGCCTCCCAGTGGTGCCGAGGGGCTCAGGGCGGAGGCGGAGGCGGAGGCGTAGGCTGCATCCAGTGTCGGGAGCACGTGTTGGCAAGGACCTCGAGGACAGTGTTGTTGGGTCCCCGGGCCTCCACCACCCCTGTGCACGCGGCACAGAGGGGTGCGGTCAGCTGTCAGCTGTCGACCTCTCGCGTCGTGAACTTCCTGGAGCAGCCTTGAAAACGCCCACTGGCGCTCCCCGTGAACCCGCGTCTCGCCACTGGGGGCAGCCGCCGGCCAGTTATCACGTGGCCTTTACGACCTCCCCGATACCGCCCACTCAGCTGAAGGCAAGGCTGGAATCCGGCCCACGGCGAAAACTTCCTCGGTTTCGTTGAACCACTTATTCTGTGAACGTGAAGTCAGAGGCCGGGGGACCCACTGTGCGGAGGCAGCCCGCCTGCTGGCCCCAGAGCCTGCTGGCCCCAGAGCACGTTCCCCGCCATCGCACGTCCTGGCCTCGTGACCGAGCGCTCGGCCCCGCAGCATCACCTGGCCTGCAGAGCAGCCAGCTGCCGGGCCTCCGCCCCGCACCCCTCGCCTCCTCCGTGACGGAGACACACGGCGACAGCCCTGTCCGTGCCCCGCGCGCCCCAGCCCTGCCCTCCTCACAGATCGCCCTTCTGCCCTCGGGGCCCTCGTCCAGGTGAGCCATGGGCCTCGGTCACTCCTGCGGGGACGTCCTCTCTCGGCATCAAAGCAGAGTCCCCAAGAGGGAGCGGCCCACAGAGCGTGGAGACGAACGGGGTCGGGGCCGCTCAGCCCGCCGGAGGAGCACAGGAGAGAGCCAGGGCCTCTGCTGGGCGGCGGCCGTGAGCGCGGCGGGCTCTTCTCGCGGCCTCGGCCCGGGAGGCCTTGCTCCACCCGGTCGGAAGTCACAGAGTGCACAGCGAATGCGATCCTGAACTTGACCACCAAATCTCAAAAATCCAGACCCGGGTTCCACCCCTGGGAGCCGCGACAGCGTGGTCCTCAGAGCAGGCAGCGACAGGGCCTCTTCCTCAGCCCCGGTGGCTGGTGGGCGCTGGCCACGTGGGTCTCCTTACAGTGAGTCCGGGTTGGTGAGTCTGAGGTGGGTGCTGGGGGAGCCACATGGGCTGGGAGAAGAGCACGTTGTGCTGGGCTTTCGGTCCCGGGGCACACCGGGAGGCCAGAAGTTCACGTTGGAGTATCTCTCTGGGGCATTTGGCCTCTGAAGTGTCCAGGCAAGACAAGGGACAGGCGCAGTGCTCCGGAAGGTGTCGGGGTCTTTCTGGGTGTGAGCACCTGGCCCAGAGGAGCCACTCCGGCTTTTTGTCAGGGAGGCCTTGCTGACTGTGTGTTCGAGTGACCGGGTGGGCGGCACTGGCAGCGAGGGGCCCACCCCTTTTCCCGCAGCACTGTGGTGCCAACCCAGGGTCCCTGCTCCGGGGTCGGGACCGTGGGCGCCGCCCTTCAGGGGCTGGTTTAATCACGGCTGTGCACACGCAGCTTTCCCCCTCCGGCCTTTTGTTGCCGCCGCTCTTTCCTCTCGGACACCGTGCGACACCAGCTCTCTGCCTCCTGCAGCAGACGCCCTCCCTCAGCCCCACCCGGGTAACGAGACAGTCGGAGGGTCTCTTGGGACCCTGCGCTTCCTGCACACCTGGGTCCCTGCAGACGGCGGGAGCTCAGGGCGCACTTTCCGTCCGGCAGTCGGCCCGACAACAGAGACCAGGACCCAGCCAGCCCCTGGGGTGGGGGGACAGTGCTGGAGATGGCACTTTGGCCACTGGCGCCCCAGGGGCCCAGGGACTGGAAGGCGGCCCGGCGGGGACACAGCGCGGGCTCCAGGGCCACTGAGGCACTGAGAGGCCTCGGGCTCCAGGGCGGTGTGCCACCCTCTGCAGCGGGTCCTGCCTGCGCCCTCTGCTGGTGCCATTTCAGAAACCGCGGACCGTGAGGGCCCCCAGCTGTGCCGTCAATGCTCAGTTTCGTTTTGTCCCACCCCCCCCAGGGCAGGCTGCCCCTCTCCTCCCTGAGTCTGCCCCCACGTCCCCAGCCCCTCCGCGCCCTGCTTTGGCGATGCTGGAGCCTTTCCACCTGGTGGGACCTGTACAAAGGGACTCCAGGTCTTCCCACGCCACCTCCTCTCCACGGTCCAGGTGTCCGAGATGCAGAGGAATGTCACGACTACTGAAGAGTCACGACAGGGGGTGCTGTTTGAGACCCTGTGCCCCTAGTGGCAGCACTGACGGCCTGTCAGTTTTAAGGTCTTTGGTGGCAGTGGCGGTGGCGGTGGCAGCAGCGTCTCATGGGGGCTGGTGTGGGCCCTCAGCTGTGCTGGGTTCACGTGCAGGACCTCGTGAGGTCCCTGTGACCAGGGAGGGTCCCCAGTAACCTCCGACGAGAAGGCCTCAGACACCTGGGCCGCTCTCCGAGCCCTTGTCTGCTTCCTTCTGCATCCCTTTCGGAAGCTCTGGTTTCTGGAATCGGCGTTAAGCAAAGTAACGAGTACGTGAACCCCGTTAAGGCTGTTGTACGTGCACAGGCAACTCTTCACGTCACTGAAGACGTCGACTTAAAGTGGGCGTGCGTGTGTGCGGAGGAGCTTGACCGGCAGCCGCAGACTAGCCCGGGACCGGGCTGCAGTCACGTTCCTGGGTGTCATCTCGGGACGTCTCAGAGGGGACGGTCGCAGGCAGCACCCTGCTGCCACGGCTTCTCCACTTTCTCCCACGTCTGGAGGCAGAGGGCGCAGCGGAGGGAGCCTGGCCTGGAGCAGGTGCTCCCAGCGCCATCCAGCCCTGGCTGTGGCGGCGGCCTGGCTGCGCAGTGGGCCCTGGACGGGGAGGGGGCAGGAGGTGATGACCGAGGAGCACTGGGCGCCGTGGTGGGTCGGCAAATGCCGGTGCCTCTGCCCGGCCCCTTTCCCCTTCGCGGTCGGCAGATGAGTGAGAGCTCCGTGGATCCCCCGAATGCTCCCCTGCCTGACCCTCGGCCCAGCAGTCACGCCGCCCCTTGGTGGGTCATCTGTCGTCCTCTGCCTCAGACCTCCCAGCAGCACGGGGTGGGGGCGGGGGCCGGTGCTCCCACAACAGACCCTCTCACTGTCAGAGCCGAAAATGAGCCCCGAGTGACCGGCCATTTGCACGCTCCACGCTCAGTCTCGCTTCCATCTGGTGTCTGTGAGGCTCACGTCCTGGGGGTGTGCAGAGAGCAGTGTAAGGTGGCGCTGCCCTTGGTGAAAGCGGTCCTGGTCCACGTGCCAGCATGCCAGCTGTGCAACGACCTCCTGTCCCACGCCGTTAGCCAGGGGTCGCCAGCACCCCGTGGGCGCCCTCACAGTGGGCGCCGTGGCGAGTACTCTGCTTTGTGAGTTCACTCAGTCCTTCTGTGAGAGTCAGCTGGACCGCGAAGCGGGCCTCGGCCACCCTGGGAGACTACATGGGACAGAGCCTGGCCCCAGCCGCGCGTCCCCCACTGCTCCTGGTTCCCTGTCCATCGTTGGGGCGCTCGTCTCAGACCAGGCTTTTTTCAAAATCCGGCTCATAAAACTCCCCACACTGGGGCAGCGACTGCCCAGCAGAGTCTCGTAGCTGACGGTGACGGCAGGGCTCAGGGCCGCCGCTGACACGTGCTCAGCACTGGCCAGGCGTTCGGTGGTGCAGAGCTGCGCCCCCTCGCGTCCTCCGCCATCACCGCGGCACCCCCGCGGCAGGCTGGTTCAGCTCCACGGTCTCACGGCGCAGCTGCTCGCCTCACTGCACCTGGGTCGTCCTGTGGCTCAGGGTGGAGCTCAAACGTCTGAGTCCCCGTTTGCACACCTGGTGGGTGATTCAAACCACCCACCTGCTGGGACCCGAGGCCAGACCTGCGTGTGCCCCAGGTCAATTCCACCTTGCAGCCAAGGCTCATCCTTCGGCCTGTCAGGGAGCTGTGGGCAGGGGTCACCCAGCAGGTCAGCTGTCCTGGCAGGCTTTCCATCTGCAGGTGCGGGGGTCGCAGCGGGCGGGGCCGGCCGGGGCTGAGCGCGGGGGTCGGTGCTGGCGTTCCGTCCCCAGCTGGTGGGTCTCGTTCGCCTGCTCAGGACGCGGTCAGACCAGCACGAACACACTGCGTTGTTTCCACGGGCCCCACGACTCCTCCAGCTTAACCGCGTTCGGAGTGTGCTCGCTCTACAAACGCACGTTCTGGGTGGTTCCCCTTTATAGGAAGGAGCCTGCACTTGTGAGGGGACCCTCTGACGTGTGAGGGACCAGGCCACCAGCGGGGTGGGGCTCACGTTGGGATTCCGGCCAGGCACCTCCAAGTTCACTCTCTGCCCTTCCCAGCCTGGCCATCTGCTGCCGACGTCCATGCCTGAGTCCCCACAGAACTTCCGTGGAAGTTTCGGCACTTGGGCCGCGTGGTCTCGGAGTCCCTGCCATGTTTGGAGTTCCGCCTCGGCCGTCGCCCGTCTCTAAGGGCACCCAGCCCTTCTGGGTGCACGCCCTGCAGGCAGCAGACCACCCGCGGCCGGTTGCCGTGTGCGGGGACCAGGCGCGCTGCTGCCGTCACAGGCCCGTTCCTAGGCACAGGGCTGACCCTGCTCCTTGCCAGTCTCCGTCCACCGGCCTCTCCCGGACGTTGTGCCATGACTTCCTCACTGGGGCGGGGTGCCTTCTGGGGCCCTGGCAGTTTTTCGAAAGCCAGACTTGGTTTGATCCTAAGAAGTCACCAGAAGGTGTCCCCAAAGCAGCTGGCCGGCCTGCCACATCTCTGCCAAAACACTCCAGAGGCTGTGGAGCGGTCTCCGTCCAGTCGCTTCCCTTCGGTGACCGTGGAGGGTGCCGTAGCCGTTGCCCTTCGGAGGCTGAGTTACTGTCCCGCGCTGGCCGGTTCCGTGCCTCAGCCGCGTGGTTGCACCAGAGGGACAGTTTGCTGGCTTCTCCCTGGACCGTTCGCCACTCTGGGGACCACCAGAGCCCCACACGGACGCCACTGCCTGCTCTTCACCGGAAGGATCGAGCAGGAGCGCCCGGCCGGGAGTCCCCTCGAGCCGTCTGAGGCCCTGCGGCTCACTCCGCCACTCGCTGTCCGTGTCTGCAGCTCCCCTCGGGGCCTGGGGCCTCGCAGGGCAGAGTCTTCCCGGCTGCAGAGGCGAGCCCCCTTCCCTGGCCCTCCATCTGTCCGTCTGTCCTCACACCACAAGGGAAAGGATCCCTCGTGAGAGCAAATAAACCGGAAGGCAAAGGCAAAGAGGTTTTGATAAGTAAATATTAAAATGATTATTTCAGCATAAGGCGAAATTCTGCCTTTTAACTTTATTTTTCTTAAGTGAATACACTTTTTTCTGATTATGAAAGTAACACATGTCCGTTGCAAAGATTCAGGAAATGGAGAAAAAGCTTAAAGATCGCCCATAAGCGCACACTTCCTGCGCCCTCGGACGCTGCGCGTGCGCGTGCACTGGTCCCATGTGTGGGGGGGCAGACAAATCGTGACCTTCCAAGCTGCTTTTCCCCACTTCAGTTACCCAGCTATTAGAGTCAAGACGCACTTTCTCGGGGGTTCCAGAAGTCCGAGGCTTGATGTAGCGTGAACTTTGGTTTTGGGTTAAAAATACTTCGTGCAAGGAGCTCGCTCCTCGCTGTGGTGAAAACCTGCGGCGCGGCGGCGAAGCGGACCAGCTGTGACCGCCGCGAGACCCTGGGCGTGCCGCCTGTGACCCCTCTGAGCCTCCGTCCCTTCCGCAGGGGAGTGGGGACACTGGTGGCGCCTGTCCCGGGCTTGTGGGGGACGGAGAGGAGTTCAGGGCCTGTGGCGTCCTCGCAGCGCGTCCTGGCATGCGCGAAGTCACTGCGGTCGCGCCGCCAGTTCCAGTGGCTGTGGCCCGACCCGTTATCCATCCGCGAACGCGTCGGTGGCGTTTGCCTCTGTTTCAAAGTGTTTGGTGGGGCCCTCCGACGTCGGCCGCCGGCGGTCCTCCCGGCCTCTGCCCGCAGGGGGCGCTGCGAGTCTGAAGGGCCGTCCGGAGGCTCGTGTCAAGCCCTTGGGGGAGACCAGCTGTTTGGTGACTGCGGTAACTTTTGGGGAGAAATAGTTAAGTTCCCCACATCCTGCTGTAGACCAAAATAGAATGTAGGTGCAATTAAAGCAGTAGCAGACTAGAAAACATACTCGGTTATTTTCCGAGTGCTCTAGGACACAGGCGGCAAGCACGGGGCCCGCGGGCTGAATCCGGCCCTCCGCCTCGTTTCTGCCCGGCGGCCGCGCTGCGCTCTCGCTTAACTGACGGTTAAGGAGCAGTCCCGTGTAGGCAGTCCTGAATTGCATTCGGCCCTTTGCAGGCACCCGCCAGGCTGATGTGGCCCCCGGTGAAAGTAAGTCTGACACCCCTGCCCTGTGGGGTGGAAGACATTTCTCAGTGTGACCCTAAAACATAAAACGTCCACAGACTTGACAATACATGAAGCCAGACAAAATAAAATAAAACATTTCGTCCTGCCAAAGAATGCCATTAACCCAAGGCCGTGCTGGGGTGCCTTTCTGCTGGACACCCCAACTTTGTCAATGACGTTGGGGAGGCCCTGCGGGCTCCGTCTCCAGCGGCCGCCTGGCGGGCACGTCGACGTGCTAACTAGGCTGGAGGCCCCTTCCCCGGCGGAGAGGAGCATCTGCCCGGCCAGCCGCGTGACCCGGCGCGGCCGCTGAGGTGCTCAGCCTTGCTGCGCGGTTGCCTGGTGACTCCGGGCGGGGTGCGCGCTCAGGAAGCCCGTTGGAGAGGGTTTGGGTGTTTGGAGGGTGAGGAGGGCAGGGAAGCTGGCAAGTCCCCGGGAGAACTACAGCTTGGCATCGAGCCCACACACACCCTTCGTGTGCTTGGGTTTAGAGCGTTTCATCTTCCATCTGGACTTGGCCTCCTCAGCACTGGGCCTGAGAACAAAGGAGAGGAGATGGTTTGCTGGCCAAGGGAAGGCGGGTCCCGCTGGGGCGGCTGCCATGCCAGCAGGGTTGACCCGGAGGCTTGCCCCCGAAGGGCCTGGGGCCCACGTACTGTTGACCTTGAACAACTCTGGCTGGGGCGGCGGGGGCCCCCTTGGACCGTGATTCCTTGTGTGAGTTCAAACCCCTGGTGTCCGAGGCAGGGCTGTTTCCCATCCACGGCTGGGAACTGGCGAATGCAGGGGCCAGCTTCAGTTACGCAGATTTTCACCTGCGCGGGCGGCCGGCGTCCCGAGCCCCACACTCTTCAAGGGTCGACTGTATGTGGACGAGAATAAAGTCATAGACTGCTAGGGGACTTCGAGGTCATAACCTCAAGGCAAGCAGGGCCATCTCCGAGACCTGTCTAACACGTTTGCTACCAGTGTGGACTGGAAGGGCCTAGGACCTGGGGTACTAGCCAGCCCTGGGCACTGGCCCGTCCACCTGCAACCACCGTCCCACCCAGTGGAGGTGGGCGCGTGGGGGGGGGCGCGGTGATCTGTCTGTCTGCTGGATCCCGGTCTGAGCCGGCCTCTGCCTGCTCTGTGCGTCGTCTCTGTCAGTCCCCCCCGCGAGACTCGGTGCCGATTCAGTCTCCCCCATAAGATTCTGGGTGCCGACTCCGGTTTAGCTGTGACAGGAGCAGTCGCTGACGTGAGTGGGGGAGCTCGTGCCGGGGAGGCTATTTTGACTGAAATTTTGCATATTTTGAAACTCTGGTGGTTACATGTAAAATTATATGCATTGTGAGTACCGGGTTCAAATGAGGGGGAAGAAAAGCATTCCTTCCTGTCACAACCCCTTCACTCCGTCTGTCATGTAACCCAACTAAAAATAAACCACGAGGCAGAACTGGCAGCCTGCGGTTTGGGGCAAGTGCAGCGCTCAGCCGCGGCCCGATTCCTGCCGCTGCCTCTGCTGCCGCCAAGCCACCCGGCCGCCCCGGGGGCGGGGCCTCCACCAGGGGCACGGCCACAGCCCTGCGGGGCTGGGGCAGGCCCTGGGACTCAGAGCCGTCGCCCTGTGGGGACAGGTGACAGATCAGCACAGGCCTCAGAGCCAGCCCCGGTCCCTGTGTGGCCTTGGGAGAGTCGCTTGGCGTCTCTGAACCTCAGTGCCCTAGTTTTTAACCGAGATTGACTGCCGCCCACGTGCCAGCTGCCAGCCAGCCCCTCTGCGTTTTGCTCAATCCTTCCAAGGCCCTGCGAGCTGTGTTGTGAGCACCGCCCCGTTTTTCTGCGGGGCCCCTGAAGAGGCTGGGGCACGTGGGTGGTGTCACTGAGCTCGTGAGCGACAGAGCCAGGTTCGGATCCCTGCATCCGCGTCACCTCCCTCCCCGTCGTCCGACCCCGTCATCCCGCTGGAACAGCTCTGCGTGACCGCAGACGCCCCTCCGTGTCAGCACAGTCGTGCTGGGCCTTGCCGTCACGCCCAGCCTTCCGAGCCGCCCTGGCACGGCAGCTGGCGGGCCGTGGTCTTCGAGCCCGTCTAGTGGTTTGCATCTTGGCCTCACACATGCCACCTTCTCCTCAAGCCTCAGCTGCTCTGCAAAGTGCGGTGGCCGTCTCGCCCGCCTCGGGGGCACAGGTCGTGTGAGACAGCGCAGGGCCCGCAGGAGCCTCTGGGGCTCTGCCAGCCTCGCTGAGTCCCGCCCCGCCCTGCATGCACACCCGTGTTACGGGCTCCTGGACCTTCCGCGCTGGGTCCTGGTCGTCCCGCTGCCTCTGGTCTCCTCTTCCCCGGCGCAGGTTGACTGCGGGCCTCCCCACGTGCGGCAGTGGGAACCGCCGTCCGGCTGTCGAAGGTCTCGTGTGGACTGCGGCTGTGACCGGCAGGGCTGTCCAGCCTGGCGTTAGCACCCCCACGGCGTGGTGCCACCCGCGTTAAGTCGCAGTGGTTGACCTGCCTGTAATTAGGTTTTAAGGGAGTTCTGTTACGTTTACGTTGACCACAGTTTCGTCTGACTTATTCTCCGATTATTATGGCAAAGAAAATGATGCAGAAACAGCTAGTCAAAGGCAAACATCTGCCTCTTGCAAGGACCCCAAGAAACTGTTGCCCAAAGATGCTGCCACCTTGTTGCTGAGGACTGGCCAGCGTCAGTGTGGGTTCAGTGGTCATGGCGCTGCGGCCACTTTGGTTAAAACCTGTCTTTGAAACAGTGCTCTTTACTTTGCATAGTAATTCCTCCTGAGTCCGACTGAACTGGAAATGTGCCCTCTGACCTTCTGATCAAATGGCAAGTCTGGAAACGGTTGCACGCACCGCCTGTGTGCCGGGCCGGGCCTCGCTGACGCGTGTCTTCCACGTCGGAGGCCGGACCTCCCTGTCAGCTGCAGACGTTGCGGTGACCGGGGGCCAGGCCGAAACGCACTGGGCCGCAGACGCGGACCGGCTGCCGCGCACACCCTGGGCTCAGGTGTCCCGGCTCAGAATTATTCCCCGGCGTCTTCAGGCGGTCAGGGGGTGTCTGGGACTGGGGCGGCCCCAGCCCTTGCTCTGTGGCCCCTGTCGGGCAGGCCCTGGCTCAGTCCCTGGGGGGTGGCCCGCTGCTTTGAAGTGCGCGAGGCGGGGGAGCTGCCAGCCCGCTGTCCCCATGGGACGTGCTTGGGTTTCAAGGTGGGCTCCCCCGTCCTTCGGCGACGGCTGCATCACACACCTCGTTTGCCGTCAGTGTGAGTGTGTCGTTCCTTTTTCCGGTGAAAACAACACAGAACAAAGCCTCGCTTTTAAAAATGCCATGGTGTTTTGCCACCATTATGAAAATCTGTCATTGCCGTATCTAATCTTCTGGTGCATAGAATATCAAAACAAGCACTATTGAAGGGATTGTACTTCTGCTCACACAAAAATGTCAGCTCCGCAGTCTCGGCACCAGCTGCTCTCAGCCTCCTTCCCAGCGCGAAAGGAAAATAATAGTGTCTCTCCCCTCTGCTGTTCCGTTCCCAGGCCCGACCTCCGCAGGAAGACCCAGAGGAAGTGCCACCTGGCCGAGATGCTGCGCTCTGAGTACTCGAGTGGGGCGGAGGCCGGCGTGGCCGCGGGCGGCACGCAGAGCAAGCGCGCCGGGCCGGCCGCCAGCCCGGGCGCCGAGAGGGAGGAGGAGTGCTCTCCGTGAAGTGGGGAGCAGCCCGGGAAGGCTCGCCGAGGACTTCCCACGCGGTTCTTTCAGACCCTGCCGTTCAGACTCTGCCTCCGCCGGCCTGGGCCTTGAGCCTGGGGGCCGGTGGCACCCGGCGGGTGTCCTGTGTCTGTCAGTCCCCGAGGCTGAGAGGCACAGCCCTTCTCTCCGGGGCGCAGCGTCCGAGGGGCAGGGAGTATAGATTAGCCAGTTAACCTGTATCTCATATACCACGTCTGATTCTTTGTATTCATTCCATCGCTGCCCGCACTTAGCCTCACCGCAGATGTAACGCTGACCGGGGCCCACGCCCCGGCCTGAGGAAGTTTCAGTTTTACGCCTACGCTGGCATGGATTTTTGCAAAATAAGGAGTTAAAATCTAGATTTAAATTTGTAAAAGAACAGGAAAAAAAAGTCAATGTCCAGGTGCTTCATGAGAGAGACCAGAGGGGTCCTGGTGTGGGTCGGAGGGACTCAAGTCCCTGTCCCCAGGCTACTCCTGCCTCCATGTCACGTTCTCACTGTCCCCCCATGTCCACGGAAAACTGACTCTCTCAGGCTAATTGATTTACTGGTGCCTTTCTATTATTTGCCTTTGAATTCAAAAGGCACCAGGGTCCTGAGCTTTTTCTCCCATTGAATTCCATCTTGTCTCCAAGAGTCTGGGGTCTTTGTATCTTGGCCCAGGCCACGGCCGCCCCTCCCCCATTGTTTCCTGGGAGGTTTGAAAGAGGACCCCCAGGGCGTATTGATTTCTCAATAAATGTAAGATTTGGACACGGCAGCTCCGGAGGGGTCCGGAGGGGTCCGGAGGGGAGGGGCCGAGCCGCAGTGCCAAGGCTGTCCTGTCCTGCTCTGGCCTTCCTCTCCCACTCTCCCCTCCCGTCCTTTCCCCCGGTTCCCAGTGGGAGTGCAGACGCCCCTCTCCAGTGGGCCCTCCGGACAGAAGAGCTTTGTCAGGGGGCAGTTGGGGGCAGGTTCTGTGGGCACCGAGAAGGGCAGTGTCCTCACCTCCGCCCGCCTGGTTACCCCGGGCCACGTAGGCACTGAGCCTGTGCAGGAAGAGAAACGTGAATTTTGCGGCAAATTATAGGGCCAACTGGTGAGTTTGTAGTAGTAATAATAAAGCCTGTAGCACACGCCATGCTGACTCTGGGCAGACCTGCCCTATCTTTCATTCTGACGCACGATGGTTCACACGGTGTGGACGAGGCTGGGAGGGTCGGTCAGACTGGGGACAGGACCCAGCTGTGCCCGCAGTCGGTCGGGGAGGGTTGCAGAGGGGCCCGCGTCTCCCCGCCAAGGGGGAGTGGGCAGAGTCGGGCATGCGGGGGAGGGCCGGAAGTGTGCCAGCGTGCGGCTGTAGCTCTGAGGTCGAAACCTCCACTCCCTTTGCTGACACGAGTGAGGGTTTCTCGTCGTAGTAGACTGTCTGTTACCCCCAGTTAATAAAGAAACACGGATTTAGCAGATTTAGGGTTGATATTATCGAAGTTTAAATAACCTTAAAATAAATCTCTTTCTCTCTTATTATGGCTCTTGGCAGATTATATATTTCAGGCACCAGTTAGGCGAAGCTCTCGCCTAATTCCACTGTACACATTCTGATTTTGTGTGTATTTTCCATCGTGCCTTTTTCCCCCTATTTCCCCAAACTTACCTGATCCTCGTATTTCAAGTCACAGAGAGTTTGGACATTTCACGGTGTTGCAGGCCCAAACCTTTCTCCCTCGTGGGCCCGTGGGAAAATGGCGGGGTGCCTCCTGGAATGCCCTTAGCGGGTTCACAGCGGTGGGGGGCCCTGGTTCTCCAGCACTGAAGGGCAAAGAGTGAGTCGGTCAGCACTGAAGCGGTTGGACCGCCCCGGCCCCTCGGGAAGAAAAGACCCAAGCAACCCTCAGCAGGGGAGAGGGGAAGGGCGTTTTGAGGAAGTCCCCTGGGTCCCTTTGGTTTTCTTTCTTGCCCCGGGGGGGGGGGCGCGTAAATGGGAAGGCACACACCTTCCCTACCGGACACACCACTAATGGCCTTGCTGTGTGGCTCTTCAGCCCTCAACTGGAAGTCAGCAAAGCCGTGAAAACCCAGCCATCGCTTCCAGAAGGACGTTTAAGGCTTTTTCCACAGAGGCCGCCCCACTCGAAAAGAGCCCTTAAGTGATCTTGTTAGATGGTCCCGTCCGCCAACACACCGCCTCCCAACCCGTCCCACCCTAGGGCGCTCAGAGAGGGAGCACTGGGGCCCTCTTAAAATCAGCCCACTTCCCAAAAAATGCCCCGAAGCCTTGCTTCCAGGCTCCAAGGGGAATCTAAACTTTTCAACTCTGTTGCCCCTCCCCTGTAGAGTCTAGAGTCGGGGGAGGTGGGGGAGGCAGAGGCCACGGAGCGGGAACTCGGAGAAAGCCCCCTCGGTGCCTCTCCTATTGTTCTTGCTGGGGAGGGGGTGGCTTTGGGTGGGGGGTTCTTTTTCATCTTAAATAAGGGTCCACCCAGCGCCAGGGTCGGGAACATAAACTAATTTCACCTTCTGCTACAGGAAAGCAGAACCCACCTCCCTGCAAAGGTTGTCAGGCTATTATTACAGACGGGAAGTGCGGGACAGTTGGAAATATCGTAATTAGAACCTTGTCGGGAAGCCTTGTTCTTCATTAGTGTAGGATGCGCAGCCGCCGCCGAGGTACAAGGACGGCTACATCGAGGAGAAGGTGTCTGCGGTTTACACTGCGCTGTGTAAACGTGGGAGCACGGCGCGGCCGCCTGCCGCACCTCCGCGGAATGAGAGGCGCCGGTGCAAGTTGTCCTTTGATAGGTTTTTAATATGATTTTAAAGAGTTTTGTTTGGTCTCATTCTTATTCAATGAGATTAATTTAAAGCACTTATCCCCTGGGTTTAAGTCAATCCATGTAGGATTTGGGCAGGGTTTGTTGTGTGGGGGGTTTTGTTTGCAGGAGGCTCTGGGAGACTCCTTTCCCACTTCATTAACCCTGAGTTGGGGACGGTTCCCCCTTGCCCCCACCGCAGCCAGAGCCGGGGATTTACCAGCCCCCATTCACATGCAAAAGAACCCTAAAGCCGAAGGGCTCCTTGACTTAATTAGCTGCTGTGCACTTTGCAAAATCAGGATAATACCCTCACCATCCCAGGAAGAAAAGGACGGGGTGGAGGTGTGGGGGTGGGGCTGGGGAGGAAACGGAGCAGGGCCGGTGGGGGGTGCAGGTTAAACTTGCCGGCACCTCTTGCTCTCCCAGAGCCATCCTGCCACCGAGCGAGGGGCTGGCCTGTGGAGCCCCCAGGCTTGCCCTCCCTGGGCGTGTCCAGTCTGCGGCCTTCGAGCTGCAGGTGGTGTGGCCGGGCAGCCCGGTTACTTGCACCACAGCCCCGTAGAGGGAGCGGCCTCCGGGGCCGCCTCGGCCGGGATGGTGACGGGAAGCCTGGAGTCTGGCTCCAGAGTTCAGCCCCTCCCCCCTGGGATCCTGGAGCCCGGGGCTGGGCCTGGGGCCTCGGGCCTGGGGCGGACGCCCGGGTTCGGCCTCCTCTGCGTCTGCTCTCCTGTATACTCCAGGGGAACGGGTTCGGAGGCTGCAGACGCGGGAGTGGGGGAACCCAGTGCGGCATCCGGTTCCCAGCGAAGTCTCGTCGAGTCCGCCGAGCGCGGGCCCGGAGCCACGCCGGCGCCGGCGAGCGGCCGGGGCGCGGGCGGAGGGGCCGACGGGGGAGTAGCCTCGGAGCCCATCTGTCGGCCCCGCGCGCGGCGAGCCGGTCACCAGCTGCCGGCGCCCTTGTTGCGGCCAGATGAGCCGGCTCAGCGAGGGCATCGCAGCCCGGCCCGCCGCCGAGCGGGCCCGGCCGCTGACCCCCACCCCGGCCCCCGGGACCGGCTGCGAGGGGCCCAGCTGGAGAGGCCGGGGGCAGGGGCAGGCGGGGAGCGGCGGGCTGGCCTCATTGTGGAGAGAGGGAGACGGCGGCCAGCCGCCCAGTGGGGGCCCCTGCCCACGCCACAGCGCCAAAGGGGAGGGGGGCGCACAAATGTCCTTACTGCGGCGGAAGGAGACAGTCCCAGGAGGGAAAGTGGCTCTTACAGAGGGCAAAGAAGGGCTGAGCGCGGACAGGCGCCTGGTCATTTGTAAGAAGTTTATTTCGACATTTAAAAAAGAGAGAGAGAGAGAACCCGAGGGGCCTGGCTGTCTCCCGACAGAGGCCTGGGGTCGGGGTGGGGGTCAGGCCCCCTTGGTCCCTTCCTGCCCTGCCTGGGAGGGGCGGGCACAGGCCACAGACTCACTGATTCACGGACACAGTCAGGGGCTCATGGTCACGAATAAATAACTTCATGTACACTTTGCACACCGTATGTACAGCTCTGCACCGGCCGGGGCGCCGGGACTGGGGTGCCACACTCCTCCTCCCCGGCCAGGGGTGCGGGGAGGGTTCGGTGCACAGCTAGGGCGCGGAGGGGGAGGGAGAGAGTGCAGCCTGGGGTCGCCCCGCCTGCTTCCGGGAGGGGCGAGGGGTGCCTGTGGGAGCCGGCAGTGGGGTGTCCTGTATGTACATCCGCGGTTGGAAGTGGCTCCGGGTGGACTGGCCGGGAAGGGAGGACGCTGAGGACCGTTAGAGAGACTCGGTCCGGCGTCCGGGCCTCAGTAGGCTTGGCATCTGGCCCTTGTGCGGACACCGGCTGGGGAGCCGGACAGAGGCCCCGGGAATGTGCGTTCACCCCGTGCCCTCCGGGAAGCAGGCGGCTGGGGCGGGCGCGCAGCCCCGCGGGGCGGCGGGCGCTTCACCGGGGCTGTGCGGCGCGCGGCAGGACGCCGGCCAGCGGGGGCAGCGGCGGGGGCGGCTCGCTGGCGCCCTGGAGTCCGTGGATGAGGATGCGGGGCACCAGGGGTCTCTGCAGGGCGGGCGGCGGCGCGCTGGGCCCGCGGTACAGATACAGCGCGGCGCCGGGATCCAGGTTGGAAACGAGACTCTGCGGGTAGAAATAAGGCGACGGGAACATCCGCTGCAGCGCCGAGTAATTGCCTGCCTCCGCCAGCAGCTCCAGCCCGACGGCCGTCTGTCGCTTCCATTTGGTCCTGGGGAACCGAAATAAATGCGCACGAGGGGTCAGGGCTGTGGCGCCCGGGGACCCGGCCCCTCAGAGTGCTGGGCCCAGGGCGCCCGCGGGAGGCCCGGCGGGTCGCGCCAGTGCGTTGATAACGGGGCGCAGGCATTGCACCGGCCTTCCACGGCCATTTGTCCCCATTCCACAGATAAGGAAACTGAGGCGCGGGCCATTTTTCCGATGGTCTCTCAAAAGCCAGGCTTTCTGACCCCAATGCCCTGACCCTAACCTGGAGCACTCTGCTTAGGGGGCCGCAGGCAGGGCCCTTGGAGCTGCTGTTGGAGCTTCGCCCACCTGTCTGCCCCCTGGGAAGGGGGGCGAGATCTCCCTGGAGAGGACAGTGGCTGGGGGGAGGGGGAGTCAGTTAGCTAGTCCCAGAAAGGGACGCCGTTGCTTCTCCCAGCGGCACCCCGAAAGTGGTGCCGTGCCGTCCAGGTTCCGAGTTAGTGGCCCTTCAGCGGAGGCGCGCCGGGGGGGGGGGGGATGGCAAATGGAGAAGACACGCACGGAGCAAACCCTCTCCGCGGGCACCCAGGCCCCAGGCCCGGACAAGCCCTGCAGCCTGTCCGGCTCCGAGGTCCGCAGGCTCAGGCAGAGTGCCAGCGGGGGCTGGAGAAGGCAAGGAAGCCGAGGCCCTCTCGTCGTCAGAGCTGCGGCCTGGACCCCTGGGCGTGACTGGCCGGGGAGGCTGGGCCAGTCCCGCCGAGCCGGGCTCAGCCACACCAACCCCGTGTCCCTCTCTGAATTATTCATCATCATCATAATTGTGTAATTACTGTAACGGGCCTTAATTATTGATGCCCGGAGCAGTAATCGATATTTATTATTAATGGGCCGACGTGTTCTGAGGCTTGTTTATGGAAGGCACCGTTCCGGCCTCCACGAAGAACATCGGAGTGACTGTGGGCGCATGTGTTTCTGTGGGTGTGAGTTGTGTCGGTGTGAGTGTGTCTGTGTGACCGTGGGTGGAGGGTGTGGATGTGTTTGTGTTTGTGTGTTTGTATGCGCATTTTTGTCCAGTGAATGTGTTAGGGAGGGAGATGGGAAAACAGCGGTTCAAGACCAGTGCTCGGCACCAACTTCCCAGTCCTCTGGTCCTGCAGTCCCCCGAGACCCGGGGCAGGCAGACCCCTGCCCTCCTCCGTCTCAGTACTAGAAAGGCCGAGGGGGCCAGGAAGGACCAGGTAGCGCTCAGAGCCCTCCCCCACCCCCAGCAGCTGCCTGGGCTGGGGTACTACTACCACACTCCCCTTCACACCCCTGCTGTCCTCCCCCAAAGACACAGGCCCCACCCCTCCCCTGGCCTGGGGCTTCCACTGGGAGAACTTGGCGCCCCGACTGGAGCTAGGGCTGGTCCAGCTGGGGGTGGGGAGGTGGGGGTGGGGGTGGGAGGACCTGGCTGGGATAGGGCAGGCCTTGGGCGGACCGCCCATGGCCCACGCGTCCGTCTGTCCACCAGTCCTGGGGCGGGAATAACTGGGTACTAGAGTCGGAGTGTAGGGCTGTCTTTCCCCCTCGTCGTGGTCTTTGGGCAAAGCCTTCTCTCCTGGGGCCTCAGTTTCCCCACTTCCACAGGATGGAGAAGGCTCTGGGGCCCACCCCCGAGCGCCAGGCCGTGGACAGGTTTCCACGCAGAGCAGACAGGAAAGGCGAGGTGGCCCTTTGGCGCTTCCCACCCCACAGCGGGGCCTCACCTGCGGTTCTGGTACCAGGTCTTGACCTGCGTGTCCGTGAGGTTGAGCGAGGCGGCGAGCTCCATCCGGTCCTGCACACTCAGGTACTTCTGCCGCTCGAAGCTGCGCTCCAGCTGCGCCAGCTGATGGTCGGTGAAGGCGGTGCGCGCCTTGCGGGGCTTCTTCAGGCGCACCGGGGGGCTGTCCCGCGAGCTGGAGATCTCGCGGTCGCCCTCCTCCTTCACTGCGGAGACACAGCGGCCCGTCAGCTCCCGGCCTGGCCGCCCTCCCGCCCCAGCGGCTGCTAGCCCGTCAAGGTCGGGTAAACTCGGCTCCGGACACCCGCGGCTGCGGCGGCGGCGGCCCCCCCACACTCAGGGGCTGCAGGAAAGCCTCCAGGAGCACGGGCCACAGGGCCCCCGGGCCGAGAAGGACTGACACCTCCGGGAGAAATAACCCAAAGCCGAGAGATCTACGCCGCGCTCCCCGGAGGAATAAACCGAGCAACCGGCTGAACGCGACGGGGAGGGGACCCAGGGGTCCAGGCCGGGCGGGCTGCGCGGGTGCGCGCTCAGGGGTGCGGACCTGCGCTCTGCCTCCGAGCCCGGATCCTCCGGCCGCGTGTGGGCCGGGAAAGGAGGAAGCCGAGTGCCGGAGTCCAGGGAGGAAAACCCGCGTGGAGGGACGAAGAGCTGGGCACCCCGGGGCGGACCGTTGTCCGGAAGGATAACGTGCCCACACCTCTCCCGGCCCCTCTGCGGACACAAATCTGTAAGGATGGTTGGCCCCAGTTCCTAAAGCACCGCAGAGCGCGGCGCCGGGAGGCCGGCGCGAGGGTGCATCGGATCTGGGAGCGGCGCGGGGCGCTTGGAAAAACGAGCGACGCGTCGGCCCCTCCGTGCGCACACGGGCGAGGTCAGTTTCCTCGTCCACGCGATGCCCGCTGTGGCTCCCGCTAACTCCACGCTGCGGTCGGGTGCTTCCCCGGGGTCCCCACGCCTCAGGCCCAGGGCTGGGACCCGGCAGGGCCGTGTCTTCTTACCAAACACTTCGGATCGGGGCTGACGGCCCGGGAGCCGAGACACGCTCAGACGCGCCCAATGATCGCCCCTCGTCCTCCCCCTAAAGCGATGAGAGAACCAAAGAGACCCCTTCCCCCAAATTGGCGCCTGGCTGGGGCCTCCCCCACTCTTATTCTCTCGGTGTTTTCCTTTCTGGTGAGTTTCATTGTGCGTGGCGTTTGCAGCTGACAGGGTTCAGCTGAATGTGAGTTGATTTCTCTCTGTAGGAAACAATAATCCGGTTAATTGAGCCACTAGGGAGTGAGACTTTTCAACCGGAAAGGCAGCGGTTTGCAGCCGGGCGGGCGTGGGCACCGTGTGCACCGAGGCAGGCTGGCCGGGAGGGCGCCTCTGGGGAGAGACCGCCTCCTCCGCGCCGGTGCCCGGCGCCCTGCCGGCCAGGCTCGGGCCGCGTTCGGTCTGGCCGCCTCGGCAGGTGTGTTGGGGTGGAGGGGACCAGTCCTGTCTGGGCTGGCAGGGAGAGTTTAATCGAGTGTGAGGAAAGGACGATCGGAACCCCAGACTTGATATGGAGACCTTACTTTGTGACCTAACGGTTCCACTGACTCTGTGGAAGTCCCCACTTCTCGGAGCTGAGGCCAGAGGTGGGGGTGGGTGGGTTGAGTGGTGGTGTCAGGAAGATGGGGGCTTTTCTCTGATCCCTCTCTGGCGCCGGCTGGAGCCGCTGAATGCAACCTCGGGGCCACTGCAGCTGGCCCAGCACCAGGCCTCAGAGGTAGAGGCGCCCTGACCTGCCTGCTTGGAGCAAAGTGCCAGTTCGGCTTCTTAGCGGACCGGCGTTGGCTCGAGCCTCTGCAGCCAGGGTGGAACCCTTACTTCTCTGGTCCTAGCTTCTCTAAATGTCCTCTGAAGGAGCCTCTGATACCAGGAACTGGGGGTGGACTGACCGTCCCTCCCTGCCTCCCTTGGAGGAAATGACTCAGCACGGGAGGTGGATGGGGAGATGCCCACCTGGCCTGCTCGGTGTATCTGTCCCCCGCCAGCCCTCCTCACTCGGCCCTGAAAAAGTCGCCTCCACGTTTGAGGGGTGCTCCGGACAGTGCCTCGGTGGTGGATGTCCCCACTCCCTTCTCGCCCGCGGCTGTGAGAGCAGAGTCGGCACCGCCTACGGGTGGGTGTAGGGAGACCTTCCACCCTCCTCCACGCCGAACCTATTTAAGCGATATGCCGACAGCCGGCCCTCCTTGCCTCCCCGATCACATATCATCAGGACATGAGGAGGAAACTGATATTCCAATTATCTTAAACGAAACCTCTCCTCGAAATCCCGAATACAAGGGGGCAAGAGCCAGCCTCTCTCACCGCAAGCTGCGCCACCACCAGCGTGCAACGCTGGGGACTCCTGACCCCCACTGTGACCGCAAAGCCGGGGTGCGGTTGAGAATCACAGGCAATAAAGCAGGGCTGTAAACATACGTCGGTGTGGCTTCTCCGCCCTTCCCCCGCACCCGTCTTCCTCCAGGGCTGGGTTTCTTTGCCTCCGTAAACGGCCCCTGGAGAGGAGCCGGCGTTTCCGGGCCCCACGCCGCTGGCCCTGCTCCCCGGGCGCCCGAGCCCGACCTGCCCGTGTCCTGGGCGCTGCCGCCCAGCAAGGCGGGGGCGGCCGGGGAAGCGCGGCAGCGACGTGAGCAGAGGGGCCCCAGACGGGTTTCGGTTTGAGGTCAGGGCACGTCCACACAGGACTTCTCGGTTGGAAGGAGAGGGTTAAATGCGACTCCCTGCGTTTTCATGGAGACTGAGCGCAAACAGGGGCCAGGAGGTGAGGGGCTCCGAGACGGTGAAGCCGGTGCCTTACAGGGAAGTTCTGTCTGCTGAACAGGGCTCGGGAATTAATTGTGAGACTGGAAGAGCTCTGAGGAGCCTCTGGCAGCCCCGTTTGTGGCTGCACCAGGCTCCCTCCCTGGAGCCCTGACTCGGCTTCCACTCCGGCCTCCCGGCTTCTTCCTAGAAAGAGCTCTGCCCCTTTGGCCTCACCAATGAGCTCTAGTCCAGGCGGTTTCTGGGGACCAGAAATGAAATTAGGGTGCTCCTTCCTTCCTCCTCTTCTTTCTCCCCCCTACCCCACACCGTCCTCTTCATCTCGATCTCGGCTCCCTGGTTAAAACGGACAAAAAGGGGACAACAGGGGGACGGCTCCCAGAGGTGACAGGCAAGCGAAGGGCCAGTGACCCCAGCGTCGGGGAACGGGGCTCCCTCCTCGGTCCCGCAATACCGGAAACGGATTGCTCAATTCTCTTAAAAGTCAAATCCGGTGAGAGCTCTTGGGTGGGTGCAGGGTGCCCCCCGCCCAGACAGCCGCCTGCCTGCTCCTGCTGCTGGACTCCCAGGCCCCCGTCGCCCTGGGCCCAACAGGATGCAAAGCCCAGGTCTCTTCCCCTCTGGATGCTCAGATTAAAGGGTGGAAAATTCTGACTGTTCTCCGCGCTCCTGCTGAAATTTCCTGCTAGGTTTTCACTCTTATAAAAAAAGGGGGGGCCCTTCCAGCAGAGCCCTTTGGGGCTTCTGCTGCTTCCTCGAGGTCTTTTCTCACTCATGGGCTCAGCCAGATAGGAGCCTGCTCCTGCCCACCGGCACCCCTGGAAGGGGAGACCCAGCCGAAGTTTCGAAAGTTTGCTTTGTGCGTTTTGGGGACTCTCTCCCGGGGCGCAGAGCATCCCTCTCCCCACTCTCTCCGCTGGACTCTTTGTTGCTCAAAGGCATATAGCCACGGGCGGTCGAAAGGTTCACACAAGACCAGCGGCTCAGCCGGCCCGGGGGAGCTCTGAGCCGGCACGCGCTTGTCCCCGTGTGCGTGCACTTGAGTGTTACTGCCAGTTTTTGGAAATACAGTGCCCCCCCAAGTTTCCACCTCCCATTTTCTTACCTTTATACTCGGAGTCTGACGAGGCGTTGCTGCCACTTTTGTCCAGCTTGTCTCTAAAGTCCTCCCCGGCCTTGGCCGCCAGACGGCCCCCTGGCTCAGGGGCTGCCGGCTGCCCGCTGCTAGAATAGGGCGCACAGGCTGCCAGGGGCTTGCAGTCGGCAAGGATGTCCCTGATCAGAAAGGAGGAGGTCACAGTGCGTGACTGGGCTGGGGCTGAGAGCTGCCCGGGCTGCAGGTGGGAGTCCAAAGCGGGGCCCGGCGCCCCGCCAGGCCGCGGGGCGCCTGTCTCCAGACAGTCCCTTCCTGGTGAGGCTGGCGAAGAGCAGTCGCTGCTGCTTTCAGAGCGCGGACTCAGCTCCAGGGGCGATCGGCAGTCCCCAAGCAAGGGGTCCCCCTTGGGAAGGGCGGGGCTGCCCGCTCGGTGGGAGAGGATGGAGTCGATCCCAAAGCCATTGGAGCCTTCCATAGCCAAGCTGCGACCTGTCCTCTCCAACAGCTCCCCACCCACCCCCAGCCCCAGCCGCCGCTGCCCCTGCCCCTAGCTGCGGGCTGGCATGGGGAAGGCGGGCAGGGAGCCTGCGGGCACCTTGGATGGAGTTCAGCCTTGGGGGAGCCCGGCAGCTCTGGGCCAACCTCCTCTGCGCATTAGATCCAAAAGGGCTCAGCGCGTCTTCTGCAGCATCGCGCCGAGTCGCCGAGCCGAGGGGGGGTGGTGGGAGTGTCAGGGAGGGATGGGAGGGAGGGTGCGCCAAGTTGGGGAGAGCAAAGGGGGAGACGGACGGCCTGAGCGCTCCTTTGGCACCGAAGAGACGTGAGGATGTTGGAATCTAAATACAGAAAGGCTTTTAAAAATCCAAACCGCACGCTTCCTCCAGGCAAGCGGTGGCCGAAGGCAGAGGGGTCAGCACCGCGGAGAGCAGCGGGCTACCAGCAGACGAAAGGAAGCGCACCTGGTGGCGTCAGCACCGCGGATAGCGGCGGCCGCGGCGGCGGCCCGCGCGCATGACGCTTCACCTGGCCGGGGAGGTCCTCTCTCCGCGCTCCCTGCGCTCCGGGGGCCCGTCAGCACCGCGGACAGCGCCTCCCGGCTCTGCGGCTGCAGCCGGTCCTCCACGCGCGCCTTCGCCTCCCCCCCTTCCTTTAAAAAATGAACTTGTGTCACTTTTACTTTGGGGCTGGGTTTTTTTTGTTTGTTTCTTTTTTTTTCGTTATGTTGTGTGTGTGTGTTTTTTTAAAGGGGACTCGCCCACGTGTCCCCGGAGTGATGACGCTGATTGGCTCTGGACGATTTTGGGGGTGATGTCACAGCTCCGCAAGCCGCTGCCCGATTCCCTTTCAGTTTGATTAAAAGAGACACTGAATTAATTACAGCACAGACCCAACTGTTTACCGGCGATTTCCACACGGTTTGCTTTCATTAGGCCGGTGATGAGGCTCCTAATGAGGGTGATTAGCCGAGGGGGGGACGGGCTGGCAGGGAGGGGTCCCGCGCCGGCTGCCGCTGCCGGTGGCTCTGGATGCGAGGTTTTTAAAGTTTCCCCGACCCTCTCCCACAATTATTCGGGTTATTTGTCCGCGGGGCCGTCATAGATCCGTTTTCTTGCCTCCCTCCCGGTTTTTCCTCCTCCAGCAACAGAAAGGGGCTCAACTCGGTGCAGAAAGAAGTGTGTGTGTGTGTGTGTGTGTGTGTGTGTGCGTGTGCATGGAGAAGCCCTGTGCCGGTGTGGGGAAGAGATTTTAATTTAGGTTGCATTGTTTTCCAGCGTTTCCGTCGGGTTCTAGATGTTTCCCATGCAGGGCAATTAGCAGTCCTCTCTGCTCTCTTAGGGCCCTGCGACCTGGGCAGCAGGTGGGGAAAGCCTGGGGTCCGCCCCGAGAAGGGACCGGACGGTGGCTTCACTGTGGGGCGAGGGTGCAGAAATTGTCTGGGACATTGGGGGGACCCTGAGAAATCCGTGCGGCCCAAGGGAAGGCGGCGGGGACCTCCCCCCGCAGCTGATGGCGCTCCAGTGACTCGCTCCGGGTGGCGTTTCTGTACCTCTGAACGGGCGCACGCGAGCTTCCGAGGGCGGGTGGGACGTCTGTGAACCGGCTCTGGTCCCGCGCGGAGCCGGAGCTCGCCTGCCCCGGGTGTACTGTCAAGGCGGCGCTGGAAACGCAGTCTTTTCCTGGTGAATAACCCGCCCCCGGGCCCGTCCGACCCCTCCGCGGTCCAGTTCCGCGCCTTGCAGGGTCGGCCTCGGGCTCGGGGCTGGCACGCCGGCCGAACTGAAGCGCGCCTCGGGCCCTGGGGTCAAGATCCGGCCTGTGGTTCAAGGATGGAAGCAGAGGAGCCCGTGGGCCTGCAGTGAGGCCCGAGGCGTCCTTCGCCGCCCCACGCCCAGAGCCCAGGCCTTCCAAAGCGGCCCTCGCGCTGTCCCCCTCCCCACCGGTCCTCGGAAGCCACCCGGGCCCGCATCAGGCTCAGCGTCCCAGGCTGAAGCGGAAGAGCGAGGCGCCTGCATCCCCCCAAACCCGAGACCTCGCCCCGGGAAGTCCGGCGCAACCGGCTGAGCAGAAACTTTCTTCTCCCTCGGGCGAGGTCGGCGGCGGCCTCCCGCCGGCTCCCCGCGTTCTCCCCCTGCGCCCGCCGGCAGATTGGAAGCGGCCCTGCCGCCGGCCAAGCTGGGGGCGAGGACGGTGAGTCCCCGGGGACGGCGGTCCCCGCTCGGCTGCAAGCTGTCGAGGAGGCGGGAGGGCGGGCGCGGAGGGGCCGTGAGCGGACAGACCCCCGCCCTGACTCGGCGGCCGCTGCCTCGGGCGCCTCCCGAGGTGGGGCTGAGCCCTGCGGTCATGCTTTCTTGTTCGGTGGAAGGGGAGGGGTCACCAGTCATGGGACCCTTCCCGGCCAGACTCCAGCTTGGGTCGAGTTCCCAGCTCTGGGCGCCTCTGGAGACCCCGCGCCCCCCTCCACTCTTTCACCGCACCCCTGCTTCTCCGGCATGCACCCGCATCTCCAGAGGAACCCCATCTCCGCCGGAGCACCCAGGGTCCCAACTTGGGTCAACAGGACTCTCCCCTGGGCCTGTTCCAGGGCCAGGATCCGCCACGGGGCCGGCCAGGCCGCAAGAAAGTCCACGTCCTGCAGCCCGCTGGCCGACAGGCATCGGGCAGCGCGGAGACCTCTTCCGGCCCACAGGGGGTCAGGCGTGGGTGTGGATCCCGCACCCAGCGAAGGCGAAGCCTCGGGCCGTGCGGGGCGCCGCGGGGATGGGAGTGCGGCTGGTGTGCGCGCACCGCAGGCGAGGCGCGGGGGAGGAAGCGAACCTCTCGCGGCTGAAAAGAACAGCCTGAACCGCAACCCGTGCCGCCCTAGCTGGCTGCTCCCAGCGCCTTCGGGCCCCGGCATATTTAGCAGGTCGTTGGAGTGCCATCATTAGTACTGAATTATCGCCTCCATTAAAATATAAAACATTCTGTGTGATTTGTTTCATTCGGAATTTACTGGAGGATTCTGCCCTCTCACATTTTATTCCTGTTCGGGGATTTCCAGCTCCACCAGCCGCCTCCTCCTCCCTCTCTTCTTCATCACCTGGGTAGTTCTCGCATCTCGGCTCGTCCACAGCCTGAGGGTTTTGTGTGTGCTCACCTGGGCTCTTGTGTAGCTGAGAGCAGCCCAGGAATCGGCATTTTACTAGCATCCGGGGGATCCCGGGGTGATCCGTCCCTCCCTTTGGGAAAGGAGGCCGGTGGGTCCTGGAGGGGCAGAAGGGCTGTGAGGTCCTCACAGCTGGTCCTGAAGGCTGGTAGGTTACCCAGCCTCTCAGGGCTGGGTATAGGCAGCAGGAGGAGGACCTCTCTTCCTCCCCAGCCTCGGGCCCCTGCCCTTGGCCTTCTTGGCCCCTCCCTGGGGAGGACGCCAGGCTTGGCGGGGTCCTCAGGGGAAGGAAAGGGAATCAGTGTGACGAGGGCATTTCCAGGACCAGCGCCCAGGCCCTTTCCAGGACGCTCACCCCTTCTCCCCAGCCTCCGACTTCCTCTTCACACCACTAGCCCGCATTCCAGCCCCTGCCCATCATCCTTTGCAATTGCTCCTTTAAACCTTCAGCTTCTCAGGGACTGAAGGCCCTAGAAGGCCCCACCCTCAGGCACACCCTCAGAAAGGCTGCCGCAGAGGCGGCTGCACCGAGGAGCCTGCGGAGGCCCGGCCCCGTCCCACCCCCCACGGCCAGCGTCTCTCGCCGAGACCTCAGCTTTCCCTTGAGGACAAAGATGTTAACGTCAGAGGCTGGTCGCAGGGGGCCAGGGCGGGAGAGGCCCGTGAATTTGGAGGAAGCGGCCCAGCTGTGCTCGGGTCTGGCTCCGGGTCAGGAGTGGGCCTGCGCCTCTGGCCGAGCCCCGCTTCCTTCCAGCCCCGCCTCCCGCCCCACGGGGTTCCCTGGACGAGGCTGCTTTGGCCGGTTTGCTCGCCTGGCTCAGCAGGCAGAGCCAGCGGGAAGGTGTGCTCCAAGGTTTCCGAGAATGACCCCCAGGCCCCCTCTGCTCACAGGTGACTCGTGTGCCCCCCTTCCCAGTTCCGAGCCGCTGCGGCTGCGGTGGCGGCGGCAGCCCGGTGTGGCCGGGCGGGGCGGCTGAGGTGCAGGCTCCAGCAGGGGAGGCTGGCAGTGGCATCCCGCCTCGGAATCCAGGGCCGGGGCGCAGGTGAGGCAAGCGAGGCCAGCCCCCCAAGTCTTCATGGAGACTGTTAGTTGCTATGTTGTCCCTCAGGGCTTTTAAAATTTTGATTTACGAAATACCTTGTTTGTCTCGGTTACTGAGTGGGGGGCAGCCCCGTGTGCTGCGCCTTCGGCGTGGGCCTTTCCGTCTCCGCCGCCGGCCCGGCCCTGCTCCGTGACCTCGGGCGAACACTTCTCAGCTGTCCACGCGGTAGCGTCGCCCACTTCACACGGCCACCGTGAGGACCCCGCGCTCGGCTGGGGCCCTGGGCAGCAGCGATTGTGCATGTCACGTGGATGACTGGCAATGACGGCCGACAGTGACAGCCAGAGTGGCTTCTCTGGCAGGGCAGAGCACCCCTGCTCGTCTCCCTAGCCCCCCGTGGAGAGGTCAGCTCCCCGCTTTGCCCATGGCCTTCCCACCCAAACCGGCCGTTGGTGCAGAGAGGGAAGGGGCTGTGGCTGATCTCGGCCAGGCCTGGGTGCTCACTTCTCGGCTCTGCAAGCAGATGGGCTGGAGCGAGGATCTGGACGGTCTGTGAGCTTCAAGGTCACGCTGTTCTCAGCCATTTTTGTTGGTTTGGCCCCAAGCCCCATGGAGCTCCTGCAACCAGAAAGAGAGCGTGTTCCTTCCTTCCCTCCCGCCTCCCTCTCTCGCCCACCCGCCCGCCCGCTCCCGGGCAGGCAGCCGGTCCCACGCGTGGTGCACCGCCTAGGCGCTGGCAACACGGAGGCGAGGAGGACAGAGCGGAGCTCACAGAGGGCCCGGGTGCCCATCAGCATAAATCTCCTTCAGAGATCATTTCCCATCTGTGGATTCAAGTTTATCATTTACCTGCATTCGGTTCTCAGAACCTGGAGAAAAAGCCAACGTAGGTTTTTTTTTTTTTTAATTCTTTTAATGATTTCAAGCATCAAAGATTTCCCGAGTAAAAAGAAACGAAGCAAAAAGGCGGGTCAGGTCTGCAAGGACCACTTCGTGAGAAGAAGGCGTGTGATCAGAGGCACGGGCCTCTCGGGCTGTCAGGCGGGCCCGCCGGCTGCCATGGGGCGTGCTCTCCCGGAACCCCGAAACCCGTGCTCGCTACACCAGCACCAGCTGAGGAGCTGCGATGGGCGAACCAAGCCAGACCGCCTCCATCTGGGCCCAGGGACCGCCCGCGGGGACTGGACGGCGGCCTGTGAGCGGGGATTCTGCTCCGGCCTCCGGAAACCCTGGCCTGGCAGACAGCTCGAGTCTGGTTCGCTGCAGCCGGGGCTGCTGAAAATGCTGGACAGCAGCTGGACTCCGGACTCGCCCCCCTCTTCTTCATAGCAGACAATCATTAAGTATCTGGTTCTATGAGAGAGACACAGAGACAGAGAGAGAAAGGGAGGGAGAAAGAAAGAGAGAGAGCTGTTGGGGGAGAGAGAGAAAAAGAATGGACGAGGCTTGGGGTTTTGGCTGCAAAATCTGGAAACAGGCCGACTGCAGCTGGGAATGCAGCCTGACAGGACCCTGCCTTCTGTCTAGTCTGGCGGGACTGCCGGCCCCCTCACGCCCCCCACCCAGCTTTGAGAGCGCTGTTTCCAGAGGTTCCTGCGACCTCCTGCCCCCAGGCCGGCTTTCGACCCCCCTCGCCCCCCAATGCACACAGCAGGTGCGCTGCCTCCCTCCTGCCTCGGAGGGGACTTCGAGAATTTCAAGCCGACCAGGTGAAGGTGCAGACCACCTGCCCCTGCCCCCAGGTGGGGGTGTTGCCAGGACACCCACCCGGGGGCGGAGTGTGGGGGAACGGCCAGCAGCAGGGAGACAAGCAGATCAGGCTCATGCCCCGCCTCTGGAGTGCGGTGGGGCACTGGGGCCGGAGGGCTCAGCTCTCCCGGGCCGCCCACCTGGTGTGTCTGTCTCTGGCCTAACTCGCTGGCTGAGCTCTGGCCTCCTTGGACATCTCTCTTCGTCTGTGAAGGGGGCGGTGATGCAGGGAGGCTGACAGAGGGTCCCCAAGGCCCCTCCAGGCTGGAACCTTCTGGGGCACTACCCTGAGTCACGAGGGACATCAGAGGGACCCCAGTTGTGTGGGGGGACCTCTCGGCCAGGGTCAGCACGAATGAGAACGGGCACTTGCGTTTGGCCGATGCGACGGGACACCTAAGAAGGTGGAATGAGACTGGAATCCGACCTGGGGCTTTGTGCAGGGCACAAATAATTAACGAGGAGGGACGGGCCAGGCTGGGGGAGGGAAAGGCCGGGAGCCTCCTCAGCCTTGGACTCGGGCTTGCCAGCGGGTGGCGCTGTAGGACAAGGAGCTGAGGGACCCTCCGCGGCCAGTGGCTCTCAGGGAGCGCCCAGAGGCCTGGATCTCTAGGAGAGGAAGGGGGTGCCGCCCCAGGGCCCCCGTCACAGTCTCAGCAGGTCCCACAGCATGCGGTCTGCCAGCAAGAAGTGCTGGTCGGGTCTCCTCGGACACCAGAGGTTTCCCCTGGCTTTTTCTGGCCAGTCCACCCCGTCTCCCCGGCCCAGGTCCTTGGAGAAGCAAGCCTGGAGGGGCATCTGTCTCGTCGCCGTAACACAGCCTGCCCACCCTTGGGCGGGCCGGTCCTAACGCCAGGCCCTTCAGGAAATTCTGTGTCCCAAAGCTCCCTCAACCCCTTTCCATGTGGGATTTCAGAGCCAAAAAGTGTGTTGAGTTAAACATATCTTTACCTTCTTTTTTAAAAAATAAAGACTTTATTTATTTATTTTTTTTGTAGAGAGAGGGGAAGGGAGGGAGAAAGAGAGGGAGAGAAACGCGGATCAGTTGCCTTGTCCGGTCACCTGGCCCGCAACCCAGGCATGTGCCCTGACTGGGAATCGAACCGGCGACCTGTGCTCTGTGGGATGAGACCCAACCCACAGAACCACGTCGGTCAGAGCAAAACCTCTTTACCTTCCTGACACTCCCGGACACAGAGGCCTTCGCTCCTTTGGACATTCTGCCCTCGCCCCCGATCACACGCTTTACTGACAGAAAACGATGACTCGCATGGATCCGCTGCTTCAAAGCGCCAGGCCTGTGCTCGTCAGGCTGTGCGCTCATCCTCTACCGCGGCCGCTGCCTCCTGTAGCTGCAGCGGGTGCCCTGTACCGTGCCCCATCTCCCAGATGAGGCACAGAGAGGTTAGGACACTTGCTGGAGGTCACACAGAAATTACAGGGTGGAGCTGGGCTTCACGCTCTTGACCCACGGAATGGCTGCCGGGCTGGCTCAGGGGCCAGCCCCTGGGGCGCAGTGCTCCCTGCTGCCACACGAGGCCCCCCGCCCACTGCGGGTCAGGTGGCTTCAGCCGAGGTGAGTGGGGGTGCTTGTTTCCCTCTGGCTCCTGCGGTGGGAGGAGGGGCGGGTTGGGGCCTGGGAAGGCCCTGGCTGAGCCAGGTCCCTGAGGGTTAGTGTGTGTGGCATTTCCAGAAAGGGCCTCTGAGTGCTGGGGCTGCTGGGGAAACAGCTCTCTAATCCCCAGACTCTGGGTCTGCAGGGGCATGACTCACAGCCGCCATGCATGCGGGGCTGGGCGGGGCGTCACCCCACAGAGATCACTGGGCACTTCCGGCAGGCAGACCCTCGGATCTGGGCCCTGGGGCTGAGGTTCCCGGTCCCGTGCACTTGCCCTCCGGAGACGGCAGGCGAGGAACAGATCGTTGCAGAGACCGAAACGGGTTGGCCTGAGTTTCAGGGGAGGCTGCTTCAGGGGCGGCCTTTTGAGTCGGGGACCTGACTTTTGAGCTAAGATCTGAATGGCAAGAAGGGGCAGGCGGGTGACAATCTGGGGCCCAGGTGTCCCAGGCAGAGGGAAAAGCAAGCAGAAGGCAAGCAGGAGTGAGGGGCTGTGGGTAGTGGGGACAGGCGGCAGAGGCGGGCATGAAGCCGGAGGGACGGCCCCGGGGTCCCACCTGGGGTCCCGGCCCGGCCAGGAGTGTGGGTCTCACTTCAGGACGGAGGGGAGCCACCGGGGCGCGGAGGGGCTGCTCCGTGGAGATGGGCGTGAGGGTGAGGCTGGGAGCTGGCTAAGGGACCTACTGCAATCCCCCAGAGACCAGACGGGGGGGTCCCAGAGAGGGGGTGGGGCCACCGGCTTGCTGGTGGGTCAGATGTCAGAGGGGAGGGAAAGAGAGGAGTGGAGGTTTTGGGCTTCAACAGCTGGGGCCGCGGTGGTCTCGTTTACGAGGCGGGAAAACAGAGGGAGAAGCAGGTTTGGTGGGAAAGCTCAGGTGTCTGTCTTGGGCTTGTGTGAGGCAGGTGCCGCAGCGGCAGGGTCAAGCGGGCACTTGGAAAGCGAGTCTGGAGCTGGGGGAGGAATCCTCGGGCTGGAAGTGGGTTTGGAAACACCGCAGCGCGCCGGGCTCTGGGCGGCGCTGTCGGATGCCAGGGAGGAGGCCACGCACCTCGGAGTCTCTGCGTGGCGGCGGCGTCATCCTCACATCCGTCCTGACTTTGCTGGTTCTCAGATAAAGACACAAGAGGAGGGTGACAAATCGCATTTTAATCTAGAGTAGATCGGTGGAGAATCTGTGGGAAGAAGCCAAAGAACACGCAGAGAGATTGAGGTCGGCCTGCAGGGTCGGCGTTGGTGGCGAAGCCCTCGCTGGCCCGCCTGACCGACGGGGCGGCCCTCGGAGCGGGGTCCCGGGGAGGTGATACCGCCCCGGGAGACGCCAGGCGTCCCGAGGACAGCGACTGAAGCTGACGTTTGCAGTGTGAACTGAGGGCTTTCGGAGCACGCCCCCGTCACGTGCAGGAAGTATTCGGGCGTTCTCCGTGCTTCACGGGCGGAGCCTGGGGGACAACCCTTAGCCTGGGGTCTAAATTCTGCCTTGTAACTTGGCGTTGTCCTATTGGGTGAGGGCTGGAGAAGAGGGGGTGGGTGGCCTGGGTAGAGGGGCGCTGGGCATCTGTAAACTAGTGCTGGCTATCCTAAAGGGGGCGCTCTTAGCAAGGGTAGTTAACCTGAGACTGGGATCTGAGGTCCTTGTGGAAGCAGAACCCTCGTGAAAGTAGGAGAGTGTCTTATGTGAGCTGGGGCAAGAAAGGTGAGTCCTTCTGGAATTTTCTACTGCGTCGGGAGACTTCAGGGGTGGGTGTAGTTGCCCATCCGCAGGGTCCCCTGGCGCACGGCCCGCTCCTGCCGGTGGGCTTTCAAAGCGTTCTGGCGATCGGCCTCGGTGGGGAAGGTGTCGAGGTGAGGGCCCACCTGTGGACGGGGGGAACTGCAAGTCAGTGGGCGTGGGTGCTCGGGGCCCGGCACCCTGGGGTCCCCTCCCCTTCTCTCCCCTGCCTGCCCCCCCAACCTGCCCCTTGCAGGGATGATGAGAGACTGTAAGAGGGACAGGAGTGAGGGCTGGGAGCTGGCAGTGTCCTGGCGCGGGCGGTGGCAGGCTGCTGGACAGGAGGCGCCCGGGGCCAGGCTGCCGGGACCAGGGCAGCGTGCCGTCCCCTGTGCAGCTCACTGCAGGGGACGGAGTGTGCGCCGTGGGCCTCACGCGACGATGGCCGGAGACACCGGCCGTGCCCCTGACAGCTGGCATCACCTTCATGTGCTGACGTCCCGCCATTGAAACCCCCGACAAGCTGCCCCCACCCAGGGGACCGCCTGGCGCTGTCCCTCACGCTGCCTCAGGGAGGCTGACCCTGCTGCCCTCCTGCCGGTGAGGGAGGAGGCAGACCCAGGTGACGTTTTGTGGGGTCCGTGTTTCAGCTGAGCCTCCCTCTGGGGCAGCCCCTCCCTCTCCTGGATTTGTTACATCACCTCCAGGGGTGAGGACATCCCTGCCAGGCCAACTCCTTCAGGGTAACCTGCGGGGGTGGGGGCAGGGGTAGGAGGGGCTTGGGCCCCTTGTTTGTCTACCCCTTCCTCCGCCCCGCCTCCTTCCTCTCCCCTCCCACACTGCGGACACCAGACACCGCAGCAGCTCCCTGAGAGCTCCCCGTCCCCGCAGAGCCGTGGCCTCGAAGGGGAGCCACGTGGACTAGTTACTAAGCCACTTTGTCAGAGTGGCCGGGGTGGCGGTGCAGTGAGAACAAGTGACTTCGGGTCCACCTCCGGGAGCAGGGCCCATTCTGGGGCAGACCCTTCGGGGGACACTTTCGGCTTGAGGGACCAGCAGGGCCGAAGGGGGCAGTGGGTGTTGGCCGGGAGCAGTCAGAGCCGTGGACCAGGGGGTCCGGGGGAGGGCTGGCGGGCGGGCTCCTTTCGGGTTTGCCCTGCTGTGTCTTCGGGATAAAGCGGGACCCGTGTTGCGGGACGGCCGCAGCCCCTTGTGGAGAATCCAGGGGGGTCAGCCCCTGGGGGGCCAGCGAGGCCCAGGGGCTGCAGGCAGCTTCGGGTGAGGGCCGGTGAGGGAAGGGAGGATGGAAGAGGAGGAAATAAGGATCGGGAGTAGAGGGAAGGCGCGGGGCCGCTCGTGAGGAAAGCATCTGTGCTCAGGGCCCGAAATCGGGCCCATCACGGAGCACGGAGACCTGGGTGCCTCCCCCCGAGGGGGAGGCAATGACCCTGAACCGGGGCCCGCAGCCCCGTGGTGGCTTCCCAAAGGCAGAGAACCGGTCACGTGCCTGCTGAGGCCGGGGCAGAGCCGATGGGACCTCCTGGTTCCTGAGGCCTGCCTCCGCTGCCTTGCTCTGGGACACTGCCCCCACCCCCACTCCCAGGTCTGGGCCACTGCTGAGGGTCAAGGAGACACATGCCTCAGGTCCTGACCCCGGATCCCGGGAGCTGGGCTCAGCGTCGGGGGGCAGCAGGGACATCAGGGCGCAGGAGGGCCCGGTGGAGTCCGGCTTGACCGTTCGCCGCTTTGCAGATGAGAAACTGAGACCGGGAAAGGGCTCGGTCCGGGGATGGCCCCACAGGGAGTCTGTGGCGGACAAACTCTGTTTGAGTTCTGGCCCCTAACCTCTAGGCACGAAGTTCTGGATTCTTTCTAGAATATTCTCCTGCAGCTGCGGCTCATGCTGAGGCTTGTTAGTTATTCCAGGACATGAAACCAGGGTCTTCATCTCCGTGGGATGCAGACACTTTCGAGACTCTGCAGAAAGCCATGCACCGCGTCCTCTGGGAAAAAACATGCTCAACAAGCGCTAATGCAGAAAACAGCGCGGGCCAACTCGGAAGGCCCCGGGACCCTCTTCGAGACCCTTCACAGACCCTCGGTGGCAGCATTTCCGGGAGCCATCGGAGCCCCCGCCGCGGGTTCCAGATTTCCTGGGCATGCGTCAGGGTCTCCCCGGGCCCAGGGGAGGGCCCTCGCCACAGCTGCCCGTGGCGCCCGGACCCAGGGCTCTGCATGTGTGAGCAAGCCACGATCTCATTCTCAGCTTCAGAAAAGTTCCCAGCGGCCTCGTGGATGTTATTGAGAAGAGGAAAATAGCCAGAAAACAAAACGCTTCTGGGGTACAGCTCCGTGTCCCTTTGGCACAGATGGATGGCTTGACTTTTGCACTGCGACATGATTTTCCGGACACCCGTGGCTCCCAGAAGGCAGCTATGTTCTCGGTAAGGCTGGCACGTCCGTCCCTGGGGGCCTCGTGGGCACCCCTCCTGCCTCGAATGCCCAGCTGGCTGGGACTCCCCGGTCGCCACGGTCTTCTGTAGCATTCGGAGTGGCAACAGTTCCGTCCCTGGTGGCCAGTCACCAGTGGCTCCTAGAGGGGGAGCGTAGCCGTGTGGTCCCCGTGTCTGCTGCCCTCACACGTGTCGGCCCTTGTAGACCCAGCGTCTCAGCCCCTGGGACCTGTGACTGTGACCTTCTTTGGAAAAGGGTCTTTGAAGAGATATTTAAGGATGTAGAAATGAGAACATTGTGCATTGTTCAGATGGACACCCTGACGAGCTTCCTCATACAGAGGACACAGAGGCAGAGGGGCGACCACGTGAAGATGGAGGCAGAGACTGGAGCCACGTGGCCACAGCCCGGGAGCTGCCGGCAGCCACCAGGAGCTGCAAGATGGGGGGTGATGGTGGGTGCTGCTGATGCAGAGTGGTGCTGGTTTGGTGCAGACTCAAGCAACAGCTTACCCCCCTGTGGGAGGGGTCTTTTCTGGACCCATGACACCCCTGATGCCGGAGCAGGACACGGGAACCCACGGAGAGCGGGCTCAGAGTGCTCCCCAGGCAGGTCTGTCCTGCCGCCGTGGCTGGGGTCCCCAGCAGCTCCCACTGACAGCCGTGTTGCAACAGCGGACTCGGGATTTGCTGGGTGCATTCCACACAAGCCTCAGAGTGCCCAGTTTTGCCCCCATTTTACAGAGGGGGAGACAGGGGCCCCAAACAGGCGGAGTCTCTTGCCCCAGGCCTCGCACGCTGAACCCGGAGCGGCGGGGCTCAACTGCGCTGTCTCATAACACGCGCTTCTGGAACGAGGCGAGCGGAAGCCGTGGCCGGGAACGTGTGGCTCGGATCCCACACGCTGGCTCTCTCCTCCGAAAATAGCAGCTCAGCCAGAGAGGAGGATCCTAATTACAAGTCAGGCCTCCAGCTGTGCGTGGTCACGACCCTGTGGACCCCCGGAGTCAAAGGATGAGGGCTGCGGAGCAAGGAATTCCTTCGGAGACGCTTCTAAATTAAGCCGTCTGCAGTCTGTCTCCGCCTGGAGCTAAGAAATTGTAACGGCTTTGGCAGGAGACAGCTTTGCTGAATGGAGCTGAGTCGCTCTGAGGTCAATGCAGGTAAATAAGAGGCGAACGCCAAGGCTGCCAGCAGCCCTAGGAGCCAGGTGGGGCGTGGGGGGCGGGGGGCCACCCAGGTCGGCCAAGGCGCCGGGCCTGTTCCAATGGGCGCATGAGATAAGGACGGGGTGCGTCCACCCCCAGGGTGAGTGAGATTGGCCGGGGCGCTTGCCCACGTGGACGGCGCACGGGGCACGGGAGGCTGCCACTAAACGCACTCCACGTGCAATTAATTGTTTTGTGACAAGTCAATAAGACTGTGGGAACTCAACCTCCACCTGGGGGCGGGAAGGTCGTTCTAGAGACGATGCGTTTCCCAGCTGGGGGGGAGAGGATGGGTAGGGTGTCCTAGGTGGTAGGGACCAGCCGAAGGCCTGCCTGCCGTGGGAAGAATGAGAAGAAATGCAAGCAAGGAGACGGGTGGCGGGGGTGGGGGGTGTTGGGGTGGGGCGGGGCATGGAGAGGAGGCAGGGAGGGTGAGCCGCGTCAGCTCGTACAAGAGATTTCTAGTCAGCGCTGCTCGCAGGAACCGTAATAATTCCCTCCTGGATACCAGATTGGAATCAAGATTCTCAGACAGCCAGGGTCAGGAAAGACCCTGTAAATCTTGAATCCTGCACTCCCATTCTACAGATGGGAAGCCCGAGGCCCGGAGGTGGGAATCGAACTCCCAAGGTCTCCGGGAGTCTGAGGCAGAGCTGGGTCCCACAGCCACCTCCCTGCCTTTCCTCTGGCCCACTCCCTGCCCACCGTGGTCCCCACGTCACCCCGGACCTAGATTCTTGGGTTCCACCTCCCATTCATTTGAAAGCATCCACACTTTTCTGATCCACTTTCAATGAGGCAACTTTTCATTTGATTGATGCCCTTAATTGCCAAGTTTTGCTGTGGAATTCATCATTTCCTTCTTCGAGTTTACTCCTTTCTTTTCTAGAGTCTGGAGTTGTCTGCTCAGCTAATTCCCTTTTAATCTTTCTTTCTTCTAATCTTAACATTTATATAACATGGCATTAGCAACTACATGCCTTCTAAATTTTCTTTTATCTCGCCTCACAAGTCTTGAGTATATTTATTTCTTCGGTTCTCTTTTCATCTAATTTCTCTCGAATTTTGTTTGGATTTCATCTCTGGTCCGTAAGTTACTTATAAATATGCTTTTAAATTGCCAGGCACTTTTGTTAGTTACGTTTTGTGACTGAGGTCGAATTTAATTTCTCTGGTGCCAAAGTAATCCGTGGGAATCAGATGTTTTGCTAATACTGGCTGAGTTTTTGCTTTTTATGCTCGTTGGGAACGTCCAATCTACTTTCAACGGGGAACCCGTGTGTGGAATGAACCGGCACTGTGAGAGAGAAGGCTCCCCGTGATCTGGGCTGGGGATACGATGTGGCTGGGATCCTTCCCTTCACGCGTGGGTTATTCACCCCACTCACGGTATTCCCTGAGTACCCGCCTGGCTGGGTTCTGGGCCAGACCTTGGGACACAGGGGGAATTCAGAAAGCCTCCACTCCCCCAGGGCCAGGAAACCAGTAATAAAAATACAATTCCACAACTAATCATTCAATTCCACTTGTGCCAAGTATTAAAAGAAGTAGCGGATTCTGTAAGACCTTATATTACGCAGGCGTCAAACTCATCGTTTGGGGCCGGAGAAGGCTTCCTGGGAGAAGTAGTGTACAAACAGAGGCTGACGGGATTGGGCAGAGACAGGGAGGTGAAGGTGGCCTTGGGTCCCACGGCCACAGAAAAACAGGCAGGGGAAATGGCGAGCCCTTAGTGGAGAGGAATTGCAGCCACCGAGCACCGGAAAAGAGGTCCGCCCAGCGTGCAATCAGCGGGCAGCTCCGGGGAGCACCGCGTCCCGCCCCTCCGACTGGGCGTAGGAATGCCTGAGTCAGCAGTGGGAGCCTCATCCACTGTTAGTTCCCTGGGACAGCCACTCGCCACGGGATTTGACTTCCCGCCCTGTGAACCGGCCAGCCAGTGCTCAGACAGATGTAGGCCCTGGAGACGCTTTCAGAAAAGTCTGCGGAGAGGCGTGCACGGGAGTCCTCGCCGTAACTTGGAGGTCCGGCTGCACGTCCGTAGGCGGCCGGGTGAACCACAGGCGGCCATTCCCGCAGGGGAATACTCGGGGGCTGCAGAAATGAGCACCCCACAGAGGCACCCACCGCCCCTCGGGGCAGCCAGAGCCACAGGTGGCCATTTAAATGTCAAGTGACGAAAATTAAAGACGGGTCGCACTAACCGCATTCCAAGTGCTCAGCGCCAGGTGGTACTGGGTGGGGCAGACGGGGACGGCACCCCCTCCCGGGACAGGCCGGTGCTGCTGTAGGTCTCCGCGAATCAGCACGGACGCGTCTCCAAACCAGTGACGCGTGAAACCACTTTGCTTTTCAGAGTGTCCCCAAGCGCGATGCTGTTCCCCAAAGAGCACAAAACACACGCAGCAACCCCCTGCTCGATTCAAGTACATGTCTGACCCCAGCTAAGACAGACCTGGAGGGAAGAAAGTGCTGGAAGGCCGTGCCTGGCCTCGCCCGGGGCGGGGCGGGGTGGGGGACAGGGGCAGCTTGGTTTCAACTCTACCTCGGGGCGGGGGAGGGGTGCAGGGCTCCTCCTCCACGCACACAATTCCGGGAGAGTCACTGTAATCGGTGCTGATTTGCGAGCGGTTCCATTCTTTGCGAGCGCTCGGAGGAAGTTTCACGCCCGGTGCTTGGTGGCTTTGGCCGCTGCCGACTTCCCCACGGCTTCTCCCTGTCGGCTTTTCCTGCCTCCTGGGGCTTGAGTTCTTCTGCCTGGTGGCCGTGGCCTTGGGCTGGTGGAACTGCTTGGTCCACGTGCTAAACGACGAGTGGCATCGTGCCTTCTCTCTCCTCCGCCCTTGCTGCCTTCTTCCCTGGGCGGGAGGCCTCGGCTGGGTGGGGACGCTAGGCAGCCGCGGCCCTGGGCTCTGCACGGCAGGAGGGCACTGGGTTTCCCTGGCGCCTTCTCCCCATGTGCGGTGGACGGGTGTGTGGGCGCACCAGCCACGGAGGACCGACCCTCCGCCGGGCAAGCTCAGGGGTCAGGCAGCTTCCGGTGTGCCCGATGCGTCCTACTAAAAGGGCCAGTGGGACCAGCCGGCTGTCCGGTCCTCTCTCATGAGCCACAGGATGGTCCCCCAAGAGGACACCAAGTCTCGGCCAGATCTGGGGGCCAAGAAAGCAAGAGGCAGGATTCAGAAAAAAATAGCCAGATTAAAAAAAATAACCTGCCAAACAGCTGAAAAAAAAATGACAGCTATAGAGATTTTAGTTTAGGTTTTTTTTCCCTAAGTGACAAGCGCTCAGGTGACTGGGAGAGATTTTGCTTTAAAAGATTGAGGGGCTGTCTCCTCTAATGAGGGTGCCTGGCGATTATGGATCAGTCCCAGGTCAGCGGTTCCTGTCAAGCTGGGAGCAGCTGGGGGTCAGAGGCTCCGGCACAACACGGACCCACGCGGGGCGTCGCTGGCCGGCGGGCTGGCCCCTGAGCTCTGATGTTGCAGGTTCAGGACTTGAACTAATTAACGAGGGCGACAGGCTCTCCCGGGACATCTGGTCCCCTAAATTGTTATTCTGCTACCGGCTCTCATTTCTCTGTGGTCCAAAAATAGACAGAGCAAGGACACGGCTCGGCCTTCCCTGCCCACACACGCTGCGTTGCAAAGCACACCGAACTCGGCCGGGAAAACAGACTTCCTGCCTCCGCGCTGGTCTGCCGTGAGATTTGGGGGGCCGTCCGGGTGAGGGGGTGCAGACCCGCGGCCCCCTGAGGGCGAGGGGTCCGTCCTCGCCTTATGAGAAGGGAGACAGGCGCTCAGGACGGGTCAGACGCTGGCCCGAGGACACCCGGCTCTAAGTGGGGAGCCCGCCCTGGGGTCCCGGCCTGAGCCGCTGACTGCAGGGCGGAGACAAAGACAGTCCCTCCTGTCTCTGGAGACGAGCATTGGGCTGCTGTTTCCAGAAGCCGTACCAGGGTCTCCTGGTCACGTCCGAGGGTGAGCGGGGGCTAGTCTGCAGCGGCTGGGGAGGGCGGGTCTGTTTGCCCGACGCCGGTGGGTGAACGGCCGGGCCACACCCAGGTGGGGTGCTTTTCCGAGTGCCCGAGAACCCGCTCCTTCTTCAGCCTCCCAGTGTCGGAGGTTTCAGGTGAGTGAGAGTCACGGTGGACAGTGGGGGGAAACTGAGGACACACCAGACCCTCCCTCGTCACGTGAGGCCGTTTCCCGGTGGCCAGCAATCACCCTCCGCCGGCTCCACACACAGACTCAGGCGATGAGCACTGATTTGACTCCAGTGGGCTGCTTTTATTCAAGTGGCCTGGACTTTTTTTTTCTTTTTGGACAGCTTTTTTGAGCTATAATTCATAAAATCTACCCATTGGAAGATGGACATTTGGGCGCTGGTTGGTGTGGCTCAGTGGACTGAGTGCCGGCTTCCAAATCAAAGGGTCACTGGTTCGATTCCCAGTCAGGGCACAGGCCTGGGTTTCGGGCCAGGTCCCCAGTAGGGGGCGTGTGAGAGGCAACCACACACTGACGTTTCTCTCCCTCTCTTTCTCCCTCCCTCCCACTCTCTCTAAAAATAAATAAATAAAATCTTTAAAAAAGACGGATGTTTGGGTTGTTGCCACTATTTGGCTATTATGAGTAATGCTGCTAGGCACACTCATGTTCACGGTTCTGCGTGGACCTGTGTGGCCATTTCTCCTGGGAGAGGCGCTGCTGGGTCAGACGGGAGCTCTGTGGGTAGCCTTTCCGAGCCTGCTGCAGTGTTCTCACCAGCCACGGACGAGGCTTCCCGTTTGGCCGCATCCTAGCCGACACGACAGGGGCTGTCTGTCTTTTCAGAGTTACCGTTACAGCCGTCCTAGTGGGCGGGAAGCATTTCACGAGTTCGAGTTCCGATTCACAGTCGCCCGAGGGCTGATGAGGCTGAGCACCTCATCGGTGACCTGCGTACCTTCTTTGGAGGAATGTCTATGCGTCCCTCTTGCCCCCTTTAGAGGTGGGTTATCGACATTTCATTACTGAGCTGTGAGAGCAATATTTGCATTCACGGACACAGTCCCCTGCCAGCTTTACGGTCTACAAACGTTTTCTCCTCTTCTGCGGGTTGCCTTTTCACTGTCCCGATGTTATCAGTTGAAGCACCAAAGTTTTTAATTCTGATGACACTCAATTTATCTCTTCCCCCTTCGTGGGTTGTATTTTATTTTCTTTTATGTGAAAGTCATCTTAAGGTAGCACAGAGAGGCCAGGGACTTTTGGACACCTGGCAGGACCTCTAAGGCTGGGCGGCAGCTTCGTCTCCCGTCAGCACTAACAGGTGGCCGACGCCGTTTCTGTTCAAAAGATGCTCAGGCTGAATGGAGGCGCGTGAGAAAGCACGCAGCGGTTGATTAGCACGGTCTGCCCTGGGCACAGGTGGGGACAGGTGCCCTGTTTGTGCTCTGAGAGATCAAAATAGAGTCTCCCAGGTACAAGGATGGAGGAGGACGGAGCCCCACAAGAGGACGTCTGAGTGTTCGTCTGCCCTTGGCTCCCCGTCCCCGTCAGGCCACCTCAGCTGGGATGGCCGGGGAGGTGAGCAGGAGGCGAGGACGTGGGGACTGAAGCCCGTGAGCCAAGAGGCTTGCCGGAGGCGGGCCTGGGAGCCCTTGCAGACTCCCTGGAGTCTTGCTCCTCAGAGAGCGGCCCGGTTTCGCACGGGTGCGGGGACCAAGTCATCTCGGGGGACAGCAACACGGGCCGTGCTGGGATAAGCGGCTCTGCTTTCGAAAACCATTGAATCCTCATGCGGGAGGCAGAGCAGAGGGAGGAGGCCGGCCGGGATGGCTCACCGTGGGGCCTGATGACAGGGGAGTGTGGCACCAGCACCGCGGGGCACTGAGCCCAGCTCAGCCAGGCCGTTCTCCGGGTTTTCTCCTGGGCCTCCACCGAGACTCCCCCGGGGTTGCCTGCAAGCCATCCATCCCTGCGATCCCTCCGTCATCTGGGCTTTGCCTCTCGGCTTCTCTTTGAAACACCTCAGCCCGAGGTGCAGGTCGCACTGGAAGCTGTTTTGCAGGAGCCAAATGCGAGAGGGGAGAGAAAGACCCCTTGCCGTTTCCCCGTTTCTCCCTCTCCACCCCCGAGCCCCGTCCGACACACGCACTCACACGCACATTCACGCGCCCGCACCCCAGGATGCAAATGATAACCGCGGAGCCATCACTTGTGAAGCTTGACAGAAAATAATGAGAAACACTAAATCTTTTATAAGGTCAACACTCGCCTTAGCAGAGCAGCTGTCAAACAAGAAAAGAATTTAGCGCCGGAGCCTCGAAACTTCCATCGGCTCATTAAGCCCAACAGGGCCCGGGCCTGGCGTGGCGAGGAGACGGGGCCTTCCGTTTGGTGTCAGTGATTTGCGGCGGAGGCGAGAAGAAGCAGCCAGCGCCGAAGGGGCCTGGGGGGCGGCTGGGGAATCGTTAGCGCGCCAGGAGCGGCCTCAGCTCCTAATTGGAAGCATTGGGCATTATCAACGGAGGATTTGCCTCGGCTCCCTGACAGCTAGTGGGCCCAAAATGATCGCCCACTTGTCAGCGTAAAAGACCATTAAAAACAAACCATTTTGATTTAATTGGAGGCGGTGCACCGCAGGGCCAGGTGAGCAGACCCGTCAGCCCCGCTCGCCCTGGCTGCTGCCTCTCTCCCCGTGTGATGGGGCCGGGGGTGGGCCAGTGTCTGTGTTTTCCAGATTTTTCGCCTTTCAAAACCTGTCTGAGCGAGGACTGAAAGGGAGTGGGGACGAGACTTCACAGTGGCAGTGAGGGCTGTTTTTCAAGGGGGCTGTCAACAAATGCCGTGACAAGCAGAGCTGCCGGGAGCAGGCCCTGTTTCTTTTCATAGCCCAGAGGAGGGCGCTGTGCTTGGTGCTGTTCTTTGAGTGGGGGAAGGGGGGGTGGTCCAGCCCAGCCAGGTGCTTACCCTGCCCACCCCACTTAGAAATAGCAGGATACGCAGGGTCCTGGTAGACTGGTCTCCAAGAGTGGGAGAGGGGGCTTTATTTTATTTTCAGCACAGGTGAGAGCTAAGGAGGGAGCTTGTGAAGGACATGTGTTGATGAGACCCTTGGAGGAGGCTTTGTGGACGGGACAGCCCCCGGCGACTTGGGCTGGTGGCTCAGCGCTCGTCCCCGGGGCAGGCCGTGGGCCGCCGCCACCTGGCTGCGTCCTCTCGGTGAGAGGACGCCACTCGCTCCAGCATCAACCTAAGCCCCGCTGGGCCCCGCCTCCAGGGCGGGGCCTCCCAGCACGCCGCGCTCGGCCTGCGTGCGGCTCCCCGTCAGACGTGGGACGCAGGGCTGTGTGTTTTGCTCGTTGCTCGTCGGCATCAGCGACACCGTGGGCGCTTGATAAATATTAATCGGCGGTTGCCAGCTCTCAGAGAGGTCCCTGTATTTGTCTATTAATCTCTCCCCTGTCCCACAGGCGGTGATCTCATTTGCTGCCCGCCGCTCCTGCGACGAGAACACACCTGCAGGAGCGCGAGGGGCCGGAGGGGCGTTGTCTGCGACCAAGGGCGAGGGGACAGGGCGGCCGATCCCCCGCAAACCTCCGCTGCTCAGCCTGACGGAGGGCCAGGCGGCGGGGAGGCCCCAGACCCCTAGTGAGCCTCCAGTCCCAGAGCTGCAGATTTTGCTGCTGAGTTTAGACAATGGTGACTCCTTAATTACCTTCTCTGGAAATTTACCTGACAGTGCTTTCTCAGGTAGCGCTGGGTGGTTATCCGGGCCCACGGTCCCTCGGCTGACAGAGTCTTTGATTTTGTGCTCGGCTGCAAATTAAGTCCTTTGCTGAGCCGTCCGCACAGTGCCCGTCAGTGCCTTATCGCTTATTCATTTAGGCTTTGAACAGCCCGGGGCTCACTGCCGGGGAGGCTGGGGACACACTCAGATGTTTGGTGTCCGTGGCCCAGTGGGGTGGGACGCACCCGGTGGGGTTTGGTGTTGTCTTTCCCCTGTTCTCTTGTTGGAATAATGAGCAGGAAGAATTTTCTCGGGTGTGTTTTAGGAAGAAACAGAACCTGTCTGTAATTGACGAGGCTGACCCTGTCAAGTCACAAATTAGAATATTAGAGTGAACGGTCCTCAGCTGGACAGCGAGCGTGTTCGGGCCGTATTCTGGACGGGAAACGCCGACAGGAGCCAGGACCTTCAAAGGTCTGGGGGTAACTACTGTTAGGGACACCCCGTAGACCCTCAACAAATCTTGGCTGGATGGACAAGCAGACAGACAGACGGATGGATGGATTGATGGATGGTGGATGGGATGATGGATGGATGGGTGGATGAGCAGATGGATGGATGGATGGATGGGTGGACTGATGGATGGATGGATGGACTGATGGATGGATGGGTGGACTGATGGATAGATGGGTGGATGAGCAGATGGGTGGATGAGCAGATGGATGGATGGATGGACTGATGGATGGATGGGTGGATGAGCAGATGGGTGGATGGATGGACTGATGGATGGATGGGTGGATGAACAGGTGGATGGACGGATGGGTGAACTGATGGATGGAGGAGTGGATGAGCAGATGGATGGATGGATGGACTGATGGATGGAGGAGTAGATGAGCAGATGGGTGGATGGATGGATGGATGGATGGACTGATGGACTGATGGATGGATGGATGGATGGATTGTTGGATGGATGGGTGGATAAGCAGATGGGTGGATGGATGGATGGGTGGGTTAGGAGCCTGGAATAAGGCAGTGGAGCCCACAGAAACCCACCCAAGACTCCTGTATCTTAAAGCTCCTCTCCATCTGATTGGTTCAGTTCGACTTCTAAGCAGAGGAGGTATTTTCAATATTTGTGCCTCATCTCTTTACAAGTGACCGGGAGGGGCCTGGTGAATTTTACGTGACGTGAAATAAGATATCCGAGGTTGCATAAGCAGAGACTTTCTGCCGACAGCGCGGAGTTGCACAGCCCGCCCATGGGGTCGCAGCTCGAACCCTGGCCCCATGTCATTAGCAGCCTGCAGGTCCGAATGCGAGGCTTTCCTGCAGCTGCCCCCAGCAAGGGAATATTCACACAGACGCTTGTATTAAATGATTCAAGTGACACCGATGGGCGTCTTCAACCACGGTGGTCTTCAAAAACATGTAGGAAGGCAGTTGGAGGTGACAACTTTCTGTGACTGTGGGTACAAGCAGAGAATGCAGCACTGAGGGGCAGAGGTCACGGCCTCTGGGTGGCCCGAGGTCACTGCGACGTGGCCTCGCTCCTTTCGACGCCCAGAGCTCTGCGCCCCGAGGAACAAGCGAGCGTCTGGACACCCGTGAGGACTCAGTGCCGGTCCGGGTGCTTTCGGGCTCTCACGTTGAAGGCGGAGCAGGGGCTCCATGTGGCTCCAGGGGAGAAACACAACCAGGAGGAGGAGGAGAGGAGGCAGATTTGGACTGAACTTGAGAAGGGGCTGCCGTGGACCGAACTGCGTTCTCCTGAAAGTCAGACCTCCAATGGGATGGTATTTGGAGGCGGGGCCTTGGGAGGTGATTAGAGTTAGAGGAGCCTGTGAGGGGGGGCCCGTGATGGGATTAGTGTCCTTATCAGGAGAGACCCCAGAGGTCCCTCTCTCTCCTTCGTCTCTCCTTCCTGTCTCTCTCTCTCTCTCTCTCTCTCTCTCTCTATCTATCTCTATCTCTGTCTGTCTCCCCCTGCCTCAACAAGAAGATGACCATCTGAAAGCCAGGAGCGATGCCTCACCAGCTCACCAGCCCCACCCAGGCCAGCACCCTGGTCTTGGACCCCCGGCCTCGGGAACTGGGAGGAGTAAATGCCTGTGGTTGATGCCCCCCGTGGTGTTTTGTTAAGGCAGCCTGAGCAGATTAAGGCTGAAGAGCACGGTCCTCGCTTCCTCCGAAGCCCCAACGAGCTTCCTATCACACGTGAAACTGCACTCTCCTGCCCTGGGAATCGACGCTTTCACTGAGACTGTGTGAGGGGGGCCGAGAGGAGCTGCTCACTGAGAATGCGGGCTTGGCGGCCAGCCCAGGCCCCCCAGACCAGGTTCCAGGTGGGGCCCTGGAGTCTGCTGTTCAAACTCTGCCCAGAGGACCCCCACGCACAGCCACGTTTGAGAACCAACTGCAGGAGCTGAGCCAGAGCTCGCCCAGCCCAGAGGAGATGGCTCCTTGACCTTCCCCTTGCCCCCACTTATTGACGTAGGTGCTCAGAGGCAGTCGGGGGCCGAGCCCGTGGCTGTGTGGCTTCCGAGCCCACAGGTGGCGCCCTCCCTCCCCGCCGCCTCTGCCGGATGCCTTTTGATGCAGCAAGCCTGGACCTGGATCAATGTCTTCTTTCCTCTTTAGCCTTGGGGCGAAACTACACTTTAGAAGATGCTCCTGGGTTTTAGCCAGGCCTGAAGGTTTTCAGGGCAGGGGAAAGTTGGGTTTATTGCAAGGGCTTAAATCAGCCAGAGCAGGGCTGGCCACGACCCTCTGGACACCTATAAAAGCCCGCGTTCCTGACCGCCGTCCACTTTCCTTCTCTGGCCCAGCATTTAGCACCCGCTGGCCCCTGACCTCAGGTCCTTGGTATTTATCGGCCCTTCCAGGGCCTGAGGCCTGGAGGCAGCCCCCAGAGGGTGCAGGCCTCCACGCACTCTTCGAGGCTTGTTAACTGTGAGCCTGGGGCACGCTTCGTCTCTGAACAGCGTAACTTTCCTCTGCTGCTTCGGGTGTAGACCCAGAGGCGCTCGGCCATCACGGCACCCACCCTGGAAGGGGCGCCAGGCTCTGAGCCGTCCGGGCTGTTACCGTGGCCGCCAGCTGGGAGCGCTGGCTCAGAACAACTTCTTGGAGGCTCCTGCCTCTACACCTCCGGCCGGTCCTCCTTGGGCAAACTCCCCGCTTTTGGTTTCTTGCGCCCCTGCAAGGCAGCATGGCCCAAGACCCCTGAGGAAAGGAAGGGGCCTCTTGGTTCGTCTCACCCACGCTCGTGACAAATCTCAGTGCGAACGAACCTTGAGTTAACCCGAGCGAGTCGCTGAACGTTGTTTATCTGCCGGCCCCCGAGGTTGGCCGCGTGCTTGGCAGCTTCGGGCCCCGCCGGCAGCGGCGGCGCCTGGTGATGGAGGCTCACACGCCAGGGCACCTGGGAATGAGGGGTTCGTAGGCGACACCGCGCAGCTCGCCCAGCGGAGGCTCAGTGAGCCCGAACCCCTCTGCAAGGCCGGGAGATTCGAGTTAGGGTGCCTGGGGCTTGTTCTCTCGGGGAGGAGCCGGGGGGAGGAGCTGAGACCCCCAGTCCCACTTGGCTCCCAAAATTCAGCATGAGATTTTCGGTCTCTCTGGAGATTCGAAATATATAGCTGATGCCAAAACAAGAGGACTTTCTGTATTTTCCGGTTGATGTTCACAACAAAATGTGAAATAGTCTCATGCCCAGTGCGGGAGAAGAGCTTCCCGGATTAAACGGACATCCCCAGAAGCTGGAAGGATTAGGGGGACCGGTCCTGTTGGAAGTGCCAGCCCCACACCTGCTGGGATGCCGGCCTCTCCTGGCCCCAGTGTAGACGCCCGACCTCTCGCTCCATGATCCGGCTCCCCAGATTTGTCCAGAGGACTTCTCTAGCCGCTGCAGGAACTTTGCCACTTTGTCCCTGTCCCCAGAGGCTCGGCTCTGGTGATGTGTGACTTGCAGGAATGTGAGCAGTAATGTCACCCTGTGAGCAGGCGCCTGAAAAGCCAGTACGTCCAAGGGACCGGATGATGCAAAGCCGGTTAAGCCCCTGCCTTCACCCCTTCTGCGTGCCGGTCTGAAAGATAACAGGGGACCTGCCCATGGGGAAGAAATGTCAACTGCGTGGGGACCTCTGAGTCACTCTTCCCGTTGCCCCGAGTCTGTGACATGCTGCCCTCCTGCGCTCCGCACCCTGCATGGCAACACGATGTCCTTATTCCAACACGTGGAGTGACAGGGTTTTAAAATGCATCCCTGGGGAGGGGACTCGGGGAGAGGCAGCCGATCCGGAAGCTGCCCTTCCTGTAGCCGAACGCACGTCCGGCTGCCTGCTGCCACGAGAGCCAGCACTTGAGAGGCAGGTGCTGATGGAAAGGGAAGAGGTTTATCTGCAGATAGATGCTGGCCACCTGGAAGACGGGGGACTCGCGTCTCAAAGCCCATCTCCTGGAAGACGGGGGACTCGCTTCTCAAAGCCCAGCTCCTGGAAGACGGGGGACTCACTTCTCAAAGCCCAGCTCCCCCTCTCAGTGGAGGCAGAGGTTTGTAGGAGGAGAGAGAGGGGAACAGAACACAGAGGTCAGGGAGGGGGTGGAGAAGTTCTCCAGGTGCTGATGAGCACAGTCATTCCGATAGGGCAAGTGACGGTCCAGTGTGTGTCATCCCGGTTCTCGGCATCCCGGCTTCACGTCACCCTGGCTTTATGTCATTCTGGCTGCACGGTCAAAGGTCAGCAAATCCCCGGAGCTGGGCCGCCGGAAGCTTGGAGCCTGCGCCTTCTGCAGCCGGGGTTCTTCTGTGAACGTGCTGTTCATCTGTACGCTACACGCTGGTCCGCGTCAGCACTTACAGAAACAGCGTGAACAGAACGGTGGGGCGGGTGACAAGTTCCCGCCGTCCCAGTGTTCCACTGTTATGTTCCCGGGTCTGCCGGGAGTGACTTGGGGACCCGGACACGCCTGGGCAAGAAGGGCCCGTCTTTACCAGAGCAGAGGGAGTCCTTTGGCGAGGTGACCGCCGCAGGGTGGACGGGCCCTGAGCCCGCCCTGGGGTCTGTTAACTCCGCAGCCAGCTATGATGTGCGAGAGCTTCGAGGCAGGAAAGAAAATCCTTTTCTGAGATCAGCGGCTTTCGCTAATCAGCTGCGGCTCGGGCGGCGGCCCGGCTGACTGCTGATTTCCCCGCCGTCCGAACCCTGCGCCGTCAGGGAGCCGGGCCCGGGAGAGCGAGGCAGTGTCAGTCGTGCACGGAGACGGGCATCTGAGCCGGGGCGCGCGGGCTTGTAAATCAGATTGTTAGCTTAATAGCTCGGCCATTATTCTAAAGCAGTGGGGCTGAAACGGAAAGCCGAGCGAAAAGAGTCAATTTGTTCATACTTTGGCGACTGAATGACTATGTAATGTCGGGGTATCGGCCTGTGGGGGGAGGTGGAGTGGTCGGGTGGGAGTGGAGACCTCCAGATGCTTGGGCAGCACCCCCCAACCATGGATTTTGGGTGCCTAGTCATAAGGTGCACTTGGCCACTGAGATCAGGACTCGGTGAGTCAGCCGCCACCACTTCTATGGCAGAGCACCGGCCTCTGGCCGTCACACCTGCTGGACCCCGAACGTAAGAAACCAGGGGTGGCCGGGGAGCCGTCAAAGGAACTGGGCTGGAAGGGCTCGAGCGCTGGACAAGCCCCTGGGGGGATGTAGAGTCCCCATCCTTTAAAAACATGTACAAGAACAGCCTTGCTTATCTTGCAAAAGCTACACGAACTCCCTGTGAAAACCCAGCGCAGAAAAGAGCCTCGGAGGAGGTGAGACCCAGGCCCCACCTCACGCCGAGACCCCCGCTGCTGCTGCTCGGCCCTTCTCCCGACACCCGGCCCGGGGCCCACACACCTGCCACCACGGGCGGCCGCCTCCCTCCCCCAGGGCTGGTTCTTTCCGTCCACGCCGTGCCAGGGGCGCGCCCGTAAGCACGGACCCCGTTTCCCGTGGCTGCGCAACCTGTCGAGACACGGGGGGTCCTCTCTCTGTGCGATGTCAGGTGTGTAAGCTCCACGGGCGGCGCCCGGCCCTCCGCCACGCTCGTCGGCACGGCCCTAAGTATGCGGAGCGCCCGCCCCTTTGTCTGGGCCGGCCGCACCGGCAGCCTTTCGTAAGGAAGGATGAAACATCGCTTTTTCTTGGCTCACTATCAGGTGGCCGTAGGGTGTGTGCTTCAGGCTGGGTTGCTTTTGAGAACGGAAGGCAGAGCCGTTAGTAGTTCTGCCTCCCAGCAGGCTGAAGGGAGGGGCGACCGGGGCCAGCCAGGGGTCTGGCCCGCCTGGGAGGAGCGTGACGAGGCTTCTTCGAAAGGCACGTGAGCAGGTGCACTGGCCGGAGCCAGGGTCGTGGGGGTGGGGTGACAGTGACGGCCGTGGTCCCCACCCCCAAGCCTGAGTCACCAGCCAAGGTCGGTGTTTCTCCGCCATTTGAGGCAGCGAACACCGGGCGTCTCCAGACTTCCCCATCTAGCCGCCCCCCTGTCCGACCGTGCACCGCGCTCTTCGCCAGTCACCTGCAGCCCCAGAGCAGAAGCGCGTGTGGGCGCCGAGAACGGGGCCTGGTGCGAAGGCGTCCATCCAGATTTGTGAGTGAGCGAGTGAGGGCGTGGTCGCCAGGACCGCCCTCAGGCGGCTGCACTCACTGGGCCAGGCACTGGCTGGCCCTGGTGCACACGTGTTCCCGCCGACCCTCCCCCAGTCCTATCCCACTTCATGGAAGAGGAAACGGGGTCTTGGGCAGGTAAAGCCCCCTGACAGGTGGGGAGTGGCAGGGTCGCCCGGTGACCCAGGTCTGGCTGACCCTAGAGTCACGAGCACACATGGACAGGGCACACCCTTCCCTCCCTGCGGGCCGCTCGTTCTCCCTGGAAGACCCCCGCACCCCTGGGGGAGGGCTCCTGAGCCCAGCCCAGCACAGAAGGCGCTGCCCCGCCCAGGGATCCTTCCTCCCGGGGCTGGAAGCCAGGAGTCCACGTCTCGTCCCCCAGTGGGAATCGGGGCTGCCCCCAGACAGTTCACTCTGGCTTTCGGGTCTGCCCCCTCCACGTGCCCCCAGACCCCCTCCCCCATGGCTCCTTGACCAGTGAACTTGGGACCATGGAACCTTACGTTGGCCGTGACCCTCAAGAACTCCATTTTCAGATGGGAACCTGAGGCCCAGGGAGGTTCAGCAGCCGGTCCCACTCTCTTAGCCGGCTTGTGGCACACTCGAAACGTTCTGGCAGAAAGTCCACTTGCCAGCTGTCAGCTGACCTTCCCCTCTGGGCACTGGCCACCTGTGGCAACGGCTGGTCACGGAGACCAGGAGGGGCGCTGGGGGAGGTGGCAGCCCGAGTCTCTGGGGATCAGGGCACACTGCCCTGAGGGAGGTGTCGTTTGTGGGTCCCTCTGGGGCTCAGACCCCGTGAGGGCCCAGTGTTTGGCCTGGGCTGCCCGGGGGCTGGGGCGGCTCTCGGGGGGCTGGCGGAGCCGAGCGGAAGCCAGCTTGCTTGGTGGCGATGACCCAGCCCGAGGAGCGTCCGCGCCTGCCTGCAGCTTTTCCATGTGAAAGGTGTTTAATTATTTCTGACAGAGTTCAGCCTCGACATCTGTTCGCGAGCGGGGAGAGTTCATTTAGGTTATCCATCACTGTGACAGGTTCAACTTTTTTGGAAGTGCTTTTTCCTTTCATAATGGGGCCAGGGTGGGGAGGGGTGGGCGGGGGATCTGCAGCGACAGGACCCAGGTGGAGGCAGACAAAGACCCTCCAGGGGCGGGGGTCCCGAGGCCTCTGCGGACAGAGGCCGCCAACCCCCGCCGGCCTCTGGGTGCAGACCCAGGCGGTGGTCCGGGGGGCGCTGGGCACTGGCACGCTCGGTTTGGAGGCTGTGAAGTGTTCCTGTCACTCACTCACTCCCCCACTTCTTCATTCATCCATCCCACAGACATCTGCTGACCACCCGCTCAGTGCCAGGCTCGGTGCTGGGCTCTGGGGACGTGGCGGGGGATGTGGCAGGCATGGTTCTAATGGGGGTCACATTTTACTAGGAAAGACAGACATTGAACAACTAATGGCTCAATCAGGTGCTTAATTAGAGTGTGGGGCGCGCTGTGCCGGGGAGAAAGGAGCCGGTCAGTGGGAAGAAGGGACCCGCTGGGGTGGCGCAGGCAGGGAGGGAAGGGGTCCCCAGGAGGCCTCCCCGGGCAGCCAGGAGGAGAAGCGGCTTAGGCAGCCCTGGGCTGAATCCGGGTCCCCTCCCTCCAGGGCCAGGCCCTTCCCCTCCGGGAGCCCCCCTCTCCACATCGGTAGAACGGGGACCTCGTGTCTCTGAGGTCATGCATGCCAGTACTTGGCACTCGGTAATTTTTCATCAGTGGGGGATTGAGCGTCGAGAGGGTCGTGGCCGCAGCGCTCTGTGGGTCTCCGGTCAGCGCTGGGCTGTAGTGGGGGGCGCCCAGGCACGCGCCCTTCTCTGAGGGTCCTGCGTGGAGCTTCCAGAGTCCCGGGAGCGTCCCCGAAACGATAAAAAACACCCTCTGAACCCGGTGTCTGCGTTCCTATTCTCTTTCTCGTGGTTTCCACAGCATGATGGCTGGCGTGCCCGGCTTGGGCCCTGCCGTCACGGGGACTTGGGCTCCGGGCCCAGCCCGCGGTGGGGCGGGGACGGGCAAAATGCCCGGTGCAGCATTAAGGGCTGGCGCTCCGGTGGCTGCCGTGGCTCGTGGCGGAATTTTATAACAGCAGGGCAAGGACTGGGAGAGGCCGGGCGCGGCTCTGTCACGACTCCTCCTTTGAAAATAGAAGCTCATCGGTTTCTTTCTACGTTGGCATTCCTCCTCGGGCCGCACCGTGTGGGTGGGGTGGGCAAGACAGGCGCTCCCGCCACCGGGGAGGCGCCGTGATCTGGGGTGGGGGCTTTGTCCCTGTGCCACTGCGGGAGACCCCCGAGCACGCTCCTTTGTCCATGAGTCAGAGACGGAGCTGAGAGGCTGGGGGTCGATGCTGTGGAGCAGAGAGCCGAGTGGGGTGTCCCTTGCCCGGGGAGCCGGGAGCCCGTCCCCGGGCAGCACCCGCCCTCCGATGTCAGGACCCCCACGGATGTTAGGAGAATCAGAGAGCAAAGAGCCACAGAAGGAGAGGCCGGGAAGGAGAGGGTGAATGGGAACCGTGGAGAGGGAAGGAGGGGGCAGAGGGCCGTGGCTACGAAGGCAGGAGACCGGAGAGACGAGGAACCCAGCCGAGAGTGCAGGTCGGGGCAGAAAGGCGGCTCAGCGGCGCCTCCCTGGCTCCCGGTGCCACCCCCTCCACCCCCGGGCGAGCAGCCAGTCAGGATCCCGTGCGCGGGGGTGGCGCGGCTGACGGGAGGCGGGCAAGCGGTCACTGACGTGAGCTGACAGGGGCCACTGGGCAGGACAAGAGAGGCCGCATCGAGGGGGCGAGCGGGCGTCTGCGGCGAAGCTCGGCGCCTGTTCGATCGCATTAGGCTCAGGAAGCCACCGGCCCTTCACTGTCTGAACTGCAGTTTAACTCCACGCGGCGGCCGGGCCTGGCTGGCCAGGGGAGCTGCTTCGTGCAACGTCTTCCCGGGGCCTCGAGTGCCCGCTGTGGCCCCTGGAGAGGCTCAGTGGCCGGAGCTGGGCACGCAGAGCCCGACCCCCCATCCTGAAGCCGCTGTTCCAGATCCCCCGGTTTCCCCCCTCTGCACAGTGCCCCAGCTCTTACAGGGACCCCGTCTGGGGACCACTGCAGGGCCAGTGGCCGAACGAACCCCACTCAGTTCCGGAGCATCGTGGCTGCTGGGTCCCTCGGGTGCCCGTCGTGCCCACATGGCCGCCCCAGGACACATTCGCTCCCGTCTCCCTGGGGCGCCACCCTGTGGGAGGCTAACATGGAGACACCTGTGTCCCCAAGGCCCCAGGGCGGGATGTGGTGCTTCCGCAGCCCGGTCTGTGGCGGGGGCGCGGCCCAGACACTGCCCCCTGGTGGACGGGCGCCCCGGCTCCGGCAGTCAGAGGCCCGCTTCAGCCCAAAGCTGCCCCTCAGCAGCCTTTGCTGTTTCCTGTCTGTGACCGGGGACAGTGACTGTGGGGGTCAGTGACCTGGAGCTCAGCCCAGGCACTCAGGGAGTGCAGGGCGAATGAGAGCTGCCGAGGTGGGAGCCACCGCTGTGGCCTTCAGGCCCCCGGGAGGCCGGAAGCCCCCAGAGCTCCCCACTCAGAGGGCAGGTGGACACCAGGCCAGGTGAGCGCCAGCTGCCGGGGGCGGGGAGGGGCCGGGGGCGTGAGACTGACCTTCTGGAAGTGAGGCATGTGCCAGAGGGCGTCCAGCTTCACGGGAGGCTTGTGCTGCCTCAGCTGGCTGCTCCGGGTCTCGTAGAGCTTCCCGAGGATCATCTGTGGGGGAGACGTGCAGAGGCCAGATGGGCCTCCAGGGCAGAGGGAGGGGCTCCTGGGGCCGCAGCCCCGTGGCTGGCTTTTCTTCCTCACCCAACCCCCCTGGGGGCCTGATTCTGAGCCGCCGGCATGCCTGCAGTGCCTTGGCCACGACCCCGTGGATTTGGGGGGGGGCCACAGGGTCGGTGTCTGGTTCGTCCCTGGGACATGCGCGCAGCCGCCTCGAGGGCAGGGACGGCGTCCAGGCACACCTGTCGTTTTCCCTGGTGGCACACACAGCCCTGGTCGTGCCGTCAGCGAGGGACTCCACGGAGCTCCGACGGAGGGGCAAGGCCGGAGGGATGGTGGGCCCCTCTCGGGAGCAGGGGCCACCAGGGACCACTCTCCTCCTTTTGGGAGCGGCTGAGGGGCCCAGTTCAGAGCCCTCGAAGTCTCTGAGGGTGGTGTCTCCTCCTGACCTGCAGGCCCCTGGCCGCTAACAGGTGCTGGCCAGCCCGTTACAGGGTCCCAGGGCTCACGGGGGCTCTGTGGCTGGAACTGCACCCCTTCCGAAGTCCCACGGAGGAACCCTGACCCCCTGGTGACTGTGTTTGGAGATAGCATTCATGCAGGAGGGTTACTCAGGGTGAATGAGGTGGTGAGGGGGGGCCTAACATGACAGAACTGGTGTGTTTGTGACAGCGAGACGCACCGGTCATGTCACACAGAGGAAAGGCCAGGCCAGGGCACCCTGGCAAGGCCTCTATCCGCAAGCCAGGGAGGGAGCCCTCGGGAGAAGCCAGCCCTGCCCCCGCCTCGACCTTGGACTTCCAGCCTCTGCAACTGCAGGACGAGGGATTTCTGCTGTGGGAGCCGCCCGGTCTGCGGTGTCTGTCACGGCAGCCCCGGCCCGCTAACGCCGGGTCCAAGGCCTCCGACCGCCGAATCGGCAGGAGCGGGCCCTGCACTCTGCGTTTGTGGGGCGCCCCCCGGGGGAGCGGCGGCCGTGCGGGCCAACCTCAGCCCCCGGCTGCGATCCTTGCCAAATTCAAGATTCCTCGGGGGAGGTAACAGGTAAACAGGGACTCTACCTAGAGTCTTAAACAGGCCGGACCTCCGTCCGAAGTGTAGAAGTTCCTGGCCCCCCGAAACCTGGGTCTGCCCCGGCTTTCACCGGGGCTTCGTCTGCCCGCCAGGGCGGCTTCCTCTGCGGGCAAAGCCCGAACTTCTGGCGCCTCCCACAGCAGCTCCTCCTGAGCCCGGGCACGCGGAGTCGTTGGCGGAGGAGGAGAGCTGGACTGAGTTTCACCGGGGATGCCGCACCCCATCAAACGCCTTTTGATCAATTATGCCGTCTGGCCTGGGGCACCAGGGTCCCAGGTCAGGCTCCCCCAGGGCACCGTCGCCGGACCCCGAGCTCCCCTGTGATCAGCAGGAGTGGGGCCTCACCATTGCCATCGGGGACGAGCCCAGGCTCTGGGGTGGGAGCCGCCCGGGTCCAGGCCGGCTCCGACGTTTGGCCACTCGCTCACTGTCTCGGAGCCTCGGTTTCCCCAAGACGACCCGACGAGGCGTCAACTCGTGGGGCACTCGGGGGGACAGCAGGCGGGACGACGGTGTGTGTGCAGCCCGGTTCTCAGCAGGGCTGGGGGCGGAGGGAGGGTGGTCGTGGTTGTTGTGACAACCAGAGACGCCAGGGCCGTGCTTCCACGCGAAGCTCTAAGGCTCCACGTGAGCGCAGGGCCTCGCTGGTCTTAGGGGGATGGGTCTCGCTCTCCTGCCTCCCGGGCCATTGAAATGGGCAGTGTCTGGGCGCGGCCTGTCCCCAGCTCCACGTCCCCTGTGTGGGCACCGCCTGCCTCTCTGAGCTCGATTTCTGTGCCTGGGGAGCAGGGCTCCCTCACATCCACCTCCAGGGCTTTTGAGAGGCGAGGATGAGAGGGTGTCGATGATGCACCCCAATGTTTGTATGGGGCCGAGCCATTCACTTGAAACAAAAGGCTTTTCTAAATGATAACACGTGGGTTCTCTAGAGCACCTTCCCAGAAGGCCTTCTTAGCCTTTTCTTCACGGGCCGAAGCACCGGGGACCCCGGCCAGAATTGTACCCTCTTGGGGCTTAGGTAGGGGTTGAACCTGATCACCCCCAAGACTCTCTCCAGCTCTAACTGTCTGAGATGCCCGGTCGGCACAGCAACGGGCAGCCCGATTCCTGGCTACCCGCAGGGGCAAACGTGCCTGCAGCTCAGTCCCCAAGTGTAGCCCGGGCCGGCCCTTCCTGCCTCTGCCGCCCCGACGGTCGGCCGCTCGGGAGTGAGGCCGCCTTTACCTTGTGCTTCTTCTCCAGTTTGATGGCTTTCTGGGCGGCCTTCTGCTCCTGCACCCACAGCTGCTGGTAGCGGTGCTGCAGCAGGTCGAAGAAGGGCGTGGAAGGCCTGTGGGGGGAAGTCCAGACGGCCTGGAGGTCTTGGAAGGGCCTCGGCACCTCCCCAGGCCGCCCCCGCCCCCTGGGCTGCAGGGCACACCCCGTCTCCCAGGCCCCCAGAGGCTGCCCCAGGCTCAAAAGCAGGGGAAGCAGCGGGTGCCTCGAGTGAGTCATCCACAAACGCTGGTGGCAGCCAGAGCTGGGCCCGAGAAGGTGACAAAGACGGTCCCCTTGACCAGACTTGAGGTGGGCTCCTTGGAACCCTCTTTTTGACGAGGCTCATCCTTGGGCCCCTGAAGCCAGTCTTAGCAAAGAACCTTCGATGTCCACCCCCTGCCCCTACAGTCTGGCTGCCCAGGCCCGTCTCTGCCAAGAGGCAGGTTAGCAGCTGTCCCCTCACCCTCGATGTCCCCTCTTGGTCACTGTCCACCCCCTGACCCTGTGCTCTGCCCCTGGGCTACATGCATCCCCGAGGGCTGCATTCGGACTGAGCTGGCTCCTGTCCTGGGGTCACTCTCCCCGGCCGCAAAGGCTCAGAGCAAAATCTGTCTTCACTGCCCCCGGTGTCCGCTCCGGGTCTCTCCGACCAGAGGCTCCAGCCGAGGAACAGTGGCCCTTCGCAGATCTCCAAGGATCCCCCCACACACCGATGCTGCACAGCAGGCACTGCCGCCACCCCTCCCGGGGGCCAAGGGCGAGACCCCAGAGCAGCGGGGATGGCGCTGTGACTGAGACCTGCTTGGGGCGGCTGGCAAGGGCGAGTTCTCACGGGAGAACCGGAGCTCGTACGTGCAGGCGGAGGGACAGAACTGGGGGAAGGGACCCACGCTCTCACAGCCCCTCACGGAACAGTGGGCGTCGGTAAGGTGGGCACGCGGGAGGTAATGCGGAACTTCACGAGGGGGTGGGCCAGCCTGCCCCAGCTGAGCCAGATAATCAGTTTTTCTTACTGTGGTAAAATATACGTAACATAAAATTTACTCATGATCAATGTCACTGAAGGTGACAGACAGACCAAGGAAGTGATGTGAGGGGAGGCACGCAGCGCCGCTCACCAAATAAGTATCTGGGGAGAAAACACGCACGGCGAGCCTGGGGGCCAAGCACTCCCGTGCGGGCCAAGCTGCAGCCGAAGTTTTCCAGGAGCCGGGTTCAAAGGAGTGAAAGAAGCGAGTGAAATTAACTTTACTAATGTACCTCCCAGACTGTCACGTCAACATGGAATCCCTTTGAAATATTAATGACGTTTAAGAGACCCAGTTTTTAAATCTGAGTTTAAATTAGTTAACAGTGAATGCATAAAACGGGAACGTCAGCTCCTCGGCGGCACGAGACCCACTCCTGACGAGTGGGAGCCACCTGTGGTCTGTGCTGCTGCAGGGGACCCCCGGGGGAGGGAGGCGGGTGGTGGGGGAGAGCCCACGCCCACCCCCCACGAGGAGGCTGTCGGCCAAGTCCGGAGTGTGGGGCATTCCGGTGAAGGATCCAAATAAAGGATCCTGGGATGGGGTAGATATGACGTAAATGCCTTTAGGGTAGGCCCTAAGTCCAATGACAGGGGTCCTCGTAAGAGACACAGAGGGAAGAGGGTGCGGTGGAGATGGGGCAGAGATCGGGGTGAGGCTGCCGCAGCTGCGGAGCCCCAGGAGCTGGAAGAGAAGAGTCAGGAAGAGTCTCCCCTCAGGCCTCCAGCCGGAATGTGGCCCTGCCGACTCCCCGATTTTGAACTTCCGGCCCCCGGAACTGGGAGAGAAGAGATTTCTGTTGTTTCCAGCCACCAAGTTTTGGCGGTTTGGAACAGCAGACCCAGCGAAAGAACACACAGGGGTGCCTCGGCCCACACTTTGGGAAACGCCGGTAGACTCCGCTGTGCAGTTGGGTGCCACCCAGAGAGGGTCCGGGCCTGGCGATCACAGAGCCCTTTGCAGCTGCCGGCACCACGGAGCAGCTTTGCAAGCTCTGCCGTGTGCACAGCCCGGTGTGGGGGCGGGGAGGGGGGCGTTGCTAGAGGCATGTTCTGCGTCCCGGGGTCCAGAGGCGCCGGGGCCAGGACCCACCCTCCAGGCCTCAGAGGTTGTCCGCCCTGCTGCCCTTAGGCACCCCCGACACCCCCCACCCGCAGGTGCAGACAGCATTTCTCAGCAGGCGGGCACAGGAATTTTGTCTGGGGGGAGGGTCCACACTTTCAGGGGTGCGTGGGCCGCAGGAAAAGTTGGGAGCCTCTGACCTTCCCCCGTGACCTTATTTCACAGACAAGGAACGAGGCAATAGGGTGCTGAGGAGATGTGACCCCAAGGCCCTGCAGTTGGGACCCGAGCTCAAGCCTGGGGCCTCGCACACAGTGGCCTTCAGAGTCTCCACGTGGGGACCCTCGGGGGGACTGCGGACCCCGGCCTCTGTCTGGGGGGAGGTTCGGCGGCTTTGACACACCCCTGCACTCACAGGCCTCTCCGCCGAGCAGCCTGCGGCAGGTCACGACGGGGGCTCCTCGCTTGCCTGCTCCCCCCCCCCCGTGGTGACTTTTATTACTTAATTATTGTGCACCCCATGCCTCCGAGCAGCCTAATTTATAGCCACGCTTCCTAATGACACCGGATGCGTCCTCTGGCCACATTTACCCCAAGAGGCCGTCGAGGCTGAGGAGCTGTCTTCCCGGCAGCCCCCACGGCACGCATCAGGGTGTCCCCCTGCAGCCCTGCGGGGGGCTGCGTGCCCTGCTCTGGCCAGCGCTGCTGCTCACCTGCGGAGCCGGCAGGTAGCTGACCAACCAGATGTGGGTTCCGGTAAGTTAGAGGACGTGAACAGACGGAAGGGCATTTCAGTGCAGGGAGGACGGTCTTCCAGGCAGTGGTGCCGGGACGCACGGCTGGGCCTCACAGCCACAGCCAACTCCTGCCCCCGTCCCACACGTCATACAAGGAGGAACTCAAAATGGATCATGGGTTCAAGTGTAACATGCAAAGCTGAGAAACTTTAAACAAAATGAAGGAGCAAGGGTTTGGGACCTGCGGGTAGGCTAGGTGACGAGTTCTTAGACTTGACACCCACAGCACCATCCACAAGAGAGAAAAATAAATTGGACTTCCTTAAAACTAAGGGCTTTTGCTTCATGCACCAGGCTCTTACGACGAAAAGACTGAGCACAGACTGGGAGAAAATACTCGCCAACCCGCATCTGGCAAAGGGCTCCCGTCGAGAACGTGCCGAGACCACTCAAATCTCAGCAGAGACAAAGCGGGCTCAACGAGAAAGTGAGCGAAAGACAGGAAGAGACCTTGTGTCTGAGAGGACACGTGGATGGCAGGTACGCACGTGAGGGACCGTCCGCCTCCCCAGCCGTTAGGGAAGTGCCGGCTGAGACCCTGACGACGTGTCCCGACGCGCCCGCCGGTCCGGTTGAGAGAGAGACGGCGACCAACGCCGGCGAGGTCGCCGGGAGGCCGGGTCTCCTGGACACCGCCGGTGGACAGGGCCGTGGTGGAGCCGCTCCAGAATCAGGTTTGGCCACGTCTCACAAACATCAGACGTGTGCTCAGTGCTCACAGATGGTCACGCGCAACAGCCCCGAGCTGGGAGCGGCCGGAGCGTCCTTCAACGGGCGGGGTCCGAGCAAACCCTGGCCCTCCCGCACGGGGGTTCAGCCCTTTCCCGGGCGCTTGACTCTCCTGGACGCATCGTTGGAACCACTGTTTTCTTCTCCAACCGTTGCTTGCTGCTACCTTAAAACAGGTTCGATTTTTTTCAAAGTAGTTATTTATAACTTAAAAAAAGGCATTTTCCCACCCCAAAATGAATGATTTTTGCCACAGGCTGAAGGCCCTGCAGTCATGGTAATAGGCGTTCTCTACCTACCGTTGTGTTTGGAGGAGCTGGAGGGGGTCACAGGGAACATCTTAATTATTTATCTTCGCTAAACGAGCTGGGGAAGGTGGGGTGGGGAGGCTGGAGCCCAGAGGGGTCAGATGGCTGGCCCGGGGTCACACAGCACACTCCGGTAGCAAAGCCGGACTCTGCGCGCCCACAGCTCCGGCTGCGCTGTCTGCAGCCAAGAGAACATGCAGTTGATCTGTGCCAGGACTGAAGGGGGCCGTCGGCCAGCCGGCTGCGGCCAGAGGCCAAGACCAGGGGGCCTGGCCACTCTCAGGTGGGACCCCGGGCCCGCCCAGACGCTTGCTCTCTGCACGGCGGGGTCACGGGGCGTGCCACAGCGATGACGGGAAAGGTCGCGGCTCAGTGCTCCCACCTGCTTCTCCGTCCTTAGGACAAGAAGTCTAGAGACAGAATCGACATCCCTGTTTCACGGATGAGAAATCAGAGGCCCAGAGAAGTTCGGTGTCTTGCCCAAGGCCACACAGCCGGCGAGTGACATGCTGCATTTTCATGGGAAGCCTGTGGGCTTGTTGTCCACCCTGCAGCCCTGTCTCCCCGCCCCACCTGGCAGTTCTGAAGGCTGGGTGCCACTGCAGGGGTGGCCACTGGGGCCCAGAGGGAGGACAGGCCATGAGCACGGGTGGGGGGACGAGCAACGTCCTCTCTCAGCCTTTTTCCCTTTATTTTTATCGTTGGCGCTGTAACAGATGTCCTCATTCCCCCCGTCCCCGTTTGCCCACCTCTGCACAGCCCCCCTTCCTTCAGGCTCGCACCACACTCTTGTCTGTGTCCAGGGGTGATACAGTGTGTTCTTGGCGAATCCCTTCCCCTGCTTTCATCCGGGTCCCACCCCTCCCCTCTGACGGCTGTCAGTCTCTTCCGTGTGTCCGTGCCGGTGTCTGTGTTGTTCTCTCGGGCTTTTTTGTTCATTAGATGCCACATATAAGTGAGATCACATGGCATTCATCTTTCTCTGACTGGCTTATTTCCCTTAGCTTAATAATCTCCAGGTCCTTTTTTACAGCCGCGTAGTATTCCATTGTGTAAATGTACCACAGTGCTTTTTATCCACTTGCCCAGCGATCCCACTGCTGGGAATATATCCTGAGAATCCTGAGACATGAATCAAAAGAATTTATGCACCCCTATGTTCATAGCAGTGTTAGCTGCAATGGCCAAGGTTGGAGCCGCCCAAGTGCCCGCTCAGCCTTTTACTGGGTCGTTGAGGATGAGCAGACGATGGTCAGGAAGGGAAGTGAAGCTGGGGGTCTCAGGACAGGGCATCAGCATGAACAGAGAAGGGGACCAGGCCAGGCGAGCACCGCCCCCCCAGCCCCAGACCGGCCTGCTGGGCACTGAGGAGCAGCGGCGATTCAAAAAGGCGCCCTGTTTTAATGAGCACTTGCTACCCTGAGCCCCAGGCTGAGCTTCAGCTACCGTCTCGGCGACTCCTCAGGACTCTGAAGGTGAGGGTGGACATCCCACTTTCAGACGGGGAAACTGAGGCTCAGAGACACTCAGCCACCGGCTGGAGGTTTACTCTCGGGCTGTGAGCGGCCCGGGGGCAGAGCCAGGCTCCAAACCCAGGTTCCCCTGCTTCCTGACCCTGTCGGCTGTGGGTCAGGACCCCAAAGCAGGTCTGTATGGTCCTGTCCCCCTGGTCCAGGTGGCCGGTCCGGGTGGCCTGGCCGCTGGTCCCGCTCTCTGCCTGGCAGGAGAACTGAAGTTGTATCTTTCTACAATGCGCTTCTCCGGACCTCTCTGACCGTGCTCCCTCCACACAAAGACGCCGATTCACCCCGCCCCCCACCCCGTCCCGGGGGGCTCAGGCTCCCACGCTAGGGTTTCCTCTGTTTCTGAGCAGCCCCCCTCGGGGATGGTGCCGAGGGCTTCAACAAGGCACTTGCCGATAACCGGGCAGGACCCGCTTGGGAAAGCCCCTCACCAGCCCGACATTCCCACTGACAACAAAACCGTGATAAAACTGGGGCTAGTAAAGCGGGAAGCGCGGACGACCACACGGAGAAGTCAGCTCTGGCTCGGCCTAGGCCGGCGAGAAACTTCAAATTAGTTCAATCAGACCCAGCTCTGCCGCCCGGCGATTGATACCCGGGACCAGGGGTTGGGCTCCGACAAAGGCACCCGGCCGCGCGAGGGACTGCAGAGGATCATTTGCAAACATTAGGCTGACACCGTGTGCGTGGGGGGGCGGGGAGGGCTGACAGCTCTGATTTGCCCGGCCGGCTCCTCTCTGCCGACGGGCGCCCCGTGGATTAGAGGGGCCCTTCCGTGGCAGCCCTTCTCCGTGCTCGCTGCTCATTAAAACTTCGCGGAGCCGAGAACTCGGCGGAGCGGAGGCGGCTGCGGGGACCTTCTGAGCGACTCAGGTACACAGCCGTTGAAAGGTGGTTGAGCACGCAGCCTTGGGTCTGACAAACCGCGTTTTAGTGCCGCCGCCCGTTCACAGCGGCTGAAATAATTGGTCATCAGTGACTGCTAATTCGGCTGCATGGCCAGAGGCGATTTTTTTCTTCCAGGAAAATCAATGACAGCCACGAAAGTTGGTGCCCCATGATTCCGCTCCAGACGGGTCCTCATTTGGCGCTTGCTTCTTCCACTGGAGACAGCTATTTTGTTAAAGTAAAATTAAAATCCATCTCTAATACGCCAGCGGTCCCCGGGGGGCGCGGAAGAGGCGCGAGCACCCACGCAGCCTCCGGGCTGACGGATGGAGTGGACAGCGGCCTCCGGGTTGGGCATGACATTCAGAGCCCGCTGTGGGCCGCGGGCTGGGGGCCTCGGGCCACGGACAGTCTGCTCTCGAAGCAGGCGGCTGGAGGGCTGGGCTTCTCTCCGAGGTTCCACATCAAAGCTGAACCCACGACGGGCACCCCACAGTGGCACAATCTAGGGAGACCCAACCTCTCTTCTGTCCTTCTCTGGGGGGCTGCGCGAGGGTGCCCTCGTGTTCTTGGACCGCACCCCGAGGGGCCCTTCAGGGACGGACTACCTCCCTTGGCTCATGACCCGAGGCTTCCTGAAGAGGCTCGTCTGTCTGAGAGCCTAGTGACTTCAGTGGCGGTTGACCGAGCGCGTCACTTGTGCCTAACGTCACACGGCTGTTCTTTCTAACAAGCGGTTCCGACTGACACTGCCCACGTGGTGCCAAAGCCACCATCAAATCGTTTTTCTGTTTTTTCACATTGAAGTTTTGATTGAGATCACTGCAGATTCCACTCGAGTGTGTAAGAAATGCGACTGAGGCCCCATGACTCCCTACCCACAGCCACACCCAGTGTCCGCCCCACGGTGACACCTTGTGAAAGCAAAGGACAAGATCGTACCCAGGACACCGGCATTGAGACAACGCAGCCCCCTTCAGCAGATGTCCCCAAACTCACTGGTGCTCATTTGCGTGTGCGCCGACTTCTCTGCGGTCTCCTCCTGGTGGAGTCCTGCACCCACCACCACTGACAAGTCGCGCAGCGGCCCATCCTCACAGCATCGCCCCCGCCCACCGCCCGCCACTGCCCCGTGCCCGTCCTAACCACGCCCACCGCCCTCCTGCACTGTGCACACGGGCCAGGGACCCAAACAGTGGCCCTTACGGTCAGCCCTGCTAGACAGGAACCACTAGGATGACGCCCCCCATTTTACGGACAAGGAAGCTGGCTGATCAGGAACCACTGAGCCATTGAGCTTGCACCACGGAGAGACAGTTAACCAGACGGAACGGTGTGCTCGGGGTCCGTGTGTGGCAGCACAGAGGCTCTGGGATGTGGCTGGCCTGCCCACAGGCGTAGTTGGGCCTGTAGCATTTTAAAAACTCGTGTTACCATTTTTTAAAACGAGAACGCACGTGAAAGTCCAAACACCTGGCTTCCCTGCGTGAGGTGTTACGTGATCTGGTGACACTGGGCCCACACTCTCACATGTCAATAGTGGGCTGGTGCTGCCCCTTAGCCCAGGCGGGCGCTCGAGTCGGACGCAGTCCCCACCACCCCCTATCGCCTCGCCCAGGGCGGGCTTTGCCCTGTAACCTGCCAGGCCTCGCAGGTGTGCGACCCTATAGCCCCGGCTTTATGCCTCTTAAATCGCAGAAATACTTGGCGTCTCTCCTGCTTCCCAAGAGCCCAAAGGACTCTTTACTGGTGAGCTCCCGCCATCTATTCTCACGTGGGAGGAGACAGCACCTCCGCCCACAGGCGGGGAAAGGGGCCACAGAGACGGAAGTGGTGTGCGCACACGCTTCGAGGCGGGAGCGCGAGAGCGCTTTGCTGGGTCTGGAGTCTTCGGGCTTCATCTGTGCCCTCCAGAAAGGGGGGCTGGGGGTGGAGCCACGGGGCAGGGCAGGAGAAGAGAGAAACCCCCTTAAAGGGAGGGCAGAGGGTGGCGAGGCCTGAAGGGAAAAGCCGGGGCCCAGGAGGCACTGTTAGGGACCCATGGAAATGCTTTCATCGTTTTTAAATCAGAAGAAAAGGTAACAATCCAGCCTGGATTAGAGTCATCTTTATGCCAGTGCAGCCATTACATAATTTTGGTTTTTAATATATATCTGTTTTTTTACGGAGCAAGGGCCGACGGAAGCAGGAGTGCCCGGGGCTCCCCAGGAGTCCGGAGGCAGCCAATTGCCCCGCAGCCGAAAGACGCGGGGGCCGCCCGGACCCGTGGTGGCCCCTAATCACTCTCCCCTCCCCCTCCCCAGGCCGAGGCCAGAGATGCTCAGTCTTCGGGGTGGAGGAGAATCGCCCCCTGGGCCGGGGCCCAGGCCTCTGCATTTTACCAAAGGTGCACACCCCCACCCACGAGGAGAGTCTGGGCCATGGGGTCCTGACACCCCAAGGCAGTGATAGCCCTGAGCCTTTCCTGTGGAGGACCCTCCAGCCTGGCCACCACCGTCACCTCCGTCAGGGGTGGGCTGGCCGGCCACCTCTGGCCCCAAGGGAGCCTCGGCTCCTCCATCACCCTCCTGCTCTGCCACCTTCCTCGTAATTGTCCCTCCTTGGCCCCAGGGCCTGTCTTTCCTGACTAGGCTGCAGGAAGGGGTGGTAATTGAGGCTCTCTCCCCGGCAGGACTCTTAGAGCTAATTAGAGAAGAGGACCTCTGGGCTTGCCGTTAGTTTTTAATTGTTTGCGGATCCAACATAAAAGCTAATGACAGAGGAGGGAGGCTTGGTGAGCAGCACACTCCTGACTTCTAAATTTGTCTAAGAGGTCATTGGCAATTTGTTAACATTTTTCACAAGGGTGAATTCAATTAGCAGTTCCCCCGCACAGGCGCCCAGCGGTGGGCGAAGGATGGGCGGCAGAGCTGGAGGGCTTTCCGGAAGCTTCTCCCAAACTGAATGCCCGTGCCCAAACGTTGGGGGCCCTCCCCGCGCACCCCCACCTTCTCCCGGGGCAGCTGGCTCCGAGGGAGTCAGAGAGGCCCGAGCCCCCCTGGGCAGGGAAGGCTTGATGGGGCCAAGTGGACACGTCTGGAAACAAAGTAGCCTCCAGGTCGCTCGGGAATCCCTGGGCTCGGGATCCTGGCACCTGGGGAGCAGGTGAGTAGCAGATCCTGCATCCCTGCTGGGGCAGTGCTGAGCGCAGCGAGGAGAATGGCGGCCCCCAGAGTAAGCCCAGCAACCCCGCTGAGTCTGCCGGGGTGGGAAGGGGGCTTAGGGACCCCGCACCCCAGGGGAAGCACCCAGCGACACCCACAGTGGGAGACGCAGTGCTGCCCAGGGTGACATTTGCCGGCGTGGGGAGTAAAAAAAGCAAGTCGCCGTGCAAACTGGTTGATAGTATGAAATCACAGTGACTCATACACATTATTTAAGGACCTCCGACGGGGATAGCAGAAATGAGAAACCCTGGAGGGTAGGCATGCGCCCTCCAACCTCAGGATGACGCCCTGGGACGGGGCGGGGCGGGGCGGGGCTAGCAAAGGCTGAGAAAGGGCTTCAAGCTGTCTTTGTTATATTTTATTTCTCTAATAATTAAAAAAGGGGCTGGAAGCAAATGCGGCCGGAGCGTAGCGTGTGGAATCTGTGTGGGGGGTTCACGGAGCTTCGGAACTTCTCTTTGTTTGGAGAGTTTTCTCACAGACACAGAAGAGAGGCTCGGCAAACCTGTTTGCGCCTCAGGAAAGCATTCAGACTATGCCAGCAACAGGTAACAAGACCCTGGGGGCAGCCGTTGTAAAATGCTAATTCTAAAGACAGATGTAAAGGGAGCGAAGTCTGAACCGCAGGACTCTCTGACTTTGTGTTAAGATGCTTTGAGGACCGTGGCAGGGTGAATGGCGGGTGGTCCCCAACGCATGGATCCTCTTTCTGACCCCAGAACCTGTGAATGGGACCTTATTCGGAAAAGGCGGCGTTTCTGATGCAACTGGCTTAGGACCCTTGGGACCAGACCCCCCTCAGTTTTCTGGGTGAGCCCTAAATCCAGTGAGAGGCGTCCTGATGAGAGGAGGGAGAGAAGACACGGTCACACAGAGGAGAGGCCATGTGACCACCGAACAGAGATCAGAGCGATGTGGCCGCAAGCCCAGGGATGCCAGGCGCTGCCAGAAACTGGGACAGACAGGAAGGAAGGACGCTCCCCCAGAGCCTTCGGACGGGGTGCGGCCTGTGACACCTTGAACTGGGACTTCTGGGGTCCCCATAACGAGAGCTTGACTTTCTGTTGTTTTAAACCTGTCACGTTGGTGCTGGTTCGTCACAGAGGCCCCAGGAAACGAGCAGCCGAAGCTCAGCGCCCGGAGAGAGGGGCTGTCTCTCTCTCGTGTCCGGCTTCAGAATATTGGCCGTTTCCAGCATCAGGGATGGGTCGCAGCCACGCTATTGATTCTTGCTCATGCAGTCGGTCAACAAGCATTTATCGAGCACCTACTGTGTTCCAGACCCCGCGATGCAGCAGGAAGCAAAATCAGACGTGACCCAAAGTCCCTCTGCGCCTGCTCTCCTGCCCCCCCACCCAGAAGCCACACAGACCGCACTGCCGTTTACCCCTTCGCCGCCGCTGTGCTCCGCGTCCTGCTCTCTCTCTGTGTCCCAACACCTGGCGTGATGCCCAGCACAGGCGGGCGTTCAATGAACACGGAGCATAGACGGAGATAAGAAATGTGGCCGTGTGATCGTGGACGGTCTCTGGGCCTCAGTTTCCCCATTCGCAAAATGGGTACAAGAGAGTTGCTGCCAAAATGTTGTTCCGAGGATCCCGCGAGAAGCTGCGAGCGGAGAACCGTGACCGGCTGCGTAGGCGCTGAGTGAACAGGAGCCCGCATTGTTATTCCTCAAAACCCACGCAGGCCCCGGGTTCCAGGCTGAATGGACACACGGCCCGTCGGCGCCGGTTCTGGAAAGACACGCTCAGTCCTCGGAGCCTGGCTCTCTGGTCGGTGGGTGTGGCAGTGGGGCCAGGGCTGGCGTGTTGGCTGGAGGCCTGGCCCTTCTTGTGGTGCCAAGGGGCCTGACGGGCTCCCAGCAGGCTCAGCGCCTCCGTGCCCCGTGTCCCTGATGGGGCAGGGCCGGCCGCACCACAGCAACCCCTCGACAGTCAAGGGCGAAGGCCGTGGAGGCGAGGAGAGAGGCGGCCGGGCCAGGCGCGGAGCCCACTGCCGGGCAGGCGCGGCCCAGCTCTGGAAAATTCAGATGCAGGAGCGGAGCCGAGCAAAGCGGCTGGGGAGGCCCCGAGGGGGAGCGGCTGGGCCTCGTTAGCGCTGACCCCAGCACCTGCAGCTCCTGACGGATGACGGGGTTCGGGCGGGACAGGCCCCGGGGGAGCGGCGGCCCATCCATTACGGGCCCTGCCTGCTCCCCGAGCCACGAGCCCCGGGCCGGGAATAAATCTCTGCCTGGGTCACAGGAGAGCCGAGAGGGAGAAAAGGCAAAGCGTGAAAAATGTCTGCCTCCTGGTTCTGGCAACAGAGTTGCAGCAGAGGACGGAGCGAGCGGGGCTTTGGGGAGACCGGAGGGGTCCCGGGGAGGCAGGGCTGCCAGCCAGGGAAGGGGCAGAGGGTGGGGCCCTCAGAGCCCACCTCCTCCCAGCCCTGTGCCCCTGCCTCGGCTTCTTTTAACAGCCCCCCACCCCCCTGGATCTGGCCCACGGAGGCATCTGGCTGTGAGGAGGATGGATGCCTCGGTGTACCCAGTGTGGGGCGTCCCGGGCCCCGGCCGGGCAGTGATTGGTGGTGGGCCTGAGGTGCCAGCCAACACCTCCACCTCCGGTGAGAATCTGTTCCAGCCACTGAGTGCGAAGGTCCCGGTGTGAACTGCCCAGACCTGAGTCCCCACACTTCCACGTATCACCCGAGACCGCATGCTAAGGGAATATATGCTGGCCATGCCTCGGTTTCCCCGTGGATAAATGGAGGTGCTGGGCTGCAGCGAGACTCAAGCCAGGCCCCCGCCTGTGCTCGTGCACGCCGACCGTTCATTACTGGGACTCACCGCAGACGCCCCTGCACGTAGGATGGAGCCCTCGGCAGTGGGAAATATCGTAAGTGGGAAAAGCATGTAACCCTGCCCTGCCGAGTGTCCCTTGTTTACCCTGGCAGTCCCCGCCCTGCTCAGTATTGCAAGGAAAGAAGAAAATTCAAAAGTCAAAGCTCAGTTTATACTGAACGCGTATCACCACTTTCGCATCTTTGTAGCACCCAACAACAGCAGCAGCAACAAAGTAAGTCCAGCCGGCCGTCTTATTTAACTGCGGTTGCTGTCGGTGCTACGGAGCAGGCTGGGGGGCAGGGCCTTCTCTGCAGGCGGGAGGGGCCTTTTAGGGGGTCTTTGCAAGGCCCACCTGCTCCCCCTTGTGGTCAGCCCGGTTTCACTCAGCTGGGCTTCAGGCCGCCGGTAAACTGCCAGTTCGCCTGCCCGTTCAGAAACAGGCATGGATCCGGGGGACAGCTGCCTGGGAAGAGGCTTGTTATTATTATTTCAGAGGCATTGGGGTGGGTGGCCGGGATTTTGGCCGTCAGCTCCGGGAGAAACAAAATAACCCAGAGTGATGGATGGGCCCACTGTAAATTTGTAAAATAAATCAGCTTGGCAGGGAGATTCAAAAAACCTGTCAGGCAGCAAACATTTTTTAACAGCCTGTAGAATTTCCTGCATCCTTCACATTTGTCAGTGTCGGGCTGCGATGCATCTGATGGCTGGCCGGGCGGCGTGTCCCGCCTTCCTCGAGTGTCTCCTTTTCCTGTGGTCTGCACGCTTTCAGCCCGGGATGGGAGGGTCCTGGACTAGACGACGGTGGCTGAACCGAGTATTCCGCCCGGGCTGCACATTCCTGCTGTCTTCCTGCTCAGATTGCAATGCGGTCATTAGTCCATTCGGCAAATATTCACCGAGGCCTCTTCTGCAAGGGCACTGTGGCCGGTGTCGGGACGCTGGGGTGAGCGCCCAGTGCAGGGGAGGGGCTGGGTGCCCCATCGAGGGGTTGGGGATGCAGGAGCCACCGAAGGTGAAGGGAAGTACACATCAAAAGGGAAGCGAGAGGGGCTCGTTGGTGTGTTCAGGTTAAGCTGAAAGCTTTCCGAAAAACCCTCACGGGGTGGCCCTCCACAGTGTCGTGGTAGCCCACCTCAGTGCCCCTCCGGAGCAGGAAAAACGAAGGCAGCGTCTCCACCTGAGTCACCTCCTTCCTTGTGCGTGTTGGGCAGGCAGACCAGAGCCACTGTCACTGTCACGGGTGTTTGGGCCAGGCCACTCCCCATCCCGAGGCGGAGCGGGCAGGGGCAAACGGCTTCCCCTGTGTGACCCTGTGAGTCCCCACCTCACTCTCGCTGACGGGGTTCGGAGTGAGTTAGGGAGAGGAGGCATCCGAGGTGCTCGGTGCTCGGCCCAACGTCTGACGTGCGAGAGGAACAGTAATACATAGTTGCCATTATCAGTTCAAAGCCGGGCCTACCCACCTTCCATCTGGCTCGTGTCAGACCCTGACACGCAGGGGGCTGGTTGCTCATTGACAGAGTGATGGGTCCTCCCGGTAGCATCCTTGCCTTGCGTGCGGCATGAGGCTCCGGGCAGGGTGGTGGCGGAGCCCTGGGTGGCCAGAATCTGCCAGAAGCTCCAGCTGCTGCCCAGATCTCGCTGCTCCTCCCCCACTCCCCATCGTCCCTGCCTCGTCATAATGGACAAGGCTGGACCAATTAGGAGCAGTAACAATTAAGATGTGCTGAGGGAATGAGAACATTTGCAAACACTTATTAAAATGCATCAATAATTAAGTGCCTCTCTCATAGTGACACGTCCGACCTCTGGACTCGTCTGTCGATGAACCGTGGGTCGCAGCGTGCTTTCAGATCAGCGTTGAGCCCCTCCCCTCCAGCAGCGGAAATTTAAAGCTCTCCCCTGACTTGAATTCTGAGACCGGGGAGTGCAGGGCCTGGCCCCGCCACCTGGTGCTGGAGGTGTCGTCCTCAAAGCAGCCGGCAGGCAGGGTGCAGACCCAGGCTGTGCCATGCACAGCACCTGCCCTGTCCTGCCCTGTGACTTGAGCAGAACGCTACCTGCCCGAGGGGACGAGGTCACAGCGGGCAATTATGTGTTGAAGTGCCTGCTGCAAGTGAGCTCACGTCACAGCAGCTTCTGGTCGGGCGGCCCCTTCCGAGATTGGAGGACGGAAAGGCGGCACTTAGCTCAGGGATCACGACGACCAGTGGTTACCGGTGGCCGCAAACTCGGCACCCCGCTGGACCAGGCAGGCGGTGGACACGAGGGTCAGGCTGTGGGTGGGTGGCTGGGAGAGACAGAAAAGTGTGTGTGGATTCCGTCCAAAGGGGGCGCCAGGCAGGAGCGCCCACGCAGGTTGGCCCGGCTCAGACCTCTTAAGAGAACCGGGAAATCCGAGTGTTCACATGAAATCTCCTGACTTTTAAAATGTGGTAACTCATTTAAAAAAAATTTTTTTTTAATTACTGCCTGTGCCAAACAAACAACCCTGTGCCCACGGGGCCCCTCTTCCAGATGAGAGCCTCGGTCCCACTTCCCCTCGGCCACAGAGGCGGTGGACCACAGTGTGCCTTGCCGACGGTGACGATCTGTAAGCCGTGGCGTGGATGCAGAGCCGGACGGGCTGATGGGAAAGGAAGTGACTGATCATCCATCGTTGGTTCGGCTTGCGTCCCATCTGGCCCCGAGAGGTGGGGTGGCGGGCGGGGTGAGGTGTGTGGCGCCGGCGCCATCTGTCTGCTTCGTCCATTGTAAAACGTGCACGGGGCGAGAGGGTGCGACGCTGGGGGCGGGGGGCGGGGCCAAGGTCAGAATTTGATCTCTCGCGGCTCAGACAATCTCCGAGCTCCTTCACGTCCCCAGCTTCCAGGGAGCTTCCTGCACTTAGTCTAAGGCCGGACCTCGTTTTGATTTTTTGACACATCTGGGGTTGCGAGTAGACGGGGCTCATTGGTGCCTTTCTTTATTCGTTGGACCAGGTCACCCCAGCAGAACCTCGGGTCGCCGGGCAGATTCGGACTTGGTTTTAAACATGCTTTTAAAGCAGAGAAATAAATACACCCGAGGCCTGTAAAAGGTGATCATTGCGGAACGGGCCTCGGCCCATAACTTCAAAGTAATAGCCCCATTACGGAGGGGCGATGGTTTTTTAACTGCTCCTTGCATTTATGTCGTGAGGTGGAGGGGCTTTGCGGGCAGGTTGGGCCTCTCAGTAAAAGCTTTTGCAGCGGCCATTTAACCTCCATTTACGGAGAAATAAAGCGAAATTGATGCTGATTGGGGCCTGCTTTGGGGGATAGTTTTGTTCCATAAAAGCCCTTTGGCTTGCAATTTGCTGAGCTGCCCTGTCACATCAGCAACCGCCGCTGCTGATAAAGATAAAGCTTTATGGCCGCGATATTTGCGGCTAACAGCAACCTAATGCAGCATTTTCATTTCTGTGCAATTAATGTTAACGTCTGCTACGAAAATTGTCATTAAATACCATTTTAAAATCCATTCAATTTGCATATGCAAAGCCCATTTACCATCACAGAAGATATAGCCGGCACTTCATCACGTGCTTTCCCTGGAATTGTGGCCACTCGGTTTTACGGCAATTTAAGACTTTTCTATTGAAGGCTCGATGATAATGGATAGCCTTTCTGAACCCAGCTGATTTAAGCTTTTCCATTGTACGTGGAAAAACGGAGCCCCAGGACCGGACACTGCGGGCGTTCACGCTGTACCTCGGTCCCGAGGAGGCGGGACGCAGAGGAAAGGGCAAAGAGCACTGGATGGGGAGTCCGCCACCTGACTCCAGGTCTCGCTGTCTGGCCACAGCTTGCTCTGTGGCCTCGGGAAAGTCTCTCCACCTCTCTGAGCTTCTATTTTCCTGTTTTAAATAGGTGACCGCGAATGCCTGTATATTTTAATATTTTATATTTTAAAGTATGAGCATTCTAGGCCAAGGAGGGGCAAGGGATCATCAGGCCTGGCTGATCAGGGCACCAGAATCCGCTGGCCTCAGCAATTGGCTCAGAGGCAGACATGTGACCCAGGGCTGGCCAATCAGTGTATTCCACCAACCCTACTCACAGTGGTTGGTGAGGGACAGGCAGGACAGGAAGTTGGCCCATAGCATCTCAATCTCCAGGCTTTTGAGCTCCCCCCTTCCCTCTGGGATCCCGAAGGGAACAGGATGGAACTGATCCCGGCTCTTTCGTCACAGGAGGAGGAAGCCTGTCAGAGAATGGAGCCAAAACTGCGAAGCACGGCCAAGACACGGGAGACGCCCAAATGCTGATGACACTGCCCGATCGCCTGGGTCCAGCTATGCCTGACGCTCTACCCCGGGCTTTTTAAGCGTGTGAGCCACCAAACTGCCCTTAAAAACAACCAAGGCTGTTTGAGTTGAGACTGATGCTGTGCAGCCACACGCTACTTCTATAGGATGCCGGCATGCCTGGCTTGGGACCTGGGCCACGTGACGGCCTCTGGACCAATCACTGTGGCCAAGGCGTGTGAAGGACACTGATTGGCCAGGCCCGATCACTTGCCCCTCCCTGCTCTCACGTAAGTCCCTAATTCAGTCACTGCTAGGCGCCCCTCCCCAGCCTACCAGGGGGAGGGGTGGACCTACGGTGTCTGCCACCCTACCCTTACCGTGCCCGGATCCCGAACGTCGTATTCGGAGGGATGAAGGGCGGATCCTTCTTGAAGCGCCGTTCGTCCTTGTCACTGACGCGGACGTAGTTGAGCTGACGGTAGAGAAAATTCTCCCGGGCAGTTACCAGGCCGGCTTTCACCGCCCCACGATTCATAGCGATGTAATTCGGAGCCAGCTCTTGGGATCGGATGGGCTGCTGCTTGTACACATTCCAGTGTCCAATGGCTGAGGACAGGGAGAGACAGGTCACGGCGCGGGGTAGGTCTGGGAAGCAAAGCCGTCCCTGCTGTCTGACTAGGAAGACAGGGGGCCAGAGAGGCCTGTGCCTTCCCGTCAACCTGGAGCCTGCGGCTGGGGGGGGGGGGCAGCCCTGCCTGGCTCCCCAGACAGGGAGGGGTCAGGGCTCCCAGAGGTTCCAGACGGCAGCTGCTTGGAGCTGGGTGCACCTGGCCTTGACCTCCTGTGGGCGATCAGAGGGTTGGTCCGAGCCCTCCCTGGGCTCACAGCTGAAACGGTGCAGAGCACAGACTCGCTCTGGCCTGGGGACAGGGTTCCACAGGGGCTGAGTTCCTTCCTATTTCCGAGACACGTTCCACCCGGGCCCTGCTTGGTCCTCCCTGTCTCAGCCCAGCCCAGGCTGTGGTCTCCGCCCTGTGCTGCAGGACAGGCCCCTGAGCTCTTTCCCAGGAGTGGGGCCAGCTGCCTCGTGGCCAGCCTAGGTCAAGAGCTCGAGCCCCACCCGCATGCTCACCTTCGGGGACCCCTCCATCCAGCCCCCGGATGTAGAGTCCGTAATTAAAGTCAATGCCAGGAAGGCTGTAGCTTCTTTCCCGGGGCTTCCCGAGTTCAGCCTGTCGGGGGCGAAGCACAGAGAGCAAGGTGAGGGGTGGAATGGCAGGCCGGCCGTTTCTCGGCAAATGCAGCCACAGGGAGGCCCCGGATGCCTGCCCTGCCCAGGCCCCGTGGGCAACCTTCGGGCCCACTGGGGTGTGGAAGGACGTTGCTCTGTGATTCTCAGTCACATTAAACCCCCCATTTTACAAACAGGGAAACTGAGGCCTAGAGTGGCGGAGCCATTGTCTGGGGCTCTGAGGCGATGGGGCAGGATTTGGGGGGCAGGCTCGCCTGGTCTCCGGGCGGAGCTCACACGGCACCCCGGCTGCTCCGGGAGGTCCCCGGGCTCGGGGCACCCTCCCGCACAGTGCTGGGCGGCCATCACCTTCTTCACCTTCGATGGGCACGTGCTGGGTTCCACATTCCAGGTACGATGTTCGGTTCTTCACACGCTCCCCTCACTTAGTCCTCCCTCTGCCTCCTTCTCTTATCTCATCGACGTCCCATCCCCCGGCTCCCAGGGACCTGAGCGCACACCGGAAAGGGATCGGGGACCCTCTGCAAACCCCTCCCTGGGGCTGGCCATCCGGGCCTGTGCCCTCCAACCCCGCCCCTCCTCACAGCTCACCTCCCAGGCTCCCACGTGGCCCCGTGGCTTAGGTGGACCAGCCCGGTCCACTCCCTACAGGGTCCGCAGGCAGCCCAGCCTCCTGGCAGACCCTTAGTCCCTGGCCCTCCCTCCCTACTGGTCCTCATTCTTCAAGCTCTCTGGACCCCTTGAGTTCATAGCAGCTGCTCCCTCACCTGGCTCTGGTGACGGTTACTGTCTGGTGATGCTCACTTGGGGCCTAGAACTGAAGTAACCTGGGTGTCCATGAACTCACAGGCCAGCCTGCCTGGAGGGTGCATTCCTACACAGCCCAGCCCACAGCTTCTACTGCCTTCCTTTTGCTGATGGTACGCAGCAGGTGCTCAATAAATGCCTGGGGTGAAAACCTCTTCTTCTGGGAAGCCCTCTCAGGTTGCCCCCTGTCCAAACAAGCTTCCTTGCATGTGACATCATAGGGCCCTGAACACCACCTCGGGGCACTTTCAAAATGACACAGTAGTACCTGCTACAGCCTGGAGGGGTCTCAACTACCTGGGACCCATGGAAGAGCCAGTCACAAAGGACTACGTGTTGTGCGATTTCATTGCCATGAGATTTCTCCAGCAGGCAGGTCCATAGGGGCAGACAGTAGATTAGTGGTTGCCTGTGGCTGGGAGGGGCAGGGAACGGGGCGACTGGGAGGGGGTGGCTAAGGGGAGCGGGGCTCCTCTTGGGGGTAATGAAAATGTCCTAAAATCGCTTGCGGTGCAGGTGGCGCAGGTCGGTGACCCCGCCAAAATCCACTGGGTTGTGCACTTCCCATGGGCGCCTGGGATGGTGTCTGAGTGACGTCACAGCGGAGCCACTGAAAAGCGCACAGCAGCTCAGTCCGGTCGGTGACTGTGTGACGACCAGTTTGAAGCCTGCCTGCCCCGGCACCCTGGGCGCAGCCTCAGTCTACTTCTTTTAACGTTCATTTAACATTTTGTTCTTGAAAATAGAGTTTCTTTTTCAGAGCAGCTTTAGGCTCACAGCAAAACTGAGCAGAAGGGGTGGAGCGCCCCCCTCGGCCCACCGTGGGTCTGTATTTTCACCCTCGTCTCCCAAGGCCCAGCGGAGAACAGACGCTGGTGTGCAGGGGGGGCGGAGTGAATGAATGAGCGAGATGCCTGCTTGGAGACCCCGTGCATTCCTTTCTCCACAGAGCCCGGTCGGTCGGTTTTCTCCTGCCTCCCGCCCTCTCAAACCCCAGGCCTGACCTCCCTGGAGAGCCCCAGAGCCCTGAGGTCCAGGCGGGTGCCCGCAGACCCTCGAGGCGGTTTGTTTGACTTCCTTCCTTCGACGCACTCGGAGCCGCAGACAAAGCTCTGGCTTCTCATCTGCTTATGAAAATGATCTGGCCTCTCGGTTGACTGCTGGGGAAGTTAATTAAAATGTGACTTCTCTGGGAGAGCCCCCCCAGGGCAGGTGCGGGTGGGCAGACGTCCAGCTGGCAGAGGGATGGCAGGCAGACTCAGGAGCTGGCTGCCTCTCTGGGCGGGCAGAGGGGAGGGGACGAGGCGGGCGCCTCGCTCTCCGCACGCCCGGGCATCAGTGGCCGCCAGCGCGCACGGAGCCTGCGGCTGCAGAGATCATCCCGGGGGCGTTCACTCCTTTTTCCATTCCACACATCTCTGTTTCCTACTTATTCTGCTCACCACGCCCTGTCCCCAGGGTGCAAAGCTGGACGAAGACGACGCATTGCCCCTGCCCTTGTGAGTTCGTCTTCTTGCAAGAAGGACAGCTGGGCAGGATGCCGCTAGCTCTAAAAACCTGTGAGTCCACAGAGTGAAGCGAGATATTTGCAATACATGTACCTGACAAAGGCTTTTACCCATCATATGTAAAGAGCTGCTATGAATCAACAAGAAAAGGGCAGATTATCCTATAGAAAAAGGAGCAAAAGACCTGAATGGGCATGTCATGAGAAGGATGTCCCAGTAGGCAGGACCTGTAAGTTAAAGTGTGGAGTCTCTGGGAAACACGAAGTGAAAACTCAGTGTTTCTCATGCAGGTATGGAGCAACGGGAAGGTTCACGCACTGGGGCAGGGGGTGGTCTGAGGCGGTGTGGCGAAACAGTCGAGCAGCATCGACTAAAGCTGGACGCAGGCTGACCTGATGCACCCCCCCCCAGACTGCCACCGAAACGAGGGCCGTGTCCTCCCAAAGGCGTGTCTGAGAACGCTCATAGCACCCTAGAGCGGGACAGCCCCATGCTGGAGACAACTCGAAAGGCCTTCCAGAAGCCCGCAGAGAAAACCCAGCCGACAGAGGGTCCGCCGTTCTCTGGGCACCTCGGGGGAGCTGCTGGCCCTGAACTTCTAGGTACAGACAAGCTGGGTGTGGCAGGTGTCTGAGATCGGTGGCCATTAAAATGCCAGGGACTCGAGGCCTGATGGGGCCGGTCACCTGCCTCTCCATGGCAGTCCCACCCTGGTCTACATGAGAGTGACCAGATGTGGCCACAAGGCTCAGCTTTGATCGGCCGCCCATGTTCCCAAGCAGCCTGCCCACCTGCACAGAACAGGATGGGGGACAGCCCAGAGGCAGAAGGGGCCTCAGCTCTCAGGCTGGGACACGCAGAGGTCCTGGGGCAGATGGCACGGGTGGGCTGTTGGGTCACATGAGGCCTGGGAGACTCCTCCCTGCAAGGGACCCCTCAGAACCCCCCCACTCTCTTTACTGCAGAAGCAAAGAAATGCGGAGCAGTGTCACGTTTATTGAGCATCTCTTCCTGGGACTTTGGTTGGCGAGTCCCCTAAGTGAGCTCTCACTATGTCCTGGGAGTTCTCTGTGCTTCTCCTTGAACTCTGTCAACCCCTCTGTGAGGCAGGCCTCCCATTTTACAGCCGGGAAATCTGAACCTTAAAGAGGTTCACGCTTGCCCCATGCCACCCGGGTAGTCGGGGAAAGAGCTGGGGTTCAGCGCGGCTCTCGGACATCGCAGCTCGGTGCTTACCCCGCGGCACCCCTCAACAGCTCTCCAGGAGGGGCCGCGCTGTCGCCGCTGTACAGAGGGGGAAATCGAGGCTCAGAAGTGGAACAGACAGGTGAACCCCTTTGAGCCCTCAAATACAAGCCCTCCTGGCATGTCTCATATTTATGGCTGGATTCTAAGACACTGGATGCAAAATCCTCAAGGTCTTTTGAGAGGCACACTTTAGAGTGGTGGGGATTGTGAAATATGGAAGCCACTCATGCGACCCGCTGGCCGCGTCCCTTGTCACCTAGGTGTTAGAATCAGGAGGTGGATGTGGTGGAGAGCCCCAGCTTTGGGTCCCACCTGCCCGCCCTCCTCCGCAGCCTTCCAACTGTGACTTTTTTCTGAGCCTGCCTGTCACACAGGGCTTGGCTGGAACACAGCTCTGGGTGGCAGCTGTCCTCATCGGCAGACAGCTTCATTAAACCTCATTAAGACGTCATCCTTCTCTGCCTTATTTCTCATCTCTCAGCTCTAATTAAAACCATCTCCATCCCCGGTCCCAGAGGTCCCGGGATTCTCCGGGCTCCTTCTGCACGAAGCTCCCTCCGCGCCCGGATGTGAAGGACCAGGCCCCGGAAACCTGTGCTGAGAACCGTCGGAGCAGCCGGTCGCCAGCCCGGGGATCCCCGGCGCTTTCCAGAGGCAAGCACAGGTGGTGCTTCTGCGGGCTGCGCTGAGGTCACCTGAGTCCCAGGAAGGAAGGCCCCCGGCCCTGGAATCTCGCAGAGGCCCATTGTCCTGAGACAGCTTCAAAGCAAGCGACCCCGCCTTGCAACGCAAATCTAATCACTCTCTACTCCACAGACTGTAAAAAGTTGTAACCAGACCCCGCTTGCTGTTGCAGAGGCGGACCTGGGTGAAACCCGTGGGCTGCCTGAACGGGGTCTCCCTCTGGACAAACAGGCCGCGGGCGTCTCCACTCGGTGGGCTTTCCGTCCGGGGGCTCGGCGCCTGCGTTGTAGGTAGGCCCGCCTTCCAGGCCAGGAGCGGCTCCTTAGCAGAGCCACTCCCACCGCCCGGCAGCCACAGGGACCTTCGCGGCGCATTGACCCCCAGCTCAGCATCTCCGGCAAATGAATGTTTCGCTCGACAGTTGAAAAGCCTCCGCTCACTTTCCTGCATCCTATTAAAGCGCAGTTACGTGAGATCCCACAGTTACGGCCTGGTAGTTATTAAATAAATATCTGTGCGCTGCGACGCTGCCGTGCGTAAGCGCGTACACACCGCCGCGCTCACGCAGGGGCAGTTCATCACTGGGAAACGACTTCAGATCCTCCAGCGAGGAGCGCAATATAAATGCAAATTGTGATCATGATTAGCATACAGTGCACTTATTTATCTCCACGATGAGAGCCTCAGATAAACAACCACGCGAGGTAAGGCGGGTGAGGCCTCAGACTCGGCCTCGTCCAGGAAGCCGGGTTCTCCGAACCGTGAGGCTCGAGTGAGCAGCAGCTGAGCGCCCGTGATGATATCCATGCTACACCCGAGAAGACCACCTGCATCCACCCGTGATCAAAGGCGCATAAAAGAATGTCAAGTGAAAAAAAAGCCCAGCAGGATTTAAATTTTATGTAGACTATCGTTACGACCATGTAAAAAAAATTCATTGAAAAAATCCTGGGAGGAGACACGTGAGCTCGCTGAGCGTGGGGGCCTGTAGTTAGAGGTGGGGACCTGGTGGGGGTGTAGAATTTTAATCTTATAATTAAAACAGTCCACAGGCAGACTCCCAGCGTAAGCTTCTGTGGTATATATACATACCCGCCAGGGGTCAGAGTTAAAGTTCTTCCTTTACGTCATTGTAACTCCACCGCCAATTTACAGTGCGGGAGGAGGTTGCTGCCGCTGGGTGCCGAGAGGTAGGGAGGGGGCGGCCCCAGCATGTGAGCGACACCGGGGACTGAGTCCCAGCTCTGCCACTTGACATGTGGCCTTGGGCAAGTCACTCGATTTGTCCCTGTTTCTGGCCCTGCGAGTCGTCCGCAGGCCCCGGAAAGCCCTGGGCGACGTCTGGCCGGGGCGCTGCTCCGTGAACAGGGGTCTTCTTGCTCCCGCTGTTGTCACAGTCGGCGCGACTAGAGCAGCCGGCCGCGGGGACGGCGCTCCGGGCCCCTCCGCGCCCGCCCAGCCGCTGCCCTCGGCCCCCGCCCGTCCTCCTGGGCAGCCCCGGCGCCCTGGGTGCAGCCTGGCCCGTGGTCGCCGCTGATGTATGGCCCCTGCCATGGGAGGCGGTCACGGTGACAGGGCCCCGGAGCTCCCTCCCCTCCCCCTCGACAGCTTGAAGCCAGGTCCTTCATTTGCATTTACATGATCTCGCTGTGCAGCTTATGAGATCGAGAGATTTATTTGCTACTTAGCTTGATGTTTGATTACACTCCGAGAAGGCGGCGAGCGGCGGCAGAGTGTGCGGATGCGTCGCTGGGAGCCCGCGGCCTCTGGGGGCCGGTAACTCAACAGCAGGTTTAGGTGGATGAGGGGGGGACGCGCAGTGTTTGCAAAAAGGCGAACACAAGGGGCTGGGGGGAACCATCGCCGTGATTTGGATTTAAAAACAAAAACAAAACTGAAAGCACTAAAAACCAGCTAGGTGCCATCTACTGCTGTGAACTGACCTGTCACTCTTAGGAGGAAACTCATTGTCCAGGGGGACAAAGTCCCAGAAACTTGGCAAAATCGGAAGCCCCTAGAAGAAGTGGCGCCTCGGATACTGGGAGGCAATGAGGGCTGACTCCCGATTTCCTGTGTGGCTCTTGAATCTAGACATCTGGGTGGACACCGGCTCTCCAGTTCTACCTGCGTGGCCCTGACCTACTTACTTGACCTGTGTGCGCCCCCAGTGCCTGACTGATAAAATGCGGACAACGCCCATCCCTTCAGTTCAAGGCTGAGATGAGTGAAGGTGGTCTCAGCTCCATGTGGGACACGGGTAGGGGGGTGCCCAGGAAATAAACGGGTGACTCTTTCCTGACGTGGGAGGGGTAACACGAACCCCCCGACAGACAGAAATCGCTGGGTATGGTGCTGTGCAGCCCCGGTCCCCTCTGTCTGGCGGGTCAGCCCCTGTGTGGGTTAGCCCAAGCCCGGGCGGCGCTCCGCGCGCTCGCACGCAGCTGCGCATGCTCAGCAGGCATGGGAATTCTAGTCGCAGCCGCGTATAGTTAGGAGCTGAGTCTGCGCTCCGTCACATTCCAGAGCCAAACAGACATCACTGGGCGAGGCTTGAAAGTTTAGTGCTTAACGACAGGGCTTGGGGCCACGAGTCAGACCTACGGCTTCTCAACTGTGTGTGACCTTGAGCAGGTTGCTTAACCTCTGAGCCTCAGTTCCCTTTCCTCTAAAACAGGCACAGTGAGAGGGCCCGGCTCACAGGGCTGGTGGAGCATCTCACGATGTAGAGGGAGTTCTGAGCAAGGGCCCAGAAGGTTCTTGATAAGAAGTAGTCCTACGAACCGGTGGTGCACGTGAGCCTCCCGCTGGTTGGAACTGTCAGCCACATTTGTCTCCAGTGGTGTGAACAGAAAACTGGCTATAAAATTAATTTATCCACCTGATGGTTCAAAAAGTTAAACCTAGGATCACCAGGAGACCCAGCAAGCCCGCTCACTCCTAGGTGCAGACCCGAAGGAACCGAAACCAGGCGTCCGAACGAATGTGTGTTCTCAGTGCGAGTCACAGGAGCCGAAAGACGGAGGCCACTGAATGCCCGTCAGCTGATGGGTGGGGAAAAGCGTGGGCCGGCTGTGCCCGGGGGAATATTACTCAGCCGTAAAAAGGAACGCAGCACTGATACCTGCTGCGGATTGCGAGGACCTGGCAAACACATGCCAAGGGCAAGAAGCCAGACGCAAAGGGCCCTGTATTGTAGGGTCCCGGTGGCAGGAAATGTCCAGAGTGGGCGAATCCGCAGAGACGGTACACAAGTGATTGCCCAGGAATGGGGGAGGGGTGGAGTGACTGCTTAATGGCGTGGGGCTTTCTTTTGGGGGTATCAAACTGTCTCGGAACTAGTTAGAGATGGTGAGGGCGCAACATTGTGAAGGCTAAATGCCACTGAACTTCATGCTTAAAATGTTTGACGGGTAATTTCACAGGCATTTTGCCTCAGTAAAAAGAAAAATCCATGTGTCCTTAGAAGAATGTGCCATACCTCCCATCAGAGCAATTTAGGAAAGCCTACTCTCTCTGGTATGGGAAAGGAAAAATATGTGAGCAAAGTTGCACTGTGGGACAGCCTGGTGGGGCAGCAGCGCTCGACTTGAAGGAAGTGAGGCTGTGCGGAGGCGGGTGGGGGCTCTACGCTGGGACTGGGGTGGGAAGGTCATGTCCCAGCTGAACCTCGCTGATGCAATGGTCCGGACGGAGGAAACTGGTGCCGGCGTGTTTGCCGGAGGCATCTCCGGTCTTCGTGAAACATTTGTTTCAAGGGAGGCCCAAGGACCGGCGGAACTTGGTGGGTCCCGCTGTCATGTCCCCTCTGGCTTCTGGGGCCTTACTTTGGAAGGCTGCTCAGGGGAGGGTGCAGGAGGGTGGATGGGAGCCCTGAGACCTGGGTGGGGTGCCCACCCGCCTGCCTGTCCGGGGGACACTGGAGATGCAGTGGCTTTCCCTCTGAGCTCAGGGCAGCTCGGGGGGTGACGAGGCGAGGCTCTGAGAGTGGGGGTCCCCGCTTGGCCCGGCCCAGCGAGCCTACGGTACTTGGGGATTCCCACGGCAGGCTTCATTTGAAGAGCAGGTTCTATGACTTTAAGAAAAAAAGAAAATCACTCAACTAGGTCACCTCAGGGGTCCTCCCCAGCGTTGTCCCCCCCACCCCCCGCCACCGTGTAGACAGATGGGTTTGAATCCAGACCTTGATCCTCCTGCACTGCGCGACCTCTGAGTCTCCGATGCTCCCTGTTGTGAAGCAGGGTTAACCGCCCCCACACCCCCACCTCAGGGTGCGAAGGCAGGGTTCAGACGAAAGTGAGGTAAGGCGCCCCAGGTGGCCCGCATGCTGTGCACCGGGGGGGACGGGCTCTTCCTCCCTCTTTCCTCCCCTGGGGGCCACTGGCTTCAGAAAAGCAAGGAACGCCTTTGAGCCTACTTTGATGTGGCGTCCAGCAGGAAAAGAGGAAGTTTCTGGGCCGCCAGGAAGTAACGGGCAGCGGAGGAGGCCTCCTATGCCCCGGGGTGGGCTGGCGAGGTAAGATGTAACTGGCCTGCTCACCTGGTCACGCGGTCAGTCCAGCGGCCAAGGGCCAAAGCCAGTGGACCACAGAGGGAGCAGATCGAGGGAAGGGGCTCTCTACCAAAAAGATAAATGAGAACGGAAAGGAAGAAAAGGAAAAAAAAAAAAAGGAAGGAAAAAGAAAAAGTGCAGAATGATCTATGTACTTTTCAAAACTTAAAGCAGAAATCAAAGGAAAACTGAACTGTTTTAAGTTCTGACAGCTGCAGGGATCACTCTGTTTGGTTACTCTGTTTATGTTTCCGTTGTCTTTATAGAGTCATTGAAAACCGGAGCATGTAATAGGGAAGGAAAATGCTCGGTGTTCTCCCCCACCCCGGTAAGCCCTTGTTCCTTCCCCGGCACAGATGAAAACGCCAGCTGCAGCGACTTCTGTTTTGATGTATATTTCATAGCGTCTCATTGATTGTAAGTTTTATTTCCATGTCAATAAAAAACCGGTATTGTAATAAACGAGAAGGAGTTTAACACAAAATGGCAGCTGACCCGTTCGCGCAGCGGCAGCGAAAGCCAGGAAGGGGCTGCGCGGTGAAGCCTGTTAATAAGGACGGCTATTGATTTCGGCGCGGGGCTGGCGGCTGGCGGACGGCCCCCTCGGCTGCCCGTGGGGCCGTTTTCCGGCTGGTTCTGTGTTGCCGCTTCGTGGGGAAGGTGACGTGAGGACCTAAGAAAGGTACTCTCTCTCTTTTTTTTTTTTTTTGGCAGAGTTGCAGCTGCTTTCGGGGCGCAGGGCCCTGTTTGGTACCTTGGAGCCGAAGAGAGAGATAATAAATCTAGTCGAGGAGGCAGCAGTGCAGGGAGGGAGTTCGAGGATTCGGGCAGATTGAGGAAACACGTGACCACGAGAGGCATTCCCACACGAGCTTTACTGGTGGCGCTTGGACAGGGGGCGTGAGAGGGAAGCCCCTCACGGCATGAGAGTGTCCGGGGGCTAATGGGCGAGGGGCCAGCGTCCAGAAGGGAGGCGGGCAGGGAGCTGCAGCCGGGAGGGAGATGGGAGAGGGCTTAGGTGTCTGAATGATATTGCTCTGCACCGGGCATAGAGCGTGTGCACCTGAGGGCTGTGGCTTGGGGGTCTCAGGACCCCGAGACTCTATTTAGCAACACCAGCAGACACTGGTGTGGTTTTGAATGGTATGCAAAGCAGGCAGGCCCTATGTGGCTGAAAACCTGCTTCCATGGCTATTTTTAAAAATATTTTATGTATTTACTTTTAGAGAGGGGGAAGGGAAGGAGAAAGAGGGGAGAGAAACATCAATGTGTGGTTGCCTCTTGCGCACCCCCTACTGGGGACCTGGCCCGCAACCCAGGCATGTGCCCTGACTGGGAATCAAACCAGGGATCATTTGGCTTGAAGGCCCACACTCAATCCCCTGAGCCACACCAGCCAGGGCCACGGCTATTTTTGAAGCAACTGGATGTGTAAAAATCCGAGTTTGGTCTGGTGGGCTTTTGAGCTAACACGTCTCAGCCCACCATGGACAAAGGAACAAGCCAGGAGCCAGCTGCTGAGCGTCCGACTTCGGCTCAGTTATAGAGGAAGGGCCCTGGCGGTGCAAGCTCCGGCCTCATCTTCATCCTCTCTTTCCACTTCTAACCATTGGCTTCTTTCAGTTCAGCTTCTTGAACTGCCCGTGGAAGGTCTGTCCCCTCCCGCATCCGCTCCTGGGCCCCCCACCAACTCCTCACTAAGCGTCACCTCCTGGGGAAAGGGCCCCTGAGTCTGCAGCCCCGGCCTCCAGGGCGGGTATGTTTCCCTCCCTGGGCCCATCTCACTGCAGCTGGTGAGTTGTTTGGGGGAAGCTTTTGGCCACACCCTGTCAGTTGCGTGAGCGCAGGGGCAGGTCCGTCCCGTTCACCACTGGTGTCCCAGTGCCTGGCTGTGATAGACTGGTTACCTGGTTACATGGTAAGCTGTGGGACGCCGCATGCTCTAACCACAGCGGATGATTACCAGGAAGCTGCAGGACGGCGCATGCTCCGTAACTAGGACAATGGTTACTTGGGAAGCTGCGGGAGGACGCATGCTCCGTAACCACAAATGGGTAGTTACTTGGGAAGCTGCGGGTGGGCGCATGGTCCGTAACAATTGTTACTTATCAGCCAGCTACTATATACAAACATACCCCAGTTATATAATGAATAATGAGTGATCCATGGAAACCTTACATAAGGCTACCAAATAAGGAAATCATCTGTAAACAAAAATTGATGCTATAGGAACAGGTTATATAATGAATCATTATAAAAGTCAGAGAGTTACAATAACAGGGCCTCTTGGCCATTCACCCTTCCTCGAGAGTGGGGTCTTATTTGCGGCTCGTCACCTGGCACACAGTAGGCCTTCAGCACATGTTTCTGGAATGCCACGTGACTGAGCACCAGTGAGTGGGGCAGGCGCCTGGTGCTCTGAGAGCTCCCGGAAGCGGCGCCTCCCAGGCCGAGGCCACCCGGCAGGTCTTCTAGAACAGGGCGTGGAGTCTACCCGAGTCTCCGGGGAGTTGAGCTGGGAGGCACCAAGTGGAAAAGCCCTGCCCCGCCCCACTGTGGGCCTCAGGCGGGCAGGAACCAGGAGGGGCAGAGACAGAGGCTTGAGGGGAGCGCCCATCCACGAGGGCTGCCTGGAGGGGGCTCCCTCCCCTTCTCTGGCCTCCGGGTTGCATTGTAGAATGAGGGAGCAGAGCTGGCTGGTCCTGGGCACCCTCTGGCCCCGCCTCTCTCTTTCTGGAGCACACCTAGACCCCCAGATCCATGCCACCCGGCTCTTCCATCATTCAGGAGGGCAGCGTGTGAGGCGGGAAAGCAGGAGGGCTGGCCTGACCCGGGCTCCACCGCCAGCTCTCCCACGCGCTAGCACGCCTCTCAGCACCGCTCAGGTCACGGGTCTAGTTTGAGGAGAGGCATTCGTGCCCCTCACATAGCAGGATGAGCTAAATAGGGTGGGTGGCAATTATTATTAGAGTTGGTGCTACCTGTCCCATCTCCGTCAGCAGCACCTGGGCCTGGTAACCAGCCTGTGCCCACCTGCCCACACGCACCCCACCAGAAGCGCCAGAGCACAGTATGCTGGGCCGTGCCGGCACGGAACCCCAGCCCTGGCCTCTCTAGCACAGCCCACCGGCCACTCGGAGGACCACCCTGGGTGTGTGGGAAGTCCTCCAGGTGCGGAGGGACGCCAAGCACGACGAACGGGCAGTGTGTGAGGAACGGGATGACAACAGCTGTGGAGCGGCCGGTCCAGTCCCGTCCTCCATGCCCTCCCCAGGGACCCGCCCGCCTGCCTCCTCTGGACCTAGACCTGAGCCCTGGACACGCCCAGACCCCATGGCTGGGCGGAGGGAAGGAACCAGGGAAGAGAAGGTCTCGAGTCTCCAAAGACGTTCGGTGCCCAAGACACTGAGCAACAGTAACCGAGGATGAGGCTGCGCTATTAATGGTTTAATGGGTGGCTTCTTAGATGGAACAGGGCTGCGTAACTCAGGCAAAGATTTCAAATATATAATATAATTGCTACATGTGAAATCTGTTTGTACTTAGCTTTTAGTCTCGGAAATTACCAACCTCTGTGCTGCTCCTACAATTAATCATTACAGACTTAAGAGTGAGAATACTCATTATTGTAAAAGACTCCGGTGACGGTCTTGATCCAACTTATAAAATAGACAGATTTGGTGCAACGGCATAATTTTCCTCGTCTCTGCACAAAATCAGGAATGCTAGTCATACTCCGGGGCCGGCGTGAACGCTTACAAACTGGTATAGACCAGCCTGTAATTACCAAAATAGAAAAAGAACAGCATTTTGTAATGAGTGACAAGCTACTGAGCGGAAATCTAATTTGGTCTAATTAAGCAGCCTTTTGTGAGGATTTGTCTTCAGATGAAAAGAGGGAGCCGAGGAGATCTAAATGCAAATGAACCCCGTCATGCGGTTCTGAAGGGCCGGCGGAGACGAGTGTCTTCCTTCGTGCGCCGGTCCCTCTTCTTCATTAGAGGACAAGTCCTCTCCTTGTCACCTCGGCTGGGCCAGCTGCCTTGGAGGAGCCTCGCGTTTTTGTCCCTCGCCTCTCATATCTTTTCAAATAGGACACCTCGTGTCGACAGGGCTGTCAGGAGGCTTTTGCTTATGCAGGAGCAAATTTTACTTCGCCCAAAGTAATAAAAGCCAATGGGATTTTGCTTATTAAAGGAATCAGCTCCTGTGCTCTGAGGGGGCGCCTTCTGAAGTCGGAGGACCGCGTGCAGGCCCGATGCCACTGGCGCCGACGGAGCCGTTGGGGGAGAGCCAACCCCACGGCTCCCCCCCCATGTGGTAGACCAGATGCCTGCCGGCCTGAGCTCCCCTGGGGGGCTGTCCGTCGGAAGGCCTGAGGCTGGAATACCCACCTCTCCAGCCAGATCATTGGCTGAATCGTCTGACTGGGTGCATTCTCCGTGGATGCTCTTCAGCCCACGGAGGGTACCAGTGCACACCTTGTACCGGACCGAAATGCCTTCCCGTGGCTACTTCAGGGGAAGCAGAAAGCAAACGATCGGCTGCCATTCAGGGGCTCCCAAGACCACCTTCCACCTCAGTCATCCACTAGCACCCCAGCATTCAGAGAAGCCACCACACTCACAATTATGCTGTATCACAGCGAAAGGAGCCGGGCTTGACTCGGCAAAGGGAAGGGGCGCGTGGGGAAGCGTCCAGGAGCTGCCCTCTCCCGGTGGACAACGTTCCCTTCCCCCATGTCAACCACGTGGGGCAAGACGCACAAAATACTGGCCACCAGGGAAGTTCCCCGAGGCTCGGTGTCGGGGTTTTCTGGGGAGTGGCTCCCATAGACACAGCTGACCACTCATGGGCTTGACCTTCGCCTCCAGCCCCTCCAGAGGCTGAGCCGATGCCGTGCTGGGTGTGCCCCCCTAGATCACATTGTTAGCACGGACCAGCTGGTGTGGCCCGAGGTCGCCAGGTAGACTAGTCAGGCAGGGCATTCCAAGGGCTTAGACCTTGGAGGTTTTCCCCCCGGAGCTGGGCCGGGCTGGTCCTTTCTTCGGAGCGCGGAGTGTGCGTGGTGTGGACAGCCCAGACCTGCCGAGGCAGCCCTCTGCTGCGCGCTGGCCGGGGGTCTCCCGGCCGCCCGAGGGGAGGGGAACGACCGTGAGACCTGGGCCGCTGGGCGGATGAGAAGGGAAAAGACAGAACGCGTTCCCACTCACTGGCTCCACGGTCCCCCGTCGGAGCGCTCCTCTGTGCGTCCAAAGGAACTGCAAACACTGGGACATCGGGCTCTGTGGTCACCCAAACGGGAGCTCGCGAGCGAGGGGGCCGGCAGCTGGGCGCGTTCTCTCGGCTCAGCCATCGCCAGGCGCCTCCGTGGCCCCTGGGTCAGACTGAGAGTGTCCCTGCCCCCCCCCCCCGGCCGCCCACTGAAGCCGGCAGCCCCCTCACTTTCCGTGGGAGGTCCGCCATTTTCTCCTCACCCTGACTCAGCATTCAGGAGGCCCAAGGACCGCGGGGAGGGACCTCAACCGAGTGTGGGACCACAGAGACACGGAGCATCGGGCAGAGGGACACGGAGAAGGGGGAGCAGGGCCTGCTGCTGCTCGTCAGGTCTGTTAGGGGATAGATGTTTGGGTTCCCCCAAATTCACAGGCCTCCCTGTGGCGGTGTTAGGGGGCGGGGCCACTGGCAGGCACTTAGGTCGTGAGGGTGGGGCCTCCTGAATGGATTAGCACCCCGAGAAGGAGCAGCCTGAGAGCTGGCTCCTTCTTTTCTGCAGGGTGAGAACGCAGGAGAAGCCGGCCGTCGGTAAGGCAGGAAGAGGGCACGCACCGAGGACCCTCCTGGCTCAGTGTCGGCACAAGACATTTGAGCCGCTCAGCTCGAAGGCGATTCAAAGTCGAGAAAGCCGCCAGCGCCATTTCCTGTGGCTGCCGTGTCCCTCCGCCGCGGAACTATCTCCTTCTCCCTGCCGGCTCCCCTGGGTTCCTCCCCTGCCCAGGCCACTGAAGACCGCCCAGTGCTGAGGACGCTCCGCCCCAAAGTGGGCCTCCTCCCTGCCCCAGTGTCCCCTGGGCGGGTTCACAGGAACCAGCCTGGGGTAGCGTGAGGCGCCCCACTGAAGACCAGCCTTCGAATGGGGGCCCAGTGGTGGAGGGAGCCGTAAATGCAAAATCCGAACGTGTGCCCTGACCCAGGTTCGCCTGCTCCCCTCGGGCACCGCCTCTGGTGGGCCCTCCCCGGTGCCGGGGGGCGGCTGGCTGCCCTTTTGTGAATATCGGAAAGTCGGATTCTAAAGGGCAAGGAACGAACCGCAAGGGAGGGTCTGAGCATTTGCTCGAAAGGTTAAGATGCAATTCCTTCCCCCTCCGAGACCCCAGGCTCTGTTAATGCCAACAGCGGGCGACAGAGTCTTCTCCTTCCCAGTCTTCCCCGCCCGGCAATGAACTGGTTAAGGCTTTTTGTCCGAAAGGTGCGCTTCCTTAACATAAAACCACCCCAGAAGGACAGCATCTTTACTATCCTGCACCCCAGAATTCCCCTAAGAAATCAAATATAATCCTCTTTAAGAAGCTTTAAATAATTTTCAGCTTTCTTATTGACTTATTAAAATGCAGCTTAAAATACGCCTTCAATGCAATCCTTTTACAAGGGTCAGGGATATAAAATTTGAAGAAATCTGATTAGCAGATCATCCGGAAGGACATAAGTAGTCAGACCCAGTTTTGACGATGGCGGAGAAAAACGCCCGTGGCATTTCCAACGCCCCCGACCAACCCGCCCGGGGACGCTGTGCCATTTTCCCGCCTCCATCGGCTGGCCCTTTATCCCTGCATGCCCACTCGTCACTCGCTTGTGATCCCCGCTGGTTCCCTGTGCAGAAAAATCGGCCGCCACAGCCCTCCCCGTGTTCCAGCCCAACCCCGGCAGCGCCATCTGCGAGCCGCCCCCTGGTCTTAATGACCGGACCTTCTCAGAAAGCCCTTTGTCGGGAGCTTCAAAGGGCTCGGTGCATTCCGAGGGCGGCCTCTGATCCCCGGCCTCCTCCCGCCCATGCGAACCAGCCCATGCGAACCAGCAGTGTCCCGATGTGCCGCGAAGTGCACATTTATCCCGTGTCTCGTCGGATCGGCGGTCACGCTCCTCCTGCGCGGATGGGGCCGGAGACGCAGCCTGCTCACCGCCGTGCTGGAGCGGATGGGTGGCTGGGCTGCGTGAGGCAGTGGGTGCATGGGGACTGTCCAACAGAGGCCCACACAGAGCTGGGGCTGGGGAACCTGCTCTCTCCTGGGAAGAGGCGTTCAACCGACTGCCGTATTTCCTATTTAAATAAAAGGGGTACTGATCTTAAAATGCCAATTGACCCTTCTTTTTAACCAAGCAAGATTTTCACGATTGCAAATCCTTACAAGGGACAAAGTCAGGGCACATCTATGAAGGAGCTTTGGCAGGCTCAGGGCGCCCGACTACGGCTCCAGAGCAGGCGACGGACTTTGGGTTTGTCAGGCGAGATGCCACTGTACCCTGCGCCCCGAGGGTCAGCGCCAACCCCTCTCAGGACGGGAACCCTGCGCGGGTGCCAGGAAGGCTCCCGGCCCACGTCCACGCGTCGTCCTCTGTCCCCACATCTGGTTCGGCCTGGCCCGGCCCGGCTCTCCCCCGACAGGGAGGCGCCCGGGTGGCGCTCTGTGCAGGTTGGGGGGCCGCAACTACCCGCCTGGCTGAAAGCCCAGCTGTCACTCACCAGCTGAACGACCCTGGGCGAGTGCCTTCGCCGGCCTTTGCCCCGGTCTCCCCAGTTGTAAGGGGGGAAGCCGACCGGGGGCGGCCTCCGAGGGGCGCCCTGTGAATCAGAGGAGACAATGCCGGTCCAGCACTGGACTGAACCACACGGAATGGGGGTGTCGTGCGTCCCATGGGGACACCGCCAGCACCTTCAGATGGCTCAGCTCCGCAGGTTGCCCAGTGCCCGCACGCACCAAACACACGGTGACAGGGAGCCACCGTTACGGCCACGTTCCCGTCCGCCCGCGCCACGTGCCACGTCTCAGTGTGCTGTACAGCCGGCCACAGCCCTTGCACGTGGCTGTGGGGTGTGCTCACTCCACAGCGAGGGGCCTTAGCAGTGACTCCCTGAGGACCCAGCCATCTGGCCACAGAAAACCCTCCTGGGCCACCGCTCAGCCAACAGCACACCTGGCAGACAGCACCAGGCGCATGCCAGGCACGGGGCTCAGCACTGGGGATGCGGAGGTGAAGGACGCGGTCCCTGGTCTCCCAACCCCTGTCATTTCCCGAGGGACAGGAAGAAAGAAAGGTGGTCA
>CM052540.1:2668435-2686071 GCA_028533065.1 Trachops cirrhosus
TCTGTCGGGGCCGCTGAACCAGACCACCACCGTCTGTGTGGCTAACGGCCCATGTTTACTGCTCCCAGCCCTGGAGGCTGGCAAGTCCAAGGTCAAGGTGCCGGCAGATTTGGCATCTGGCGAGAACCCACTTCAGGCTGCAGAAGGCCAGTGTCTCGCTATGTCTTCACATGGCAGCAGGAGGGCGAGGGGGCCCTCTGGGGTCCCTTTGATGAGGGCACTGATCCCACTGGCGAGGGCCCCACCCCCCATGACCTAGTCACCTCCCAAAGGTCCCAGCTCCTACTACCATCCCCTTGGGGGTTAGGATGTCAACATTTGTTCAGGTAAGAATTATACTCCCCTCCTTTCCAGCAGAATGCCCCAGCACAAAGGGGCTGTGACCTCGGGTTCGCTGTGACCTGAGGCTGGCCGGCCCCGCACTGCCAACCCTCCTGCGCCTGTTTCCGGCACAGTGTGCCAGGTCCCGGGGTGGAAGGAAGGTGAGATTCTGAGCAGTGGCTTCAGGGGTCTGTGCAGGACCTGAGGGTGTGGCCGTGGGCCTGGTGTGGTGATGGTCCAGAAAGCGATGGACAGAAGAGGGTGGCCCTCACTGTGGGGGCGGAGAGCGCTGTGGGCAGGCGGGGTGCTCTGGGGTGACACTGGCGGCACCCACTCGGGGACCCTGTTACCTCCCATGGAGCTCTGGGGACCGGCCACCTTCATTTTGCAGGAGCTTCCCAGCCTCTGCCTCACGGCGCATCATTCGCTGGTGGGCTTTGGCTCACAGGTGCCGGGGCTGAATCTTCCCTCCCCAAGGCTTTCCTGACCAATCACAATGCGCGAACTGCTTCCTGCAACCTCATGAGGCTGACTCATCTCTCAGACGCTGGGGCACAGTGACCCACGGGACTTTGAGGGACACAAAGATGCTTTAATTTTGTTCCCAAGAAGAAGAAAAAAATATCTATTCATAAAAGAATTTTTTTTTTGGAGGGAAAGGTGCCCAGGGCCCATGAGTGCTCTGTGGCCTGTGGCCCTGCTTGCCCGTCCATCACCATCACCGAGGGCTCAGAGCACTGGGCTCGCTGGAGAAACAGCCCACGCTTGTTCTCGGGGGGAGCAAGCATCCAGGTTTCAGGGCAGTGCTGCCCGGGGTAGGGGTGGGGGGGGGGCGGCATCACCGCTTCCAGCAGAGAGATGCTGAGGCAGAGGATATGGGATACAACCGCCACCACCACCACCCCTCCCACTGCCATCGCCACCACTGGGTGCAGAGAAAGACTCTGCAGCCACGTCCGCCTGGTTCTAATCCCGCCTCCACTGCCCCCAGCAGTGGGACTTGGAAGCGGGGAGGGGCCTCCTGGCTGAGCCTCTGCTCCCCCCGGTCTGTGCAGTGCGGGTAACCAGAACGTCCCTACCTCCCAGGGCGGCTGCAATAACGGGGTAAGACGGGAAGGACCGAGTGCTCGGCTTGGCCCCGAGTGAGCGCTCCCCAAAGGAGAGTTTTACCGTGTGATGCCTGCCTGCCTGCCAAGACGCCTTTGAAACGCCCACTTCTTAACGATGGCGAGGCCCCGGGTGGAATCGGAGCAAGGCCGGTGGGTGGGTTGTGCTATTCTGTTAGTTATTTCAGGGTCACCCACCATGGTGGGGAACGGGGTCCAGGGTACTAGGAACCTCTCTGCGCTATTTTTGCAACTTCTTATGAGTCTATGAATATTTCAAAATTAAAAGTTAAAAGAAATGGAGCCAATGCGATACACTTCATAAAAGAGGATGCCGGTGCCTTTCATTAAAGGCAGAAGGGACTTCGCCAATAGCCCTCATTTTCTGGGAGCCACGGAGGGGCCTCCGTGTCCCCTCGTGCCCCGCGCCCCCGCCCCCGATCAGCTGCGTGGTATTTTCCTTCATTACGACAGCGCCTCGGAAGTAAACCTCTCTAATTTTCTACACCACAGCTATTTATTTAAATGCTAACTCGCATTATGAAGTGATAATCCACACGCGCAGGAGATAATTTATGAAGCATTTAAATTAAGAGGAGCAGCTAATTGGGAGCATGTGTCTTATAAAGCCCTGCTAACACCAGAAAACTACAGATTAGGGGGGAAGGGAAGATGTTCTGATCTTGCCTTTACCTTCTTTGGGGAGGCACTTGGGGGGACGGTGCCTGTGGTCCCCACACTGCCCCCCACAGCCTCTCGTGGCTGTGCCTCTGGCCTCTCACGGAGAGCCCCTGTCTGGGCAAGCCGTCCACCTCCCACTTCCCTTTTTCATAAGGAGCATCTTTTTTTTTCCTTAGGAAGCTTCTCAGCTCGATTACAAAGCTGCAAGTGGCAAAGATGGTTACTATTCAGGTATTTATGGGTGATTGGAGAAAGAGAGGAAATTGGGCCTCTCCCCACCCTCCTCCCGGGCAAGGCCTTGGGGTGTGACCAGGAGGGATCAGACAGGCTTCTGGAAGAGGTCCCGGGGCTGCAGGAGCTAATGCTTCTCTTAAAGGGGCCTCTCTCGGCTAGGTGTCTCCGAGCCAATCCAAAAAGCCTTTCTTTCCTGGGAACCTGACGTGCAGAACTGTGTCCATACAGCCAGAGGGGCAATTTCACACAAGTTACCTGGCCTCGGGCTCTGCACTGTGGTCCTGTCACCTGCCCACGAGTCCCAGGACCGGCATTCTCCTGGCACAGGGGGTACGGGTGTGCCCGGCCCCGCACAGTAGAGACGCGGTCATCTGCAGGCACCTTGAACTTGTGTAAATCAAGTGGTTATCTGAAGGGCGTCTGGGGTGGATCAAGCCTCCCTTTAGAATCACTTGAGAGCTTTTAATGAGTGCTCACAATGGTCCCACCCAGGATACGCTGCGGGCATCATCCTCTGTGACCTAAGTCAGAAACCCTCACTGTGGCTTCGGCAAGTGCGGCTGGTAGCACGTCAGACCACAGACCCAGGCGGACGGCAGTGTTCGGGGGTCCGGGGAGGGCCTTCCCTCCTGGCCGGTTCATGAGACGCCTCACATTGAACCGCTGTCGAGTGCTGACATCTCCTCGGGCCCTCGGCCTCGCTCTCTGAAAGCTCACGGCTCCCGTGAAGGGCTGGACGCCGGGGGCAGAGAAGCTGCCTGTTCTGTTCTAGGGTCCAGGGGAAGTCTGATAGCCGGGGGTGGGGGGGCTTTTTAGAAAAGGTTATAATTACTCCCTTTTAAGTGATTCTTGCTTGTGGTGTAAGTCAAACAATCAGACAGGTATGAAGACAAAGGAGACAATCCCTTTTCTCCGGTGTCGGCACCTGGGTGTGCCCCTCTGTGCCTTCCCCCTGACACCTGCGTGTGCCCCTCTGTGCACTCTCACTGACACCTGGGCGTGCCCCTCTGTGCACTCTCACTGACACACGCGCACCCGCACCAATGGCTCTACAGGTACCAGGGCTTGTCCCTGTGCAAGTGGGGGCTGAGGCTCTCCGCAGATCAAGGCCCCATGGCGAGGTCTGACCCCTGCTTTTTCCTGCCTGTGTAATATTCCACCGTGTACACCTGTTGTTCCCCTTGTGATCACCAATGACCGGTCAGGATGTTTCCGTTTTTTAGTTTTTGGGGTTTTTTCTACAGCACATAAAGCTGCAGCCAACATCCTTGAATGTATATCTATGTCTAATGGATTTCTGTAGACAAGATTCCCCAAAATTTGACAGTTGGGCAAAAGCATATGTGAATTTGATGTTTTTTTTAATGGAGACAACCACCCTGGCTGGTGTGGCTCAGCGGATTGGGCGCCGGCCTGCAAACCGAAAGGTTGCTGGTTCGATTCCCAGTCAGGGCACATGCCTTGGTTGCGGGCCAGGTCTCCAGTGGGGGGCGCACGAGAGGCAACCATACACTGATGCCTCTCTCTTTCTCCCTCCCTTCCCCCGTCTCTGAAAATAAATAAATAAAATCTTTTTAAAAATAAATAAAACAAAATAAAAATGGAGCCCACTCTCCGCAGTAGCTCGGCTCCCGCCCTAAGCCCAGGACAGCATGTTCAGGTCGGCTCAGTAGCCGCCGCTCCTTCTCCCGAGCTGGCTGCTCAGCACCACGGCTGCCAGCCCGCGCGTGGCCCCTCAAACCGCGGCCGGCCCCGACCGAGATGTGCGGTGAGTGCAGAGTACACCCCGGATGTCCAAGCCATGGTACAGAAAAGGGAGGTAAAATAGCCCATCAGTAATTTGTATATGAATTACGTGTTGAAGTGGTGCAGCACTGAACATGCTGGGTTACGTGACATATTATTAAAGTTAATTTCACCTGTCTTTTTAACCGCCCCAACGCGGATCCTAGAGCACGGGAAACCGCACGTGTGGTTTGTGTGGCTTCTCGACGGGCCCCTGCCGCGGCAGAGCCTCCCACTCCGCAGCCCCACGGCTCCCAGAGGCGGCCTCACAGCCAGGAGCATCCGAGTTGGAGCGCCAGCTCTGCCGCCCGTGCCTTTAACCTGTCTGTGTCGTTTGGCCTCGCTGAGCCTCAGCCTCCTCATCTGTAAAATGGGGACATGGCGAGGGCTCGTGGGAACATGTCTGCGGAGGCCAGGCCTGGGGCCTGCCCCATCCAGCAACCCCTTCCCTGTCCTGCTGGAGACTGGGCCCCATGGAGACAGGCCCGGTCTTCTCCCAGCACCTGGCCTGGTACCCAAGGGGGGCTCTGGAGGTCCTATGTGCTTCTTATTGCTGAGCACCATTCTGTGTGTAGCGGGGCAGCGGAGGCTGGAGCGCAGGTGTGGGGAGGGAGGAGATGAGGAAGCGTGTAAGCTGCGTGTGCACAGGGAAGGTGGCCGACCTCTGGGGGCAGGGCTGGTCTCTCGGACTGCACACTTGGCCAATGTTCTGGAGGGTAGTTCTCAGCACCTTTGTCGTTAGTAAATGGGAGTAGCCTTTGGCCGGGCAACACCCCAACTCAGGTTTCACCCCAGAAGTACTGGCTCGTGGATACAGACACATTCCTGCAGGGTAGCGTTACCGTGTTGGAAACCGGGAGAGGGCGGCGGGGGTGTGGGCCGGGGGTGTTGCGTATCTTAGGGCCTGGCCTCGAGCACTATTACACCTGCTGCTTCGAGACCTGCCCCCGTCCAGACGCAGACGAGGTCACAGGAGCAGAGAAAGAAAACATCAGCGGCGTTGACACAGCACAGAAAGGACGGGAACTCCCGCATTCACAGGTTTTCTGGAGCAACTCTGGAGAAACGCCCCTCGGGGCTCGCCCGGCGCCCGCCCGGAGGAGCCCACGCCCTTTCTGCTGCTCCAAGCTGAGCTTTGTAAAGGAGCGGCTCACAGCAGCCGGCAGCTCACGCTGGGAACTGGGGGGCGGCTGTGTGACAGAGACTAACCGCTCCCTCTCTGGGCCGCTTTCTTCTCGTACAAGATGAAGGGGAGGAGATGTTCGGTGAGCAGACGTGAGGTGCCCGCCGTGTGCGAGGGACCGCAGAGTCCTCCCCGGGCTTCCCCGATTTTTCCTCCTGCACATTTGTAGCGAGAACTGGAAAGGACTCTGGGGGCTTTTAAAAAATGCTTACTGTTGTCTCAAGGACGCAGGCTCCAGAGCAGAGACGGGGAGAAATCGCGGGCGCCACGCGGCCCCCCACGGGCCCGTGCTGGGCCCCACGCAGGACGCCTGCCTCTTTAACAAAGCGTCGCCTGCACACACCAGTAATTGCCTTGTTATGGCCATCGGGTCATCGCTCATCGCTGGTCCCCGGAAGAGCCCCGGGGAGCCGTCTACCTGTGCTAAACCACTATCCCCCGTGACAGCCCCCTGCGGTCTTCCCATTGCGGTCCCGGCAGAATAAACCCTCCGCTGCTCTTTGCTGAATGATCATGAAGACATGATTAAAGCTCCAGATTTATAGCTTCTTCGGGCTCGAGAAATCAAGCTGCTCCCGCTGCTGCAGCCGGCCCCTGGGCTGCTGGGGACGAGGGGGCAGGGAACGGGGCCGGTCCCCGAGCCCCCAGGGAAGGCTCCTGACCCAAAGGCAATGAACGTGTTCGCAGGTACCACGGGGCAGGACCATGGGGTCCCTACCTCCTCCTGCCATCAGGGAGAGAGACAAGCAAAAGTGCTGTCCGGGGCCTGGGCAGGTCCTTGGCCACACACCACGCCCACGCGAGGGTCCCAGATCACCCGGGATCGGCCGGCCTCTGCTGGTGTTCCTGCTCACGTGCGCTCTCTGTAGGCAGCCCCCTTGCACACGGCCACTTTTTTTTTTTAAGTGTATGTGGCCTGTGCATCCCGAGAGGTCCCGACGGTCACAAGGGAAGACTTCTACCGACACAAGAGAAGGTGCGTGGGGCTGTTGATGCTGTTGGTTTTGCGGCCCAGCTGTGAGCCAGGCACTGTGCTGAGAACTTATGTTAGGGAATGTCCCCCCTTTTGCAAGATTAAATTTGTGGCCCTGACTGGTGTGGCTCAGTGGGTCGGGCACCCTCCCACCGAGCGAAAGGTCACCCGTTCGATTCCCAGTCAGGGCGCAGGCCTGGGTTGTGAGCTAAGTCCCTGATTGGGGGCGCAAGAGAGGCAGCTGATCGATGTTTCTCTCCCTCTCTTTCTCCCTCCTTTCCCTTCTCTCTAAAAATAAATAAATAAGAGATCTTTTTTAAAAAGTTTAAAATTAAATTTTTTGTTGTTGAGGTAAAAATCACACAAAACTGACAGCTCTCGAGCGTGAAGTTCACAGGCATTAAGGGCAGTCACGAGGTTGCACACCGCTATCTCAGTCTCGTGGGAAGGTCTAATCAGCCCCGCCCCCAGGAAACCCCTACCATTTAGCAGTCAGGCCCCATCCCCCCATCGCCGCCGCCCTGCCCCCCGCCCCGCCCCCGGCAATGGCTAATCTAGTTTCAGTTTCCGTGGATGCGCCTGTTCTAGATGTTACATAAACGGAATCGCGAGCACGTGGCTTCAGTGTCGGGCTTCTTCCACTCAGCGTGTTTTGCGGCTCACCCACACTGTAGCAGGTGTCACGGCCTCACCATTTTTACGGCCGTGTAACATTCCGCCGCCTGGATAGACCACATTTTGTGTCTCCATCATCCGCTGATGGATGTTCACGCATTTTCGAGGCATGTGCTGTTGTCATTTCTACTCCACAGAGGAGACGACGGGGACTTTGGGAGGTGGAGTCACTTACGCAAAGCCCCGGGACCCCTAAAGTGGAGAAGCGGCCCGGGAACGAGGTGGGGTCTGGGGCGGGGGTGGCGGCAGGGGCGGCGCGGAGGAGCGGCTTGTGATGGCTGCTCTGCGGCGTCCCGCGCTAGCGTCCGGAATCTTCAATGATCTCGGAAGAGGCCGGTCACGACCCCCCTCACCCCCCCTCACCCCCCCCTCACCCCCGTTCATGAGGCTGCACAGTGCGTGGCGGCCACACCGACCCACATTTTCACAGCTGGACAATCAGGAGCCATTTCTCAATGGCCTTCAACGAGCGCGAACACACCGTCCTTCCATCCCCCCGGTCCATCTGTCCATTCCTCCAACCACCTCGGCTGGATGAGATGCACGGGGAGTAATTAGGCCATCCCAGCTTTACAAACCGAGCAGCCACTGGGAAAGCGAGTCACACTTCACATGGATTATCTTTTCATTCTCATCCCAAGGGAAGCAAAAATTCGGTAACCCACGGTCCAGAGTGGGTTTTGAACTTGTGACTGTCCTCGGCCCTGGCTGTGCTCCTGGGGAACAGTACGGCTTCAGAAGCGTCCAATCGTTTCACGATTCCCCCTCCCACTTTCATCTGCGGGTGGGAACCTCCCTTTTCTTCGTGCTAGTCTACTTCAGACAGCGGCTGCCGGGGTAACTCGAGACTCGGCTGAAAGCTTTTCCTCTCTGAATTTTCCAGAGAGTCTGTCTTCCTGTGTGCTGCCTATGACGAGAACCGGCAGCCACCAGTGCTATCTGGGTCTCAGTGAATTAGAAAATGATTTAAAACTTAGTCTGCATTCGCACCATCCAGACTCCAGGTGCTCAGCGCCCTCGGGTGGGTGGTGACTGCGCTCCACGCGGGACAGAGCACGGACGGAACACCTCCGCCACCCACCACGCTCTCTGGGTCCACACAATGCCACCTCCCGGGGCAGCCATCTCCATTTCGCTCTGGCCTGTGCAGGCCTGGCCTACAAACAGAAATAAGCATTTTTCTTCTGCTGAGTCAAGGTCACCGTTCGAATTAATCCTTTGCCTTCCTAGGCAAGACCAGGTCGACAGATGGACAGATAACCCAGGGGCGGGAAGATTCAGCGGAGATGCCCCAGGTGGAGGAAGGGAGGCAGGTGAAGGGGGATCAGCTGAGCCTTCCTCGCCCCCTGCCAGGTGGACCCAGGCCGAGAAGCCGGTGGTTAAGAAAGAAATCAAAGTCCCCGGGAATGTCGCTGCTGCAGCTGGAAACGCTTCTGCGTGACGCAGGCCCGCAGAGGGGCCGGGGTCGGTGCAAACACACCTCGCTCTGGGGTGACGGGCCGTCTTTATGGTCTGATTTAAGGCCTGGCAGGGTTTTCATCGCTTCGGCCCGGCTCTCACACGCACAGCAGGGCCGCTGGGAGCCGGGGACAAACCCGAGCCTCAAGCCCCCCGCGTCTGCCGCTCTGCGCAACCGAGGAGATAAGACCGTAGTAAAAGCTGGTGAGGGAGGCCCGGGCCTTGGAACTGGAGGGGTCGGGCTGGCAGACTCCTGACCGAGGGGCGGGGGAGAGCTGGGCCGACGACCCCGGGGAGCCGGGTTCATGGCGAGGGGCGTGCAGCCGGGTTAGAGGAAGGAAAGAGAGGCTTTGGGAGCCAGTTTCCTCCGAGGTGGAATCCAGGGGAACGGGCGCACTGCCCGCTGCTCCTTCCTGCCTCTGTCTTTTGCTTCCCCGCTTCCCCGAGAGCGAGCGGGAGCAGTTTGTTTTCGGCTGCCGGAGGAGGCGTGAAATATTACAGAGGTGGCGTGCGGAGTGCTCCCCGCGGCCCTGCCCCGGTGGCACGCGCGCAGACATAAAAAGCAAATACCATCAGTAACCCGTCGCCGGCTTCCGGCGACGAGCCGAGAGTTTTTCTCCCTGCCGGGGCTGTTAGCGGCGATGTATCTCTCCCTGCTCTAAGCACCGTCTTTCCCAAGGCCGCATTACAGTGATTTATAAACCCCGTTTCTGGGGAGAACGAATAGATCAAAGCACAGAGGAAGAAAAGGAGACGCCAGCAGCTGGAGGAAGATAGTGAAGCATGAAACAAAAAACGCGAGTGAGGAACTAGGCGGTGACACCGTTGAGCTATTCCTCGCTGCACGATTATCAGAGAAAAATAATAGTGAAATCTCGATTTTAATCCTTTTCCTCCTTTATAAGACTCGGCCTCCTGCTGGAGACCGGCGGCTCGCTGGTGTGCGAGGGGGCGGGGTTACCCAGCCTGGGGTAAGCCGCGGGGCCGAGGGCTCTGCGGAGGGGAAGTGTGACCCTCAGCCGCATCCTCACCATTCCAGTCTCCAGGGGGTGACTGCTCTGGGGGCTCCGTGGGCTCATAAGTAAATAGGAGGGACTGCCGAGTCACCTTGACAATGGGAGCCACCTAGGGTGCGACGGGGTCCAGCTGTGCGTGGCCTTTTGAAACCTCCAGCTGGGTCTCCCGTCGTCCCCAGGTGGGTCGGTCGGTTGTTACCCCACACCGCTTCTTGGAGCTGCTGTTCTCCGTGAAGGCCAGAGGCAGAGGGAGCAGACTCGAGGCCCAGGGCGCCGGGCACGGCCACCGCGGAGGACCCTCTCCCCGGCAACCCTAACTGGACTTTGTCCCTGAGGCCAGGCCATCATTGCGAGGGGAGAGGCCATTAAGGGCCAGTGCCCTGTGTGCCCAGAGGGTAAAAGCCGCGGCCCCTGATGTTTTTAAGGAACTTTGGCTGAACACGTTTCTGCAGCCTGACTGGATGCTCAGGAGCGGTACCTGGGGTGGCCAAGGGGGGCGGGATGCGGGAGCCGAGGACAGGGCCTGGAAGGAGGCGTCAGGGCGGGGCCGGGCCGGGCTGTCTGGGTTTTGGAGGAACTGCTGTGGATGGGGTCCCTCCAGTCACCCGCCGACCGTCACAAACAGAACGTTAGTTCTCAGGAACTCATTTATTCTTTCTTTCCCCCTTACAGTGTAAGCACAGGAGAGGTGCTTTACCTCACCCCCCGCTGTTTCCCCAGACCTTGGGACGGTGCCTGGCACCTACTGGGTGCTTCATAAGACAGCAGAGTGAATGATTGAATGAATGAGTGAGTGAATGAATGAATGAATGAATGCCAGGCGCAGCCCTCACACTTCCCACTCAAGCCCCACAGCAGTGCTCCCGGAACACGCGGTTCTCCCCATTGTACAGGTGGGGAAGCCCAGAGCAGTCGGGTCAGTTCTCCAGGTCGCACAGCGAGTAGGTGGCCACCACGCCCCCGGCCTCCCCGAACCCTAGAGATAGGAGTTCCTGCTTCTCACCGACAGCTGTGTGCTGTTGGGGCTGAGTGGAGGGAGACGGGGGAGGGTGTTCTGTTCTGAAGGTGAGAACCGCGTGCCTAGCAAAGCTGCAGTGACAGATGACATTGCCAGCGGTTCGGGCCTGCCTGTCCCTAGCACGGCCCAAGGAAGTCCCGAATCATCGACAGCAGAATGAAGAGGCCGCCTGCTCCCACCCTCGACGTCACCGAGCCGGGCCTCCGACTGGGGTTCTCGCCGCTGGCTTCTCTGGTGAAGGCCAACCCCGTGAAACGACATCTGTAGGGGGCTGTTGTGACCAGGGGATAATTTGCGTGGAGTGTTGTGACATTTTGTGTCCTTGCTCCAGGTAGCCTGGGATGCTCTAAGTGATCGAGCACTACGACCTCAGGGGGTTTCAAAACAGGGCCTTGGCGTGCGCCATGGCTGGGACAGTGGGCTCAAGTCCGGGGTGGCTGAGGTCAGTAGGCTGCCCTCAGCGCCTGGAGCACTGGGCGCGTCTGCCCCGCAGGCTGGGTCGCTGGCCAGACTGCTGGGTGGCTGCCCAGCCTCGTCCTCTCGGCGGCACGGGCAGCGCAGGCCCTGGCCACACTTACGGGAGTGTCCACTGTTTGAAAAGCCAGCAGGCTGGTCATACGGTCAAGAGCGCCAGTTGCTTTCCAGAAGGAGCCTTCGCTGCTGGAAAGGGTGCACCATGGGGTTCCAGTCGTTGGGGTGTGGCACCGAACCATTGCTCCCCTGGTGAAAGGGGATGTGCAGGGCTTGTCCACGACACCCCTCCACCGAGCGCAGGAGGCGAGGTCGATAGGTTCCAGAATCCCTTCCCTCCCGCGGCAGGCGAAAAACCCAGGCACGTCTGAATGCTTCCGAAGGAAAAAGAAGCCTCATTCCGTTGATTCGTGTGGGGAAGGAAAACCAAAGTTTCGCCCCCAAAGTTGCAAGAAACCGAACGGACTCACATAGGCTGTTTAATATTTTAGAGGGCACTCTGGTTCCTGGGATGACAAGCTACTTGCTGTATTTTCCGCCTGATCTGATTTTTAAATAGACAAGTAACAAACCTCCTGGAAATTGGAGTTTGTAATTGAAATATTGATAAACTCTTTCCCATAAAGAAGCCACTGGATACTGCAGTAATAACGAGGAGAGAGGCGAAAAATGAAAAGAATGCTTTTCTCTGCTTACCCAAGAAATACAATGGTAGAGTTTATTGCTTACAAAACACTGCTGCCTTTCCTCGAATTGGATAGGAAAAAATGAGTCCCGATAAATTATGACGCTCCTAAATTCCAAAGAACGTGCATCAATTATTGGGGTGCTGCCATCACCCTTCTGGGCAGCCTACTTATTAGGACCGTAATTTATTATTATTATGCTTCGGTGCAAATACGCAGCAGGCTGATAGAATTCAAATCTATTAAAGCAAACATCCCCCTTTCTCTGAATCGGGCAGGGACAGCGTTCCAACAGGCAGTCCTGTAAATTAGAAGAGCTAATCGTTCTTACAGCTCAGAAGGACGAGACCAGGAGATAAGAGCCGGGCGGACAGACACCCCGTGACCCAGGTTTCCAGACCCCCACCGAGTCCAGGAGCTGCCACAGGCCGGGCAGCGAGGCACAGGGCTGGGTCCACCACCGGTAGCTCCGGCTGCAACCCCCAGACCAAAGCCTCTTTCTGGGGGTGTTCCTGTTACTTCTAAACACACAAATCTCCTGCTTTCCAGGGCCCTCGATCCCAGTCCCAGCCCCGCCCCCACTCTAGGGCCCAGCATGACTAGGCTGCAGCTCCCTCATGCGGCGTCTCCCGGCTTCTCCACAGGCCTGTCCTTATCTGGAATGTTCTCCCCACCCCTTTTGTCCACCGAACTCTTATCGTCATCGGGGTTCAAACTCCTGACAATACCAAGTGTTGGGAAGGGCGTGGAGCAACTGGAACCGTGGGCCATGGTCGGGGGAGTGCAGGGCGCTGCGGCCGCTTTGGCAAGTGATTCAGGGGGCCTGACAAAGTCAGGTGCATGCTGATTAGGTAGCCCAGGAACCCCACTCCCCAACATTTACCACCGAGAAATGAGAATACACACTCGCTCAAAAACGCGCCTGTTCACAGCAGTGACGTCCGTGGTGGCCCCGACTGGCAGCAGTCACACGTCCGTCAGCCGGGGGCTGGGCCGCAGGCCGCGGCCCGTCCACCCAGTGGCGAACAACCGGGCAAAACAGAGGAAGAAGCGCTGGTGCGTCGGCCACGCGGGCGACTCTCAAATGTGCACGCCAAGGGCAGAGGTCAAGCACAAAAGACTGTAAACCGTGCGACTTCATTTCTACGAAGTTGTAGGGAACGCAGAGCTGTGGGGACAGAAGCAACCGTGGTGGCCTGGGCCAGGATAGGGAGGCAGGTGGAGTCCAAGGGGTGCAGGAGCTTTCCGGGGGAGGGGACTCGTGGCCATGGTGGTTACGTGACTGTATACCACTCCGGGGCTCACCAAACTGTGTGTGAAAACGGGTGGGTCTTACCGCATGGAAGTACCACCTTCAGGAGGACCAACGGGGAGGGGAAGCTGTGGAACCAGCCTGCACGCTGGCCTGACCGTGAGGCCTTCTCTCATGTAATGCCCCCCTGCCGCTGCCCGCCCTGTCCGTCTCCATCCTCTGCACCTGGTGAGCAGGGACATCACATGTGGGACACTGTCCCAAGAGCTCAGCCAGGTGCCGACTTGTATGCCCTCGTCTAAGCCTCCCCACGACCCCTGACGTGACCCCGGAGGTGGTGTGCCATCTGCGCTTACAACAAACGGAGGCTCCTAGAGGCTGGACAGGTACCTGCCAGCGTCAGACAGCTCGAAGCGCTGGGGCTGGGCTCCACAGCCGGGTCTGCCTGCCTGGCGTCTGTCTGTCTGTCCGAGTCAAGGCTGTGCCTTACCCACGGAGCCCCATGCGGCGTGTGAGAGAGAGAGAGCGATGAGGAATGATGTTGTATCGAACCGAATGGAATGGAGAGACATTCCATGTCTCTTCTGCTCCTCCTCCCCAGGGACCTGCACCCAAGTTTTGTGATGTCCGTGTAGCATCCGCGTGTGGGCGCGTGTGTGAGTTCTCGATCCGCTAAAATCCGAGCTGTTCCCCTCTCTTCATGTCTGAGTTAAACCAAAAAGCTAAATTAGCCCTCCGCCCAGGAGACCAGTATTACCTTGCAAACAGCTAGCACCTCCAGGTTGTCATCTAATTAAGCCACACTCCCCAGCAAAGCACATAACAGTGTCACTGCTTTAGCAATGGCTGCCTCCCCGCAGCCCCTCGCCGCTGCGCAGGAGGCCTCGCGGCTGTAAAACAGATAATCCTCAGCCTGGGAAACTGCACCCCGAAGCGGGTCTCTTCCCTCCGCAGCTGGCCCTGGAACGTGGAGCCGTTTTAATGAGACGTATGCTAGGGCTGGGGACCGAAGGGAAGGAGCAGGTTGATTCTCTACTCAGCCCCATTTTCTGGGGTGTTCTACCTTTCAGCGTTCTGGAAACCCACTCTCTCAAAGCACAGGCAGTGCTGGATGCTCGAGGCCCCTGTGCTCCCTGCTGCCAGCGGCTCAGTGTGCACCGAGGGGACGGTGGGGTTGGGACCACGGAGGGAGGGTGCTCGGATCTGCGTGGGCCAGAGCCACGTCGGCACCTTCGGGGGCTGGCTTCCCATTATTCGATAATCTTGAAGTGGAGTAGGAATTAGAATGATACTGTTTTTTTTCTTGGGAGGGGTCCCCTGAAATAGAAAATGATCCATTAACTTGACCTAGTTCACTCTCTGCACCCCCAAAGAGGCGGGTGCCGACTGGCAGGTGGAGGCGTGCGGCCTCCGAGGCCTCCTGCACCAGGTTTCACTCGTTAGCTGATTTTAGGGGCAACCCAGGAAGTGCGGATGCAGGGGCAGAGTATGGGTTCCGGAGAGTCGGGCTCCGGCTCGAACCCTGGCTGCCCACTGCACTGGCTGCGACCCCGGGGGCAGGTCGCCTCCCCTCCTCGGGCCTCCACTGTCTCCTCTGTAAAATGGGAGAACTCGTTCCGCTCACAGAGGGCTGCTGGGAGGGTGAACGTGAATGAGGCACGTGGGTCCATTGCTTAGCACGCTTTCTGACCCGGAGCAGAGCCCTCGGTAAAACGCAGCGCAGTCTTTGTTTATTGTGATCCCGCCTCCAATTGCGAGAGAGGAGGACGCAGCAGCCATGCTCACGTGGCTACTCGCGGGCGTGGAGAGTGTCCGACACGAGGTTATGAGGCTGAGCCGATGGGGCGAGTGTGTGTAGTGGGGGCCCGGCTCCTACGGGTTTTTCTGATCACGACTCCTGCTTAGAATTCAACCTTTCAACGCAAACGGTCCCGAAGACAGGAATGAACTTGGGGAATGCACCACAGGGTGGGGAGCTGTGTCCACTGATTCTGATACCAAGGTAAGCACCCCCAACCCCACCCAACCCTGCTCCTCCCAAACGTTTTGGTAAGGAATCGACCACTTGGGATGTATCTTTCTGTCCTTACACTGTCTCTGGCATGTGACCCCACCGTGGCCAGGACGCGGAGGGGAGCCGGCATTATTGAGGTCTACCTCCTGCATTATTAGCATGACTGTACCACGTGGTGCCTGTCGGGGTGGCCCAGGGGAAGCCTGCGTGAGAATCACCAGAATGCAGATTCCCAGGCCCCTTCTGAGCCAGACTCTCCGGGTATGGGGCCGGGGGAGCCATCCTTTCAACAGGCTGCCCGGTGGTCAGGTGACGTGTGAGACATGCTGTGAGATGTCTGTCTGTCCCAGCGTCCTTGGAGCTGGCGGCTCTGTGGCAAAGTTGGAAAGTAGGACCACGCATGCCCGGCAGACTCAGGGACCCGAGGCAGAGGGCAGGACCTCGGGCTCCCGGTCAGAGTCCAGTCCTCTTGGGGCCTGTTCGAGCCGGCTCTCTACCTTCCTAGGTTTTAAGGAAGCTCTTCCCCGCCCGTTTTCCACAGTGCATATCTGGCCGGTCAAGTTCACACGAGCTTTGAGTTTACAGTGCCCAGGAGCAGACCTAGCCCTTGAGGGAGGTCCCCACCAGGATCATTTACAGGACAATGAAATCAGAACGGTCCTTCCTAATCAGCACGACTGTGTCTGCCTCTCCCTGCAGACTGTGACCCCACAGTGGAGTGTGCCCCAGGCCCTCCGCCCCCCCAGCCCAATCCAAAGACCCCTCCCCCAGGAGAACCCAGGGGTGAGGGGAACAAGACTAAACAGCCACTCTTGTTGGTTTTGGTGTTTAAAAGTCAGAAATCTGCACATTCACGTCCACATGGCCAAGTGCCCATCCATCCATCCGTCCATCCGTCCATCCATCGATGGACCACCCACACAGTGTATTGCGGTTCGGGCATAAAAAGGAGTGAAGTTCCGACACTTACTACAACTTCGAGGACACTGAGCTGAGTGAAATAAGGCAGACATACGCAGACAAACCCTGTGGGCCCCACTTATATGCGGCATTGATGCCGAGAATGATCAGATCCACAGAAACGGGAAGTGGGATGGGGGCACCGGGGGGAGGGGACAGCGAAAGGCTAATGGTTTGTGGGGACAGAGTTTTGATTTGGGAAGATGAAAAAGAGCTGGACATGGACAGTGGTGACGGTGGCCCAACAGTGTGACTGCCCGTAGTGGCACTGAACTGTACATTCAACCTTGGTGGAGAGGGCAAATTCTATATGTACTTGGGCACGATGTTTTAGAAATTTAAAAGAAGGACAGAAAGACAATAACCTGCGAAAGTCCGCGTTTTGAGAGGCGTGGGGCCTGATCTGCATCACCCGTCCTGACGGCCCCAGCCCCGCAGCGTGTCGGGAGGTCGGCTCCTTGCCGCTCCGAGTCTGACCACAGCCCCTCTCCTGCAGTGCCGCCCGGAGCGGACCTCCATCCGGGAAGCGGCTGGCGGGGATGTGCTGCGCTTGTGTGCGTCTTCTTCATTTCTCTCTCGTCCCTCTTCCCTGGCACACATCCAGCCCATAATTAGGCAGATTCTCCAAGGAGAGGGAATACTTCCTGCCCAAATGACAAGCTGTGGATTATGCAGCTCTCTTCCCAGATGTGGCATTTGTCTCCCTGGCAATGCTGCTGCAGGTGGCTCGAGGTTTACCCTGCCGGAAAGCCCCATCTGAGCGCCTCATCCCCACAAATGCCTTCTTCTGCTGCGGCTGCTTCGGCCCAGGGCTCCTGTTTCCGAATAGGGAGGGGCCAGGCGGAGCCCTTCACCCTGGTGGCTGACCAGTGGCCCCTGTCACCTCTGCGGAGCCCAGCGCAGCGCTGACGGTGAATGGCGGTTGCGTGAACTCAGTGGTTGACTGAGTGAAGTGGGAAAATGGCTCAGAACTGCCGCTGATTCCACGCAGTGTTGCAGACCCCAAAATTCATGCTTTGCGGGCCCCCAAATTCGTGCTTTGAGTGACTTTCCAGTGCCTGTGTCTACCATTCACACGTGTCCGGGAGCTCCTTGCACGCCACCTGGAGTCCTGTTTTCAAGGTGGCGCCCTGATTTGGAGCTCGCAGACCAATGTGAGTGACAACAGCTGACATTTTGATAGTGTAATAACACCAAATGAGCGTCGCTGCCTCGCGGAGCTCCCCACGATGGTCTGGCTCCCCGAAGACAGACGCAGGCCAACTTTAAGTGGCAGGATCTCTTTAAATGAGCATGGACGCTCATCAGCGAGGAAACAGCGAGGAAGCCGGAGAAGCCGGACACAGCCGAGCACGTATTCTGTCACTCCTTTTCCGTGTGGCGTCCAGAGTAGTCAGAACCACGGAGACAGAAGGCGGAGCAGGAGACCGGGAGAGGGGAATGGAGCAGGGTCCTTCGGCGGGTGCAGGGTGTTCTCCCGGGCTGGGGAATGTCGCAGAGTCCCAGAGGGGTGGTGGCACGGCACTGGGAGGGCGCTGAATGCCCCCGACCCGCGCACTTGAATGGTCAGTTGTGTGTTGCACGGGTTTTGCCCATCGGTTTGTGGATCGGGCAAAACGATGCCACACTCGTGATGACAGGGTGTGTGTTTCCTCGTGTGGGTGAGTTTTGCCAGTTACAGTCCCACCGAGAGGCAAGCGCCACTCTGTCCAGGTGAGGCAGCTTCCGGAGAGCTCTCCCCAACCCCCGGCTCATTGTTCCACCGCCGGCTTCCCTGCTGGGCTCCGGCTCCTCGGGGGGGGG
>CM052540.1:2686571-2743653 GCA_028533065.1 Trachops cirrhosus
GACTCTTCCCGTCTTATTCCCTGTATGCCTAGTACCTTAGTTGGCTCCTGGCACATAGCAAATGCCAAACAAATGTGTGCTGAATACACGAATGACAGCCGCTGCCAAATGTCACCTAGCCTGGGTGCAGCGTGGGGGGACTCCAGGCTGTCCCTTCTCAACCTGGAATGAGCACACAGGAACCCGGGACCTCGTTACAGGTTCCGAGGTGGGAGGTCTGGGGTGGGCGCTGTGGTTCTGCGTTTCCAACAAGCGCCCAGGGGCGCGGGTGCTGCGTCCCCCCTTACTGCCGCACTCGGAGAAGCAGGAGTCCAGGAGCACCAGACCCAAGCCACGCCGCTGAAGCGGGTCTGGGGGTCAGACGCCTGGGTGGTCTGTCTCGCCGATCCCACTGCTCGGCCCCCCGCACTCAGGAACCTGAGCGCTTGCTGGCTCCCCTGGGGAGGACGATGAAGGCCACCAGCCCCTTTTCCCATGATTCCAAGGCAGGCTGTCATTTCAAGAAAAACACGTCCACTCCAATTCAGAACACTCGGTGTTCAACATTTTCTTGTGTGTGGCAGAGAGTGGGGGTGGGGGGAGCTTGTGGCCCCCCCAAAAGAAACATGCTGTTCCTTCTGTCTTTGTGCTTCCGAGCATGTAAACTCAGTTTGAATCACAGCTAATGAACAGGCCGTCTTGTACTTCCAAAATAAAAACACGCCGTACTTCAGTGGAATCGCAACCGTACATTAAAAAGCTGTCAACTTCCCTACAATCTCCCTGAACCTTGCACCGCAGAAAGATACCTTGTCACTCAGAGTCGAGTGCAGTTTTACTGAAATATCTCCGTGTCTGTGTAAATAATGAGTCGCATCGCCTGAGAATACCTGGCCCCCCCTTCCCCCCACTCCCAAAGACACGTATGCAAATGGCAGGGGTTTGGGGCCAGAGCCTCAACACGCCCCCTTGAAAACAAAGGGGGGCTGCCAGCCCTGCTGTTGGGTGTTTAGGAGGCAGGGGGGTCGTGGGGGCAGTAAGGGAAAGGAGAAGGGTGGCAGTGATGAAAACAGTGACCTTTGCGAGCTGCAGATCAAGGAGGCGGGACTGCGCCCACCAGCTATTCTGGGAGCACACACAGGCGGGGCGGAAAGTGCCGGAGAGGGAGGTGCGTGCTGGAGAAGCGCGGCCCGGACCCTGGAAGCTGTTTGTGTGAAGCGGGGAAGCCCGTGCAGCCTGCAGGGTTCAAGACCGAGGTCCAGGAGCCCCTCCACCACATAGCATCCGTGGGATGTCGGTCCCTTCCCCTCTCTGAGCCTCAAGCTCCTTGACTCCCAAGTGACAGTAGTGATGACAGCCTCACAGGATGGTAGCAAATGAGATGCTAAATGCTAAGGCACATTGTCAACCCTCAGGTACAATCTGGACGCCAATCCTCACTGCCAGTCGCTAGTCTGGAAGTCTAGGCATGGGCTCTGGCATCAGCCCCACTGAGGTTTGGGTCTCAGTTCCACCGTTTGTTAGCAGGGTGGCTTCGGGCGAGTTTCTCTACTCGTGAACCTCGGTGTCCTCGTCTGTAAAGTGGGGGTAGCAATAGTGCCAGTGCCTGTGGTGGTGGCGTTGTGAAGACTCGATTTGAGAATGCGTGTTTAAAGCAGCGCCTCGCCGTGGAAAGCACTCAGAGACTGTGAGCTGTTGTTCCGTCACTGCTGCCCCAGCTGGCAGTGCGACTCTGCAGAGAAAGTTGACGGTGATGTCACTGTCGAGGGTTATGATGATGGTGGTGCTGAGGATGATGGTAGTGATGGTGGTGATGATGGTGATGGTGGCGGCGGCGGTGGTGGTGATGGTGGTGATGGTGATGGTGGTGGTGGTGGTGATGGTGATGATGGTGGTGGTGGTGGTGGTGATGATGGTGATGGTGGTGGTGGTGGTGGTGGTGATGGTGATGATGGTGGTGGTGGTGGTGGTGATGATGGTGATGGTGGTGGTGGTGGTGGTGGTAATGATGTGATGATGATGGAGATACTGATTATCCTCATAACAGGAATTTTAAAATACGGGTGAGGGAGATCACCTGGAATATCCACCCCCTATGTATGATTGCCACCAGTTTTCATTGTTCAGAGTGCCCTCCCAGGCTCTGTTCATGGACAAACATAATTTTTGCAAAACTGTAACCAAACCAGAGGCAGAGTTTTGTGTCCCGCTCCCGCCTCCAGCCACTGATCGCTGCTATCCACGCGCGTTTTCCCCATTGCTGCAAGTCCTCCCCTTTACCACTTTCGATTGCTGTGGCGTTAACCCCCAGCTCTAAACGTGGAGTGGTGAAATGGCCACAACCAACGTCTGTGAAGAGCTGCATCCTCTTTATAAAAGCCGCGCGGCACCTGTCTTCACGCCGTGGAAAAGGAGGCAGGGGGCACAGACCCTTTCCTGGAGCCAGAGCGGGAAACACTCGTCTAGTCGGCCTGGGCCAGCTGACCAACGCGACTGCATTTGGCCCAGCGTTTTGGTAGATTGGATGGTGACGCCCCCAAAAATATATGTCCCCAGAACCTACAGATGCGATCTCATTTGGAAAATGGCCTTTGCAGATGTAATTAAGTGAAAGGGTCTTGAGACGGAGTCATCCTGGATTACGGGCCTGGGCCCTAAGCCCAAAGATAAGCGTGTCCCCATAAGAAGGAACAGATCACAGACACAGAGCAGGAGACCTTGTGACCACGGAAGCAGAGACGGAGCGATTCTGTCACAAGCCAAGGGACACCAGAAGCTGGAGGTGCGAGGAAGGTTCTCGGGTGTTCCCGGGCAGCGTCTTGGCTTCAGTCTCCGGCCTCCGGAGCTCACAGTGCCTGCCGTTTCGGGCCCCTGGCCTGTGGTCGTCTGTCCTGGCAGCCACAGGCAGCCCGCGCACCTACCAGCTCCACAGCCAGACTCTCCTCCCTGCTTGGGGTCCCCTGGGAACGAGCACCCACTGCTGATGGGCGGGGAGCCTCGCCTCGCAGTCTGCCTGTTGGATGCAGGCTCACCGGCACGAAGACCCGCTTGGCCAGACCTGCGCCAGGCTGAACCCCGTCTTTCTTCCTTTCACTAGCCTAGTGGACAGTGGTGCCGATGAAGCCATGAGCTGAAGTCACCAAGCACTGAAGGGGTTGAAATGAAGGCGGGGGTCCCTGGGGCGCCCTCCCGATTCTGAAGGGTCAGGTCATGCTGGGCTCCATTAAACGCCGCATTGACTGAATTCTCGCCACCTTGGCGGAACCGAATGCATATAGGATCAACTCCAGGGCTGTGAGAGCACGGAGACCTCGTCTCACCGAACGCCCCTTGGTGACTGCCTCCCACCCCCGGGGGCCGAGGCTTTCGTCAGCAAGCTGGGCTGTCGGATTTGGGGGGAAATAGGAGAGTGTTTTCAGATTCCTTCCATTTTTATTTGGTCCAGAGTGAACACTGGCCGGCCCCTCTCCCTAGAACATTGTCATTATTGACAGGTGGAGATGAAGTCTCAGATGACTACAGACACGCCCCTGCCGTGCCAAGCCTCACGGTGATGGATTGAGAAAGGGTCTCCTGGAAATTTTTTGAAAAATCTCTCTCTCCCGCAGAACCCCAAAATGGAAGTTGCAGCATTAAGTAAATAAATAAAATAAGTAGGCAACGTTGCGGTGACATTTTCATTAGCCCGCTCCCTTTCTGTCTCATTAGCCTTCGCGGGCAGAGGAAGGATTGTTTTAATTAGCAGGGTTGAAGTCTGCTCCGGCTGCCTCCCCTCCTGCTGTTGCCAGGATTACCCTGCCGGCTTATACACACAACACAAATCATCACAGCCCACAGCGCCGCCGCAGAAGGCGAGAGAAGAGAGGAGACCCGCCCCCGTCCCTGTTAAGTGTCTTGGAACGATGTTCTTTCTCTAAACATTCAAGTGCGATTCAAGCGCTTTATCGGCCTCGATCAAACGGTTCAATATCCTCTCACAGAAAAGCTCTTTCTCGTTTGGGACCGGCCGCGTGTCCCCCTCCTCCTGCAGGCTCCACGGGATCGGCCTGCCCACGTCCCCGCTCGGATTTACGCGTGGAAGGCTCAAACCGGAAGGCGGACCAGAACACCGCCCGCCCCAGCAGCGTCCTGTGTGATGCTCTCAGGCAGATACGAATTTGTTTTTCAGCGACAGGGTTCTCCGCAGAGATAAGTTGCTTCTCTGCAGAGATAAGTTGCTTCTCCGTGCTGCCAGACGGCAGGTCCATGAGTTTCACCCACCTGGGCGCATGGCTGCAACGTCCTTTGTGGAGAAGGCCCCGTCTCTAAACCTCAAAATGAAAGCGCCTTCAGTTTGAACTGGAAAATAAATCTGGACGTTCCTAGAAATGCCAAGGTGACTACCTGCTAGGAAACCGTCCCCTGGGAACTCATTAAACCGTTCACTTCCTCGCTGGTTCGGTAAACATTTATTGAGCACCTACTGTACGCCAAGCACTGTAGGCACTGGGGATGAAGGGTGAACGAGACCGGGTTCCTGCCCGCGTGCTAACAGCGGTGACGGACACACACACGGGACGCTGGGGAGGCAAAGGGGACAGAGAAACCCTCTCAGAGAGGATCAGGGACAGCTGCCGAGGGAGGGCACCCGGCGGACATTGAAACCGTGGGGGAGGCATGGCCACATGCGAGCAGGAGGAAGGGGGCGCAGAGAAGCCGCGTCTCGGGCCGGGGAGCCGTCTGCCCATAGGCAGGTGACAGTCACACTGTGCGGCATGCGGGGATGTGCTGCAGGTGGGAAGAAACACGTGGTTAAATATTATCAGAGCATAAAGGTGGAGGGTAACTGATGAGTTAGGCAAGGAGATCATGAACATTTTGATAAACCAAAGAAACCAGATGTTGTCCTGTAGGTGCAGGGGATCATTAAAGGTGCCAGGCCCTGGCCGGGTAGCTCAGTTGGTTAGAGCATTGTCCCAACACACTAAGGTTGTGTGTTCAATCCTTGGCCAGGGTGCATAGAAGAATCAACAGTGAATGCATAAATAAATGGACAACAAACCTATGTTTCTCTCTTTCTTTCTCAAAATTAATTTTAAAAACATGCTGGGCTTCTGCTGTGGCACCCGAGGATAAAACGGAGCTAACGTGCATGTAGGTCTTTTCACGGATCTCCCACAGTTGGTCACTGGAGGAACTTCAAACCACCAACGCACGCATTTATTTGAGAAGCATTCAGAGTGCTGGTGCACCCGTGCCGAGCGCTGGCTGGAACCTGAACTGGAGAAGTAAAGAGACGCGGCCCTCGCCCTCGAGACTCTCGCAGCTCGCTGCGGGTTGAGAGCAGGGAGGGGCGGCTCCGATGCAGTGGGACGTGGTGGAGGCCCACACGGAGCCCCGAGAGGTGAAGGAGCCCTTCCGAGGGGAGAAACTCCTCGGCGTCAGCCTTGAAGAACGTGCAGGGACCTTCAGGCGTGCTGTGAGCAGGTGGAAGGCGATGGAGGGCGGAGCGCCCGCGGGCAGGGACAGGCGGGGAGCTTTAGGCAGGGACGCTGGCCCCTGCCGACCTCCGGACACTTGCCGGAAGCCACAAGAGCTATCCAAAAGCTAACCCAGGACCTTCACGCAGACCCTTCCCACCTCCTTCTCCCGCACCCCCATATACACATGCACCCCCACAACACCGAGTCCTGATGGGTCTGCCTTCTAAACAGCCCTCCGGTTCTCGTCTCCTCCACCCTCACGCAGGCTCATCTCTCTCTTGTGTTACTTCATCAGCCCCTAAAGGACTGATGCTGCCCCAAGACCCCCCATTCACCCTCCACTCTGGGCCTTTGTAACGCCAGTGTGACCATGTCCCTCCGCCTCCAGTCCCGGCCTCTGCCCAAAGACCCTTCTTGGCTCCCATGACTCTTGGGCTGAAGGTCAAACTCCTTAACTGGCCTCCCACAAGGCCCGGCGTGGCCCTGCCCCAGCAGACCCGGCCCTCAGCCCTCTACCATTCTCTCCCGTACCACATCCAGCCCCTCTAGGTCCCCTCAGTGCCTCGAGTCACCACATTCTCTCCCTTCCTGGGCTCTCTGCACATGCTCTTCTAGGTTGCCAGCAATGCCCTTGAACTTCTCCTCCACAAGCCCCACCCGCTTCCTTTCCTCGTGAATTCCAATCTCAGCTCAGTTTTCACTTTCTCCAAGAAATCACCCCTGACTCCCGCAGTCATGTGAAATCTCCCAGTTAGATGCACCATGAACTTCTCCTTCACTCTTATTACATTGGCACTCTTCCATTTATGTGTGATTCTTTGATTAGTGTTTATCTGCCCAGTTAGACTATAAGGTTCCACAAGAACAGAGATCATGTGAAATTTTTCTCACCAGCATCTCTCCAATGCCTAGTCAGTGCCTGGCCCAAATAACAGAGATTCAGTCAATGCTAAAGTATTTGTTCGCTAAAACAACGGATGGATGGACAGATAGGTGGATGGATGGAAGGAAGGATGGGTGGAACGGTGGATGGATGGATGGAAAGATGGATGGATGGAAGGATGGGTGGATGGATGGGTGGATGGAAGGATGGATGGAAGGATGGTGGGAGGGGTGGTTGGAGGAATGGATGGAAGGAAGGATGGGTGGATGGATGGATGGAAGGACGGAAGGATGGTGGGAGGGGTGGTTGGAGGGATGGATGGAAGGAAGGAGGGATGGAAGGATGGTTGGAGGGGTGATTGTAGGGATGAATGGAAGGAAGGATGGGTGGATGGATGGATGGAAGGAAGGATGGATGGATGGATGGGTGGATGGAAGGATGGTGGGGGGGTTGGTTAGAGGAATGGATGAAAGGAAGGATGGGTGGATGGATGGATGGAAGGAAGGATGGATGGATGGATGGATGGATGGAAGGATGGTGGGAGGGGTGGTTGGAGGAATGGATGGAAGGAAGGATGGGTGGATGGATGGATGGGTGGATGGATGGATGGATGGATGGAAGGAAGGAAGGAGGGATGGGAGGATGGACGGAGGGAAGGGAGAAGGGGTAAGTAACTCTGGAGGACGGAAAAAGAAGTATGATGTAAGGTCTGCCCTCAGAAGCGCCTTACGATGGTGAGTGAAGCTAGCTAGCTGAGGGCTAGGGCCCAACACCGACAACAAGACAAGAGTCCCGTAGAGAACACAGGGCTGTGGGCGACTGCTGACCCGTGGGCGGGCCGCACCGCACTGGAGAGGACGCCACAGAGCTCTAAGTGCTTGCCATAGCCACAGTCCCCATCAAGACAGAGGGGTCAAGTTCAACGGGCCGGATGCCACTCCAGTGATTGCCTGTTATCGTCACCTCTCCTCATGGACCAGAGACTATGACCCGCGCCCCGAGCAGGCACGTGTTGAAGTCTAACCCCAAGGACCTCAGAATGTGAGCTGATTTGGCCATAAAGCAATGGTGATCTGTCAGGATGAGGTCATGATAGAGTGGGCCCCTCATCCAGTATGACAGATGTCCTCACACAAAGGGGACATTTGGACATAGACACATACTAGGGGGAGGGCCCTGTGAATACAGAGGCAACTGTCCCGAAGCCAAAGAGACAGGCCTGTAACAGACCCTCCCTCACAGCCTCGGGAGAAGCCAGCCCCGCCGACACCTCCATCGCCGGCCACCCAGGCTACGGCCACTTGTTTCCGAAGTCCTCGCCGAGGACAGCAGAGGGCAAAGTCACTAGGCCTGAGAATGACCAGGGTCAGCGGGTGGGGCTCAGGCGGGCACCAGGGGCAGAGCTGGGGGCAAAGGCGACAGTGGGCGGGAAGGCAGAGCGTTTGAGGTGGGAAGGGCGCCTTCTCTCATCTCGGGAAAGAAAGCGCCTTGCACCGGGGAGGAGCCAGCCTGAGTTGCCCAGCTCGGGGCGAGGCTGGCCCGTGCGTCTCCGGATGCACTGTCCCCAGCCTGGAAGTGACTCACCGCGGGCTTCGAGTATTGATAAATTCCTTCTGTCATTAAGCAGCCTCTTCTTTACGTTTAGCTGACTCACCCTGTAATGACCGCCTTGGCTGAGGTAGCCGGCGTCATTTGAAGAAATCAGAGTTTAAATCCATCTTCTCTTTCCCCTTTCCCTCTGCCCTCCCTGCATCGTTCCCGAGGAAGAAGCCAATTAATAGTAGCTCGTCGGCCGTAATGTGGCCTGCTGTACAATGTAGCGAAGCCTAATGGAGTTTTAATTTCCCCGTGGTGAGTCAATATTGGCTTTAAGAAAGAAAAATGTCACCATAAACCAACGCCCCAAACGAATTTGGTAGCACAGAGGGCGCCAGAGTCTCCTTTTTTAGGTAAACAGTGATGGGAAGTGGGTGTGGAGCGTGGAGGGATTTTGCTCTTCACAAATAAGGTTGCTTGTGGGTTTTGCTGCTCCTTCAGACGCCGGTTATTAAATATTTTGCGCTGCAAATGCAGATGACTGTCAGAGACTCTCCCACGGTTTAAAGGGCCGGAAACAAAGTCATTATAATATAGAAGAGGAAAAATTTATTCCGGCCTATTAATAACTGGGGGCGGGCGGTGCGGGGAGGGAGGGGAGTAGAATGTTAGGCGTCCCTGCTGGAAGACCTTCGGGCGCTCCTCACTCCCCACAACCAAGGCTGCAGCTGGAAACCAAATCCTACTTAAAAAAAAAACGCATTGGACTTTGCCGGATGGAGGGAGGAGACGGAGTCCTGAGACCCCCCCTCTCGTAATAAGCCTGTCCGAAACGACGGGGCTCGGTCTGCTGAAGGGTAGTTTCACTCCCCGCTCAAAATCGCTATGAAGAATTTGCCTCGCCGAATGAACATCGTACTCTGAACTTGTCAAATCCCGACACAAATAAAAGACAACGTTGGGTGGCGGCGTGTAAAACAGCTCTGACAAGGTAGCGAGGGGAGACAAAGAAGCAGACATATTCTGATTCCCTCTGTTTTCGAGGCGGGGCTGGGGGCCAGCGGGTACCCGCCAGCGCGGGCTACAGGTACCAGTCGAACAAGCCACTTTCATGTCGCTGTGCGATGGTATAATGACCCTGTTTCCAATTAGCCAGAACATGACAAAATCTCAACTTTTATGGCGGCAAAGCTGCCAGGGAGGAGGCCGGCTCCGTGACAAGGCCCTTCATTCAGCAGCGCGCGGGCCGCCGAGTGGCTGTAATTACTCGTCCCAACGCAGTGGGAGATGACTCCCGGTGTGTTTAAAAATAAATAAGGTAAATGATCACCTTTCATTAGATCTGTACTCCTATCACATAAGCGACTTTTTTTTTTCCTATTAAAATTGTTGATTGAAGGCCGTTGGCTGATTCAGTGCAAAATTACATTTCTGCCCTCTTAGGGGCCGCCGCTGTTGAAAATCACACCCGGTGCCTAGTTAGTAACAAGAAAAGACTCCTAAAACTGCAATTTCAGGGGGAGAAAAACACGAGCCAGGAACCCAGACTGCACCTTCACGTCCCCAAGGGCATGCCGCTCCTTTGTTCTGCTAAGAAAAATTAACCTCAATCTCAGCTCCCGGTCCCCAGGTTGATTATCATAGTCATTTAAATACTGTAATCTCATTTTCAGCACTGGGATGAGGAGGGGGCTGGGGGGGGGAGTGGCTCCGGAGCCAGGCTGGAGAGAGAAAGCAAGGGGGAGGGAAGGAGAAAACAGAATAAATTATCTGACAAAGGGAAGCGGGCCTTTCGGCTCACAGAGCCTATTTCGAATCCTTCCACTTGATTGGAAAAGTTGATGAAGTTTAAATGAAGCAGAATTAGAACCTCAGGCCGCAGAGTATTGACGGGGCTACGTGCAACTCAATAGCCCTGCCTTCCGCAGAAAACAGGGCAAGGCCTAAATGGCATAATCTTCAATCGCATCCCACACCCACGCTGACAAGGCCGGGTAATGAGCGAGGCCGGATCGGGCCTGTTGGTTAAAGGAATTAATCCCCTCGGCTGCCGCCGGAGCGGCTTTGATGCCTGTTGTGTGGGCCCCGTCCCAGGCTATCTAAATGCTAACTAACTGTGAGGGTGCGGACTGTGCTTTTCTTTGCTGCCGCTAATCTGATAACAATTTGCTCTCACTGATTAGGGGGGTGGGGAGCAGAGGAGGGGGGACCCCTTCCCTTTGAAGGGGCGAGGCCGTTCTGGACAGCCCCCCGTGGCATTCGCCCCCAGCCACCCTGGCTGCTGGCCTGCAGACACGCATGTTTCAAGTAACCTCAGCACCAGGCGGCCGTGGGAACGCGAGTATCCGTGCTCCCTCTTCTTTGGGTCTTATCTCTTCTTAAAACCGAAGTGCAGGCTCCGTAAGCTGCCCCAACGTGATGCCTTCTTCCCGTCAGACTCCCTCCAGACTTGTCGTCCCAACATACCCAAGCTCACGGCATCTGGTGTCTCGCCTCGTCTGGCCGGTTCCTTGTCTAAAATGACCTTCCCTCTCCTCTCTGCCTAGCTGAGTCCTGCTGGGCCTCCCAGCAACCCCACTGGGGCTTTTCCTGACCCTCGGACCACGGGCCATCCCTCACGCCTGCAGCGCTCTGGGAGGTCTGGCTCATAGCCCCGGCCCTGCCGTCTCAGCCTTGTGCGGCCGACGTCCAGGCACGGGTGCGTGCTGCAGCCGATGGGCCCAGCTGGATGCAGGCTCCGTGGGAGCAGAGGGCGCACCTCTGGTGCGGGGGGGAGCCTTTAGAGGGATGGAGCTGACCTGGATCCCTCTCTCCCATCAGGACCAAGGAGTCTCCGGGGTGATGGACAATGTGGCACAAAGGTTAGGACCACAGCGACCTATGGGTGTGCATAGGTCCCGCACTCTGCGTCCAACCCCTGTGTGACATTTTGAGCATGTGACTGAGTCTTTCTGAGCTCAAATCTTTTGACATGTGCAGTGGTTGTGACCTCAGGCTCTGGAGAACTGGCTAGAAGCCTAGCTCCTCGCACATTAGCCAGCTGACTGTGGGCCGCTTGGGTAACTTCTCAGCTTCCCCACCTGTAAAATGGGAATGGCAGTCTCCTAGCACTGTGGCAAAGACTTAAGGGGCCTGGTGACAAAGGAGGGCCAGCACAGTGCCTGGCTGGTACACAGGGGCTCCAGGGAGGGCTGCCGCTGTCTGCTGGCACAGGGACGGGGGTGCTCAGCCAGGAGGTCCCTGAAAACCCTGAGCCAGGCCAAGCCTCCTCCTCCTATTCCCAGAAGTCAGGCTGGGCAGCACCGTGCAGGTGGTCCTGGGAGAGTCCGCCTCAAGAGAGCAAGCCGCTCCCTGAGAAAAGACGGAGCCTCCTGAAACGCCAGGCACACGCTTTGCTGTTGGAAGGGGAGTTTTTGAAAGACCGGCTTAACCCTCCGAATCTGTGCCCGCTGGGTGCCTGCAGAGCGAGCGGAGTCTTCGGTGCCAGCTCACAGAGCTCGGGAGGCCGAGGGGCCCCTGGGGAGCATGCCAGCAGGTTCCCACACAAAGGATGTGGGGAAAATTCGGAGTGTGGCAGATTGGGGGCTTGTTTTACTTGCAAAAAGCAAAGAAATCACAGCCACTAACCCTAAACCGTCACACGTGTCCCATCAATTGACCCTCGAGCTTGCTGCCTGGTAGGAAACAGGGATGCGTCTGACGCAGCCGGTCCGGCAGAGGAGGCCACCACGCTGTAGCGTCCTGCCGTCAGGCATGTGTCCCTGTCGGCCCGCTGTCCCCATCCGTGCAGGGGGGAGGCGCTGGCCCTGTGCGCCTGCTCTTGATGTCTGAGGTCGCTCAGCCCTTTGTTCTCCGCCTTGCGTAGTCCCCTTGCTCCAGGCCCTGCAGGTCTCTCTCCGGGGGGCCGACTGGGTGTCCCACCAGGGGTGGCCTCGCTCCCTGACCAGCCTCTTCTCCACACTTGCCTTCCCTGAAGTGTCCCTGCAACCCCCAAAGTCCCGGGTCCCTCCTTTGCCTTGGGGGCCTACATCCACCTCGATCCCCTGTATTCCTGGTGCCTGGTACACGGCAGGCACTCAGAGCGCCTGTGAATTCCAGCAGTGAGGGAGCGAATGCATCGCCCGCTCCCTCCCTCATGGTGCTCACAGGATCCTAGCGTTGTCCATTCCTGCTGGAAACCTCTCACCCACGTCGGACGCTGTGCCTGTGCCCAGGCCAGCCCCTCCCCGGGTGTCCCTCCCTCACCTGTCCACCCTCTGGGATCGGCCCCCCCTACAGCCCAGCCCAGCCGCCCCAGCCCGGCTCCCGCCTTCGCTCCTAAACATGGCACTTGCCACTCACCCCCCCTCCTTCCACCTGCAGTCACTTTATTATTGGGTTTAATGGGCAAAGTCTGGTTCTCTGACTTTGAGAAACTCCACAGAAACAAATTCCTAAACCTCTCGTGTTCCCACCGGTACCTTGCACACTGTAAGTATCCAATTAATCCATGTTCACTGACTGATGGGTTCACCAACCGTCCACAAAGCGAACCAAAAATAAATACATAAATAGCCAGCTTCTCTGTCCTTAACAGAGTCCCGGGAGACAGAGCGAAAAGTGGATGCAATTCTATGTAATGGGAACATTGAGATGGCATTTTAATGTGGCGATGTGGCCAAAACACTCTGGTTCAGTAAAATGGACCAAGAGCTGCCAGTGAATTTTCTAAGTCTCTCCGGGGCACTGCCACGGCCACCAGCCTTCCTCTCTCGGTGGGGTGCGGGCGCCCTGTCTTCGCGGCGGCTGCGGTACCTGGGGCTCTTCCTCTGGTGCCTCGAAGGCACGTGGACGCCATGTCTGGCTACAAATGGCAGCGAGCGGCAGCCTTCCACGGACGCCCGTCCTTGGAGTCAAAGCGCTTCCGAGTCTCCACTTTCACTGTTCTGGACAAACACAAGATTCCGAGCTGCACACAGAAGTTTGTCTCGTTGGCTTCTGGGTTCATCAGTCTCCCACATATGCATTGTTTGGTTTCTACAAAAGGTCACAAACGCCCTTTGGGGCTCCTCCTGGGTTTCCTACAACGCCTTTGGCGGGCCCTGCTCCCCGCCGCGGGCCGCCGTGGCGCCCTTTCTGCCTGCTGACCCACGGCGGTCAGTTTCTTGACCCACGTGCCTTGAAATCGTTGCTCCTTGACATTGCTGGGTGGAAAGACACAGCTGTTTTCTTCAGGAAGGGCACTCGCTCGCTTCCCTGAAACGCTGTGGTCAGTGCCACGGGGTCAGGGCTGCGGTGGGGCGCTGGCCCCCCGTGAGTTTAACTCCTCCTGCACCAAACCCTTTCCCCTTTCAGCGCCGATGAAGTCATGCTGAGGAAAACAAAACGAAACCAAACTCAACCCTTGGAGGGTGCGGACCGGGGAGACCAAGCTCGCACGGCGGTCAGGTTACTGAGCGTACCGGCCCTGAGCCAACTGGTTTATCACTAGAGAGTGAGCCACACTCTACCGATTGCTGGAGGTGCTTTCTGCCTTTTTGAACTATAAGGTGGGTGAGGCTGGAGACAGACAGGCCCCAGACCAAAGCCAGAAGTCTTATGGAAGCCACAACTGAGGGGAAGGAAATGGATTCAAAAGGGGGGGTAGGTTTAAAATAGCAGTAAAATGTATGGAGGGGGAGATACAGAAGCAGTTAAAACGGAGCCATCCCATCTCTACAATCTTTGTACGAGGTTTTCAGCTCCCCTAGAGCAGGGTGAACCAAATGAATTCTCCTCGTCTTTGTGTTTTCTGGTTCCGGGTTCCTCCACTCGGCACCTTTGACACTCGGGGTCAGATGATTCCCTGTTGGGGGGCGCCCTGGGCATTGTACGACATTGACCGGCATCCCTGGTTTCTACCCACTGGATGTCAGGGGCACCCAGAGTTGTGATAGATATCTCCAGACATAGCCAGATGCCCCCTGGGGAGCAAAATTACCCCTCCTACTTTTTCCATGATAATTCTGTCATAATCTCCTCCAAGCGTTAGTGCCTTGCTTAAGTTAGCTGCCATCACATCCTTCGGAAGGAGGCAAGAACCCTCAGGGAAGCCAGAGAGCGGGCCACTCCCCGCAGAGCCAGGGCGCACCCCTCTGCTCCAGGCCACACAGTCCCAGGACACGTGAGCTGGGGTGGGTGACGGCACTCTTCAACGGGAACACAAAGGGGAGAAAAGTGAGCACCCGGGCGGATGGTCCCAGTAGGAACCTACTTTACAAGTTCAGACTGATAACATTCACTCAGAGTCAGTGGTAAGAAAGGAACAACGGTCCTGGTGATGGAAAGTGACAACACCACCCACTGGGAAGGGCCCTCCCGGCCCTGCCGTCTCGTTGGGTCTTCACGGCTCTCCATGGCCGGGAGCCAGCCGATATCGGCCCATTTTACAGAGCAGGGACTGAGGCTCCCAAGGGAGCAGCCTCGCAGGTGGCCCAAGGAGGCTGAGACCCGGCGGCTCCAAAGCCTGCCAGCTGCGCTGTCCTGCTGGCCTTTCTCTCGGGCAGGTGGCTACAGTTTTGTATGCACCTGGACAACCAACTCATTGCTGTACATTATTTTTTAAAGATTTTATTTATTTATTTTTTAGAGAGAGGGGAGGGGACAAAGAGAGGGAGAGAAACATCGACATGCAAGAGAAACATTAGCTGGTTGCCTCTTGCATGCCCCCCCCCACTGGGGACCTGGCCTGCAACCCAGGCATGTGACCTGACTGGGAATCAAACCGGCGACCTTTCAGTTCACAGGCCGGCACTCAGTCCACTGAGCCACACCAGCCAGGGCTCACTGCTATATTTTTTGTGGTTGTATGAAATCCACAGCTCTGGCCTGCACACGCTCAAACAGTCCTCATTTACATGATTCAGGAGCTAGAGAGGAAAGTCCAGGAGGGTTTCACTGAAAGTCGAATGGTTACCAAGGATCATCAAACGCTCGCTTTCCCCCTACAATACAGAGGTCTTGCAAGAAGCACCCACATTTGCAATAGACACTAAAACCAACCAGATCGGGGTACAGTTGTGACCTTCTGTGCCTTTGCTCGTTTTTGCCCAATCAGCCGGAGGGTCCGGGAACAGCAGCCCCGGGCCAGCAGTTGGGGCTGAGGATTGAGGGAGCCGGTGGCCAGGGCCGCAGCAGGGCGCCCGCCCGCACACCGTCCTGCACCAACGGACTCGCCCGGCCTGAAGGTCCAGAGAGACCCGTGCTTGGTCACGGTCCTCCCTGCTGGTGACACATTCACCATGGTTTTCGTGCAAAAACAGAACGAACACCCCAAAACGAGTCAACCCAAACAACAGCCAACGACTCGGCGGTCTCCCGTGCTACCGTCTTCTACAGGACACCGTGACCTGAGTTCCCTTTTCACTGCACTTTTAAAGCAGTTAGAGCTGAATGTTCTTGAAGAGCGACGTGCGGCGGACGCTCCAGGAGAACAGTGCCGCTTCTGGATGGAGGCCGTGCAGCCGCTGGAAATCACTGTGGAGAAAGGGCTGCAGATATGGCGCGGACCAAGGAAACTTTGTCTTTCACATAAAGGAAAAGCCGCCGATGTGCACAATACTTGAGCCTGGAAGATTCTGGAAAGTGCTGGAAGCGACTGCTGACTTGTTCACCCCAGACTCAGAATTCTTCCTGAGGGAATGGCCTTCGCAGCCCCCGCTGTGGGCTGAGAGCCCCCGAGTCAGAGGGGGGCTGAGTTCGACGGGAGGGAGCCCGATTCCCAGGCCTCATAGTCACTGACAGAGCCCCCCTAACAGAGAGACAACGAGGACGGCGGCGAAAGGCCAGGGAGGGCGCAGGCCGGCCTCCTGAACCGGCCTGTGCGGACGAGAGTGGGCGCTGGAAACGGGGGGCTTTGCCTGAAGCAGAAAACGAGGGCCGAGAGAGGAGGTTGCGAAGACAGACGAACGCGCAGCAGCGTGCTCTTAAACCACGAGGCCCACCCGCGGGCCGGCCGCCGGGGCGGGGCCACCTCGCCGTTCCGCCCCCTCCCTAACTTCCCCTTCCTCCTGTGACGTCACCGCTCAGTGTGGCAGGAGGCGCGCGGTCAGCGGTGTCTGCCCTTCCATGGAGAAAGCTGAATGTAACGTCCTCACAGTTCACTCAAACGTAACAAAAACCCTGACCCACACTGGGCTTTTTGCACAACTGCGCGTTCGTCTGCCCGCCGTCTTTGCGTGTTTCTCAGCGTCCATGTCCCCCGGCATCGGTGTCCACCAGACACGTCGAGCTGTCAGTGGGCGCGGTGTGGTTCCTAATTTGGCAGCGCACGCAGGCGGAACCCACTGGCTGTAAGTGCGAGCTACCCCGTGCGGGCGACGATAACCACCCCAGCAGCGGCGCAGTGGCGCCGCGTCGCACGAACCGAACGAGAGTGGGCGGAAGCCAGGATCTAGAAACGGGCCACCACGTGGCCCAGAGGGCTGAGTGTTCCTCAGTCCCCCGCTCATCTGCTTCTCCCACGTCGCCCTTCAAGGTCCAGCTCCAGGTCTGTGCCCTCGCAAAGCCTCCTAGTCCTGCTCGGGGTGTCCTCCCCAGGATCTCGGCCCTTCCGGGTCGTGCAGCTCGCCTGAAACTTGCAGGGTGCCCCACGTGTGCGCACAAAAATCAGACAGCCTCTCTAGAGCTTTCTTTAGGGTAGTGCTGTGTTAGGCAACATATGTGTGCAATACACACGTGCACGCAGTATGACATATAAACACTCCACCCCCCAGCTAAACAGTTAACTCCTGCGGGGAAAGGCTGAGTTCTGAACTTGTTTCTATGCCCCCAAGGAAGCTTAGGGTGGTGCAGGGTGCTTAGCAAACACTCAACAAATATTTCTCAGCTGCCATCAAGCCCGAGACACTAGGAGAGCACACTCAGGAAGGAGCACTGAGTGAGGTGGTCCGGGAGTCAGGCCCAGCGGTCAGCAAGTCCGACGGGCTACTGTGTGCGCCTGCCCGCTCCCGGCTGCCGCGAGTTCACCGTGGCCGAATGCACGGGGCTGGAGGTTGGGGGACGCGCATCTCATCCCGCTTCTGTGACCGGTTGGTTCCGAGTGGCACCTTGGATGAGTCTCCGCCCCTCTGGGCCTCGCTCTCCTCAGAAAAGAATCGGACTAGGTGTCTGCAGCCCTCCCTCCGTGATGTGATACCATGACTCTGTTTTCCAAATGCATGCACTTCTTCTTTGCGACACAAGCCCCACGGTAAAACAGACTCATTAATAAATTATAAAAAAAGTCGGGTGCCGCGGTCGTTTGTGCTTTCCGAAGGGGCTCGATTCCATAAATTCCACCCCGGTACACGCCTGCCCGCCTCTCGGGCGACAGCGGGTTCGAGGCTGTCAGCGCAGCAAACCGAGCAGCCTCTGCCTGTAACTGCGCTGGCAGGAGGGCGCACCCTGACAGGCCGCGTGGGGAGCCGGGGAGCCGGGGAGCCGGGCGTGGCGGGGTTCTGTGTCGAGTCGCAGCACTCCGGGAAATGAGCATCCAGCAGGGGAAGCTTGGTTCTTTTTCTGTTTAATGTTATTCTTCCCAGAGAGTCACATTTGAAGGAGAACGGGCTAACAGCCCATCGCTTTATACAATCGGGTGGAAGCGCTTTCTAACAGAACGTAGTTCCATCTCTTTGTGGCCGCATAAACACCGACCTGATTCGGTGAGTCTCGCTGATAACCGGCTGGCTTGGGTATAAAGGCGGGTGTTTGTTGAGCATTTGCTGATGCTCAAACACCCGCTTGGATGTCTGAGTTTTCCACTTTTCGCTTGGTTACTGTAGCATCTTGCAGACCTGTTCCTGAATAACTGGTATGTGTTTGTCTAGGTAAATCCCACGGCTGTAAAATAGCGATGCTGGGTTTGTTCAGGCAGCGCGCCTGCATTGTAGATGGGGAAAAAAAAAACCCGATCCTGCTCGCTGGAGGGGGCAGCCTGAGCAGCAGCCCCCAGCACCCCAGCATGGTGGAATGCAGGACTACTTCTAAGGGGTCTTATTCTTCCAACAGAAATGCGACCTTCAGGTTCAGACTTAGCCCAAACCAAAACATACTCAAAACCTATGTGGCACAATGAAGAAACCCACAAGCCAAGCCACAAAACAATTTAAGAAACCTATTATTTTTTAAAAGATGTTTTAGCCCTGGCCGGGTAGCTCAGTTGGTTAGAGCGTCATCCAGATACCCCAGGGTTGCAGGCCCGATCCCCGGTCAGGGCACATACAAGACTCAACCAGTAAATGCGTAAATAAGTGGAAGAACAGATGGATGTCTCTCTCTCACTCTCTCAAATTAATTTTTTAAAGATTTTTTTTAAAAACTTCCTCAATCTTGAATACTTTCAATCTTCTCATTTTTTAAAAATTTTTACTTATTGATTTGAGAGAGAGACAAAGAGAGAGAGAAATTGATTTGTTGTTCCATTTATGTACACACTCATGGGTTGATTCTTGTGTGTGCCCTGACTGGGGATCGAACCCTCAACCTTGGCGTATCTGGATGATGCTCTAACCAACTGAGCTAACTGCCAGGGCTCTTCTCCTTTTCTTGAAAACTGAAAAGCCCAAAGTTTCTTTACAATGAAAAAATTTTTTTTAATATAGGAAGTTGTCCGGAATGGTAAAAATAATGCTGAGTGGAGGGCCAGGGAATAGAGCTCCCAACCAGGCTTTGCTCTGCCAGAACCTTGAGCAAAGAGCCCGCTGCACGTAGCCTCAGGGAGCCCGTTCAGAAATGGGGGTCTGGGAAACGAGACGGTCGAGGGTCCTCCTCCCTCTCAATGTCCCTGCAGCTTTCACGTAGGACGGGTTCTGGCAGGAAGTCCCGTGGCAGCTGTGACTGGAAATGCGGGCACAGTTGTAGCTGCTACGGGAAGTACGTATGGCCCATAAGAACTGGGGGGAGGGAGGGGGAAGGAAAGGCCCTCACTGCAGTGAGCGCCTGGACCTGGCCCCTGCCACGCAGACACCCGCACCAGGGCTGCGCTGCTCTGCATCTCGCGCCCTGAGGACAAACCCGTGTCATCAGTAGGAGAGCTGCAGATTTTCCGAGCCTCAATGCAGGCCCACACTTCGGGGATTGAATTTGTCCTGGAAGATGTTCAGCTAGTGCCATCCAGAGGCCAAATGTTGTCCTTGAAATGCAGCAGGGAAGCAAGAGGAGAAAACGGCAACTCTACTTATGTATTTTACTTCACTTAAAACCCGGAACTTTTATCTACGTGTAGTGGGCATGCACACATGTACGAGGCCTGTCCAGAAAGTGTCCAGCCATGCACTGTGAGAAATAGGGGCACTTGTTGAAGAAGATACAAGGAACGTTGTACATAGGTCAGTGATGCCTCCGTGCGCTTCAGTTATGAGCTTCTTGGGGCAGTCTGGCTCACTGGGAGTGGTTTGAACCAGGCCGCCAGCAACTGCAGCGCGATGTTCCTTCTGCTCTGGCAGCAGAAGCCGCGGAAGTAATTTCGCCACGACTCGTTTCATGCCGAGGTCCCACGTCTAAATCTCGGATGCAGCAGTTTTTGGAATCCCTGGATCAGCTTCTGATTCTCGCCTGTCGGTCGCCGATCTCTGTCGACTGAGCCCGAGCACCTTCACCATCCTCAGGTGTCTGCTTGTCGCAGGCCTTCCAGAGCATGGGTCACTTCCCACAGATTCTCCGCCACCTCTGAAGGGTCCGTGCCACACTTTTATCTGCGCTGCACTCATTGCATCGTCCCCAAAAGCCTGAATCACCCGAGTAGTTTCCATGGAGGAATGTTCAAGCTTAACGCAAACTTCGATGCAGATTTGAAGTTCTACTCGCTTGGTCACTTGGAATGTGACAGCCACTCAATGTCGTCCGCCCCCACCGACCAGTACAGTGAGGGCGTCATTGTTCACGCATGCGCGTTCCAGTCCACTCTCCTCGGCTCCAGGTCACATCGATGTCACGCCAACTGTTCTCATTACGTTAACAATGGCTGGGCTTTCGGCGGACAGGCCCTATATGTATATATGTGTACATATATGTAAATGTATGTATATGTCTAACATTCGTGCATATGCACATACTTAATGTGTTGTATGTGAGCACACAACGTAGCTTGAGGTGGGTGTTGCACACCATTAATTCGCCGTGGTGAGCAGTGAGTCGGAAATGGCCTCGTGTCCATTTGGGAAGGAGGAAGGTGCCCACCCGCGACTGCCTCAGTGAAAGCAGCGACCCGACGCTTGAGCAGCTGATCAGAGAGGGGGGCTCGGTTCTCCCCTGGACCCCAGAACGGTGAACCCCATCTGTCTGTCCCATCTGTGCATGGGGAGCGGCTCTTCTCACCTGGAAGGAAGTGAACCTTGTTCCCCTGGGGGAGAAGGATGTGCGGATGTGTGGGAGAGAAGCCCGCTTCCCCAGACGCGGGCCCAGGGGCGTGGTTTGAGGAAGGCAAGAGGAGACAGTCCCTGTTTTCACAGGAACCAAGTAACTCAGCTAATTCTAGCACGATGTTAAGAAAACCCAGGTTCCCTGTACCGCCCAAACCAAACCGCCGACAAAAACCTGTAGGCTCCAACCCGCGCCTGGTGTACAGAGTCCCGGTGGCCACCTGCGTCCTGCACCACAGACAGCTGGGACTGCGCGCATTTTTAACAGCACACTGCCCTCCAGTGGCGCGAGACAAAATTGCGGCGTGACATGCTCCCCAATAGCCAAGTCTCAGTTTGACTTTTGACTTTTGCCGGGGACCTGGGAAACTGTTGGGTGCTGTGTGACCACCAATCTGGAAACGAGATTAAACGAGGAAACGTGCAATAAACAGAGACGCGATCTAGCTGGACACCTCGGCTCCCTCACTCGCGCCTGCCGGGCCTCCCAGGCTTCAGATTCTCACTTGTGCTTTCGTATGGCGCCTCTGGATCAGGTTTGATCGAAAGGAAAAGTGGTGCTTCCAGGAGAGAGCGCACTCACTGCGTGCGTGGTAGCAGCCCAGCATGCAGGGGGAAGGGGGGAGGCGGCCTGCGCCCTGGGAGGGCCGGCAGGGGGTGGGTGAGGATGTAGTCCGGTGCGTGTGACCTGTCACCCTGTGGGCGCATCGTCAGGCTCCCGGAAACAGCGGCAGCCAACACTGCGGGCTCACTGGGTGTCAGGTGCTGTCCAGGGGTCCCGCAGGGACCACCCCAACCAATCTTCCCAATCACTCCCTCTGATGAGTGTTGTTATCATCCCACTTGGCGTATAAGGAAGCTGAAGTTCAGAGAGGATGCCACCTGCCGGTGACCGCATGGGGGTGCAGGTCTCTCTGGACCAGAGTTGGAGCTGCCAGCACCGCGCTGGGACCCAGCCGTGGTGCCAGGGCAGGATGCGTGGACACCCCGGGCCGCGTGGGTGCTCAGTGAGGGGGCGAGCGCGAAAGGGTGGCGGCGTGTGGGCGGCTCACCTTGACGATGAGCGGGTTCTGAAACATGGAATCGCGCACGACCCCCAGCCTCTCGTTCTCCATGCCCGGTCGGATGTCTGCCACGGTCAGCGGCCGTCGTGGGGGTGGGCAGATCTGACTGACGGTGTGGCGCACCGGCTGCTTCTTCTTCCATGGCATGAGGTCCTGGCGGGAGCCCTTGGCCTCTGGCATCTTGGAGGTCGCGGAGAGTCGACCTGGGGTCTGGATGCAACGCGCTTCCCGGCTGCCGGGCCCGCTCGGAGCTCCGAGCGGACTACTTGGACCCCACTACTTGGACCCCGGGGTGGGCACCGGACGCCGGGCTCGTTCCGGAACGGGGTGCGCCAACCTCCGTCGTACCCTTGTTTCAGGGAACCCTGTCGGTTCATATAAGTCCCTCTGTTCGCTCCGAGCATCTTTTGAACACCGTGCTGCGGATAGGGAAAGGAGAGAAAACCAAGACCACCCCTTGAGGAAAAATGGAACGGTCTGTCTCCATGGCGACGGGACGCCAACGGTTCTAGTTTGTTTTAGGAAACTAGTGGCGGCCACTAAAGTGGACGAGTTGAGAGTTTTCTTAAATAGATGTGAGAACACCGAAGAATCATCATTTGTGTTAAAAAGTTGCAGGGCCCTAGAGGGCCGTTTAGACTTCCAACTCAAAAGTACCCTCCCAGCAGCCACCCCCACTCCACTCCCCGCCCCTACCCATTTATCCTCGCACGGGATTCACACGGCACAGAGCGCTAAATGTTTCACAATGAACCAGGAATCCTCGATTGTATTTTTATTTATTTATTTTTAATTAAGATTTTTAGACAGGGGACGGGATGGAGAAAGAGGGAGAGAGAAACATCAGTTGGTTGCCCCTGGTACTCTCCGCTACTGGGGATCTGGCCCACAACCCAGGCATGTGCCCCGACTGAAAATCGAACCCGGGACATTTTGGTTCGCAGGCCGGCACTCAATCCACTGAGCCACACCATTCTGGGCGGAATCCTCACTTTAGACCTGATGTTCCCTCCAATCCACTAGTTGGTCTCCAATTAGTCACCCTCTTAGATCTTCAGTTTTTTCCTCTGCGAAACAGGCAGGGAGGAGAGTCTAGAGCTCAATGAGATCAATGGCGCCCAACCTCGTGCAGCAGAATGAAGAGAAGCTGAAAAGCACAGATTCACTGCGCCAGAATACCTGGAAACGGGACCTGGGAATCTGCATGTTAAAATATCTCCTCCCTCCCTGCAGAGTTTATTTGGAAAACATTCAAAGCCGCAGAAAAGTTGGAAGAAGAGCGCAATGAAAACCCGGGCAGATTTTCCCAACTTCACCAGTCCTTCGTATCGGCCACACGGGTTTGTGTCGGAGAATCATTTTGAAAACATCTGCAGACAGTGGCGTATTTGACCCAAAACGCTTCATTTCAGTAGGTATCTGCCAAGAACAAGGAGAGTCTCACACACAACCACAGCGCCGTCGTCACGCCCTGGGTTTGTAACGTGGCGCTGTAACGGTGCCTGATATGCAGTCCACACGCAAACTTGGGGGTCTGCACTTGGTCACACTTCCTGGGTGAGTGGTGCGGTGTTTCTGGAGCCCCGAACCTCGAGGATCTCGGGTGTGCCTTCTGGTTCTAACCTTCCACGGGCTTCCTTATCCACCGTTGTCATCATCCAATGCTCCGATATCCATCCCCAAGGCTCAGGCTAAGTTCACCACAGAGCAAGCCGCACCGGGGACAAGCCTGCACTTCACAGCCTTACCTACCGGCGGCGGACGGCACCAGCAGCACCAGCTCCAGAGAGCACCAGGCAGACGGGGGCCCGCCTGCCCCTCCAAGGCCCGAGGGGGCCCCTGGCGATGGCATGTGGGTGTGTATAGTGTGTGCTTATGGTTTCTCCAGCCTGCTTCACTTCCAAACCTCCACAGAAACACAGGTTGTGCCCTTTTCTTTTTATTTATGTATGTATGTATTTATTTAGACAGAGGGGAAGGGGGAGAGAGAGAGGGAAACATCACTGTGTGGTTGCCTCTTGCACACCCCCTACTGGGGACCTGGCCCGCAACCCAGGCACGTGCCCTGACTGGGAATCGAACCTGGGACCCATGGTTCGCAGGCCGGTGCTCAATCCCCTGAGCCACACCCTCAGCCAGGAAAGTTGTGCACTTTTCAATCAAAGCTGTGTGGCAGCTCCCATGGGAAGTCAGGTGGTGTGGTGAGAGGCAGGCGAGTAGAATCGTGGAACACAGGTGTGACTCCTGGCTGGGCCACATAACTCCCCTCAGACACGTTACATTAAGCCCCTCATGGTACAGGCTTCCCTGCTAGGTGAGTGTTCTAGGAACCCATACTGTATCAGTATATTACTAGCTGGCGTTGTTGTGAGAGGCTGCATTAGGCGTCAGTGAATTTTTTTGAAGACTCAATGTGTTGGCCCATTCCATGAGTGATTTACCAGCGCACGTGCCCACACCTCTGCACTGAGTGTTCGGCAGTTTTTGACCAAAAACGGCATGACCCCCGTGCCCCACCCTCCTGGACATCTTTTTTTTTGTTTCCCCAGATGAAAAAGGTTCTCAAAGGGAAACATTTTGCTGATGTGAAAGGTGAAACAAAAAACGGCAGAAGCACCAAGAGGCTGTTTTGAGCAGTGGGAAAAACATCTCAAAAGCTGTAGTGCGTTAGATGGAGAGAACTTTGACGGTGACTGAAGTTTAAATATGCAAAAATAAATATGCAATTTTTATAAATAAAATTCTGGGATTTTTGGTCCCCCCCTCCCCAACAGGAAGGCCTGGTTAAAGTTTTACTTTTAATCACAGCTAAGTTTCTTCAGGACTAGGTTGAAACGGGAGGACTGGAAAGATCTCAGAGGCTCTTTCTGCCTCATCTCAGCTGCCTGTGCATCGGACCCTGCGCCAGCTGTTCCCTGCCCGCCGCTGACGTCATCGCCTGCCTCGCCGTCCTCCATCCACTGCGTCCGCGCTGCCCTGGACTTCTTTAAGCTCCTGCAGCAGCCAAGGACAGGGCCCTTGAATTTGCTTCCAGCCTGGAACACCCTTCCGTCCAGATGTGAGCACACCCTTTCCTTTTAGAACCCAGCCTTCCCTTCCGTCTCAAGCAGCGCTCACTGTCCGCCACGTCACTCTGTTTCATTTTCCTTCTAGCATAATCCGACAAGGTCTTGGTGGATTTGTTTGTCGGTCTTCCTCAGGTTAGGGCCCTCACCGTCTTCTTCACTCCTGGACGAAGAATGGAGCTCAGCAAAAGTTACTGAAGAAATGGGGTGCATGCACGAATTAGCAAGTCCGTGTAATTCGGTCCCACTTTCTTAGTATTAGGATCCTGCTCTAACACCCTCCACCCTCAACAAAATGGGCGGAACTCCCAGTCCCAGCTGCAGCGACTGGCCGAGGGTGGGCCGGAAGTCACGCGACTACTTCCGCTTCCTCTGAGGCAGGACTTCCGGTGTGTAGGACAGGTGGTGACGCCGTCGGACGGTAGGTCGAAAGCGGCGTTTTGTTGTTCCGGGTGTTTTTTAGATGCGCTTATACAAATGGAGCGGGGGTTGGTTGTGGTCTTCTTCCTCCGGAAGAGCGTCTCTGGCCTGAGGTCTCCAAGGAAGGGGGTGGTGCCGTTTGCTCGGCCGCCGCCCCACCCGGCTCCGCTCCGCACGGGTACCGAGGTCCGGTCTTTGCGCGGAAGGGGACGGAGAGGCGGCGCTCGGGGTAGTTTCTCCCCTCCCGGCCCAGGAACGCCCACCCCAGAGCACAGCCGGGCCCCTTTGGCGCCCCCCAAGTGGTGCACAATCCGGGGCCAGACTTGGCACGGTCGTGCCGGGCGGGAAGCGGCATGTTCTCAGAAGTGGAGATAAGCGCATGTTCATTCATTCCAAAGACAACGAACTATCTGGGAGCCAGACAAAATCCCAGCCCTTAAGGGGCTGATCGTGGCACAGCTGAGCCACGTGCAGTAGGGAATCAGCTGGATTGTTAGGAAACGCTGCATACTAGGGAGAGGGGACCCAGGGAGGCGATCAGAGACGCTTTCTTGACGTGACTTTCGAACTTAGACCAGTCTCAGCTCAGAAAGGTAACACGGAGGAAACGCATTGCTGCGAGAGTGAGCTGCTTTTGCAAAGTCCCTGAGAATGAAAAGGATCGTGGTGTATTCCAGGACCTGAAGGCAGGGTGTCTGGACCCCGGAGAGAAGGGAGAGCTGGAGAGGCAGGCGTGGACCAGACGGGTCGTGAAGGGCATGGTAGATCTGCACAGTTTTGAGGGCACGTTATCTTAGGAATAATGGAGAAACCATAAAGTGTTTATAGTGGGAAGTGACCACGTATTTAAAAGTTTGTGTTGAACTCAAGAAACCAGAAGGAGAAGCTTAGGTATTTTAAAAAAGAAAGACATGGATGGAAAGTAGGTTATTTGATGGGATCATCTGTTCGTTGTTACGAAGAGGTCCTGAAAAGTGGGCCAGGAAAGTGAGTGAAGTGCTGATGGTCGCAGGCACGGCTCCGGGGCGGTAATGAGGGCGGAAGCTACCTGTGGGCTGAGAAGTGGATGGACTGGGAGGAAGTGGAGAGGGCGGTTTCTCTCAAGAAAGTTTGCCGTGCAGGGGAGGAAAGGAAAGCTGGGACTTGAGAGTTCGAGGATGGCTGCATCCTTGTTATTTGTTTTGTTTTGTTTCATTCGGAAGAGTCTAGAGACCGAGGGGGCGCAGAGGAAGAGGCTAGAGACCCGAGAGAGGTGGGTCACCTGATGGATCGGGGTCTCTGAGAGGCAGGAGGAGGCTGGCCTGCGGCACGCATGGGCAGGAGTGGCCTTTGGCAGGAGAAGAGTCCCCTCCTTTGGGAGGGGATGGACGCATGCGGGCATGTTGCACTTGGAGGGACATTCCCTGTCTAGTGTGTGTGCGTGAGGGAGGTCATGGGCGAGTCAGGTGGCTGCAAGTGAGAGGGAAGACTGGGATGTAGAAGTCTGTTGAGAATCAAGGAGATTTGAAATAATTAGTTAAAAAAGAATGGGCAAGTGAGCTGTCTCAAGCAGGGCTGCCCCAAAAAATAGCATGCAAGCTACGTACGTAATTTAATATTGTGACTAGTAGCAATAATAATAATAAAAAACCTTTCCATGAAAAGGTGGAATTAGGAATGTATTTTACCAAACAATATTCAAATTGCTATTTCAGCAGAGAAGTAACAGGCAAAAATTATGACTGAGACATTTTAGTGTCTTCGTTCTAAGTCTTTGGTGTCTGGTGTGCGTGTGGCACTTTGAGCACAGTGTGGCCCGGCCACACTTGGGGTGCTCGGCAGCGTCTCGGGGCCGGCGGCTCCTGCAGCGCAGATGCAGACGGACAGTCCGATGGCTGGGCAGTGTGCAGGTCCCCGGTAGTTGGTGCCCGTCCGCCCAGTGTGAGTTTTCTCCAGGGCGCCCAACGAGAAGCATTTGTTCATTCCAAAATAGGCCGTTTTTGAGCTCCTGCTATGAACCAGGCACTCTGCTAGGTGCTGGGGTACAGTAGCTTAGAAGGGCGGCCAAAGCCGGTTACAGTTGTTCATACGGAAAATGACGCTACGGGAGTAATAAGGTGTCCCGCAGACTCACAACTGTAAGCTCCTTTTGCCCGGCCCTGGGTAAGGCAGATAAACTCTCTCTCCGAACAGGGAGTCAGCTTGCGACACTCACCTGCCCGGAGCTGAGACCTCGAAGGGGCCATAGGTGGGTTTCCATCGTCTCTGTGTGGCAGCTTCTGTGTGGCAGCGGGGAGGAAGACTTCAGCCAGCGCTCTCGGTACCTCCACAGAGGGGGCACCCTGAGGCTGGAGGTCTGGGCTGCTGGTGCAAGTCCACGAGTTTGTGCACGGCCCCCTCCCCCCGCCACATAGCGTCCTCACTACCCTGGACAAGTCAGGTGCCTCTGTAGAGAATGGGCTGACCGTTCAGACTTGAAGGAGCACTGATACAGGGGTGGGGGTGGGTCTCCAGGGTCCACGGTTGGGGGAGAAACAGCGGATGCAGACCAGAGTGTGTCGATGCTGCCTTCTGTGTAAGCAAGGGGAGAGGCAGGGCCAGTGATGGCGTTTGAGCCACATAAATGCATTAACTAGTCAAAAGAGAAAAAAAACCCTAAAAGCTGAAACACAGAAGGAACAGAGAGAGTTACATGTTTGTAAAAGCATACCTTCAACCGTCTCTTTTGTCCAGTTCGTTTCTGTCAGTGTACTTCAACTCCAAAGTGCACGTGCTCTCCGTGAGGATTGACATTGGTGCCTTATTAAATTTCATCCCGACTCACTGCAGAGTTTTGACTCTGTTGGACATTGACAAGGCCCGTCCAGTCCCTTTCTGGCAGCGGTGACCTTCTGACTGAGGTCAGTGAGTCCCTGATGTCCCTGCTGTGAAGGCGCTGGCAGGTCCCTGCACACCGACGGGAGACAGAGTCCTGGGGCGTGGCTTCTCCATGGTGGAAATGCAGGCAAACCACCCTCCTCCTCGGAATCTCCTTTTTTTTTTTTTTTAGCAGAGGAGCATCAGATGGCTAATGAAATGACTGTTTTAAGCTACAGTTGGACTGAATGCTACAAAAGTAGAGTCCAGTTTGCTGTGAAGTCAGTGCAGCGTTTGGGGAATGGGCCAAGCCCAAGGGATCAGGGAAGTCTTTCTTTCCTTTGCTTTTTTGGTAAATACTTAAATAGTTACAGCCTCGAATTGCTTGCTTTTAACCACAAATGAAAGCAATCTGTACCCTTGTCCTGCCCCTTGCTTTTTATTTTGGGTATTCAAATGAGCGTAGATAAAAATAGAATGCCCCTGTCCTCCTTGTCCCAATTAAGAAATAAAAGATTACAGATATAAAGGAAACGGGCTGTAGAAGCGTCCCTGATCCCCGAGTTTGCCAGTTACAATCTCCATGCCGTGTTCATAGTTTTCCTAGTATGTATCCATTGAGAAAAGACACATAAAAGTGTTTGCGTATGTATTAAGTATACACTTAATATATACATGGTGTTATAATGGATACATTCTTTTAACCAGGGAGAGCTTTCTTGAGGCAGTGGTATTCCAGCCACACTCTGAAGGATTGAAGGAGGCAGGGAGGCGGGAGGCAGCCGGGAGTGTCCTGGGCACAGGGAGTCGGATGCCGTCAGACCTTGAGCCAAGGAAAGGGCTGTGGCACGTTTGGGGGACCAGAAAGGGGACGTGTGGCTGGAGCCCAGAGTTGGGAGGAGAGGTGAAGGAGAAGCTGCAGGGCGGGGACGGGGGCGGGGACTGGCCAAGCAGGGCCTGTGGTTCCCTGTCTCCCCGTCGTTTCTCCATCAGACAGGCAGTGGGAGCGGGCAGAGCGGTTACCGTGAGCCCCCCACACACTTAGAATAGCGTGAAATGTGCACTCGTGACTCCAGCTGGCCATTTGTCATACACTTTCATTTTCCTATGATTTTTTTTCTCCGGAGGCTGATGTTTAAAATGTTTTGCAAAGTAAACCACTGTTGTCGGATTTCCCTCTAGGAATAAAATGGAAGGCACATTGAGCAGATCGGAAATCCACACTCCAGTTTTTGACAAGAAGACGGAAAAGTGTTCTGTAGAGAAGGAAAGACAACGGATGCGTGCCCATGAGAACCTCAGAGACTCCCCCTTGGAAAGTGAGCAGTCTCACAAAACGAAGAGTAAAAAAAAGAGAAAAGACCGCCAGTTTCTCACTTTTCCTTTAGAAAAATCAGAACTTGGTGGTGAGACTGAAAAGGCCTCCCCTACAGCCAAAAAGAGGAAAAAGAGGAGGGCTTTGGGGGTGCAGGACGACGCAGGCGTCGTGTATGTCATGGTGGACAAAGAAAACATTAAAGACACCCCGAAGAATGTTAGCAAGGATATCGACATCATTTACATTGACGTGAGCAAGGAGCAAGCATCAGCCAAAGAGCCTGAAGCCCGGCAGCTGCCCGCAGTTACCAAGCGACGTGAAGGTGAGCTGGAGGAAGCACATCATCAAGCCAGGGAGAAAAAGAAGCGTCGGAAGGAAGCTGTGTCCTGTGATGGTGGTGAGCAAGGGGGCCCTGGCGCCAGCGCCAGCCTGCCCCTGCCCCGGCTGCAGCCCCTGCTTCCTGTGCCCAGCGAAGGCCTGGTTACACCGTCGCTGGGGGCCGCTCGTGAACGGAAGTCCAAGAAAAAGAAGAGAAAGACTTCCCATAACCAGGAGTCCGAGCGTCCTAAGACTGGGAGCTCTGAGGGACGGCAGGTGGCCCACGATGCAGGCACTGCAGGCACGTTGGAAGGCAGGAAGGAACCCCGCGAATTGAAGAAAAGGGCCAAGAAAAGGAGGCGAAGGTCCGCTGGTGACAGTGCCCTGGCGCCTGCCGGTGGTTGTTCAGGCCGCCCCACGAGCTGTGAGCGCCCGGACGCGCCCTGCGACCCACCGGACGGTCACAGCTCCTCGGCCGAGGACAGCGCAGCACCCCGGCTTCCGGAGGAGCAGACGCAGGCGCGCTTGGAAGAGGCGCAGAGGTAACGGGCCGTCCTGCCTTCTGGGGGTGTCCCCTCTCTGGGCACTGTGCCCGGGGCCTCTGTTCAGCGCGTCCGCGGCAGGTGGCGGAAGCCCTGGAGGCAGACGGAGGCGGTGGGCACGTTTCAGCCCACCCTCCGCAGGCAGCTCCTTCCCCCGCGTGCCCGTGGGCAGCCAGCCCAGGTCTGCAGCGAGCGCTCTCCAGCCCTGGGGTTCTGTGACGACGTCCAGTGGGCTCTTCGGGGCCCCCACATTACCCCGTCCGTCCGTGTGCGTCTGGGTGGAAGAAAGGAGGGGGTACCTGAGAATGCTGCCCACGGGGAAAAGCTCGAATTGGGGTTCCCGCCAAGACGAGAAACGTTAACACTGTGTATGTAATTCCCATGTAAGTGTAGCATCTGCTGCATAAATGCAGGGGGTGGGGGTTTTTATTTGTTTGTTTGTTTTTTCTTAGTTCCTGGGACTTGGACAGATTTCCCCCCCATTTTTACTCAGTGGCTCTCTCACCTGTGTTAGATTGTCCTGGCTTAGCGCAGCCCGTCTAGTGTGGAATGAGAGAGGGCCCGCCCCGCCCCACCCCCGGGGTGATTGCGGCCCCGCCCAGGGCATCTTCCTCGCAGTCCCACTGGGGTGTCTCCAGAACCCCGACAGTGGGGCAGGAATGTCCTAGCCTGGGGCGCTTACTGACACTGCACTGTGGGCCCTTTGAGAACTGGGGACCCTTGCCTTGGGCAAGTGCACACAATTTTTTTTTTTTTTTTTTCAGTTTCCTGTCTGAGCAGTTAGTTGATACAGTTGAACATATGGAGAGATTTGAACATCTGGCAGAGAGTTGGGGAGGTATTAGTGATAGCAACACAGAAAACCATGCCAAGGGGAAATGTGGCCATTATTGACCACAGCAAAAATAACTGTGACCGTCCGTGACTGGTGTGGCTCAGTGGGATGGGCGTCATACCGCAAACCAGCCAAGGGGTTGCTGGTTCAATTCCCAGTCAGGGCACGTGCCTGGGTTGCAGGCCAGGTCCCCGGTTGGGGGCGCGCGAGAGGCAACTGACATCAATGTCTGTCTCCTCTTTTTCTCCCTCCCTTCCCCTCTCTCTAAAATAAGTAAGTAAAATCTTTTTTAAAAAAATAACTGTAACCACAGAAGCCCCGGATACTGATTTAACTAATTAGCAGCCAGCATTATAAAGCCTGACTCACTGGGAGGGTCAGGGCGAGGTGTCTCGGGTGTCCGTGGAGGTGGAAGAGGGCTTAGCCTCCCCCCCCCCCACCCCGCGTGGCCTCTGAGGCGCGCCCACGTCAGCGGCTGCTGTGCGAGCCCGGACCCCCGCCCGAGTCCCCCGGTCTGAGGGGGTGGTGTCAGGGCCGTGTTCCCTCGGTGCTGATCGCCCGCTTCCCCCCAGGTTAGGGCCTGCCGGTGAAGACCGCGGTTTGGAATGGGCTAAGGACGCTGAAACAGCGCGCTTATCTGAGGACTCGAGAGACTCGGACGCTGCGGACGCGGGCGGCGTGGACTTGGACGCGGCCGTGCAGCAGCTCCGCGAGTTCATCCCCGGCATCGGGGACAGGGCTGCCACCACGATTAAGCGCATGTATCGCGACGACCTGGGGCGGTTTAAAGAGTTCAAAGCGCAGGGTGAGCTGGCGGGACCGCAGTGTCTGCTGGGCTTTGCTAGGAGCCCGAAGTTCTTCTGTGAACAGCTCAGATTACAGGTTCACAGGATCTGTCCCTTAGCTCCTTCCAGCTTTCCCTCCAACCAGAATTGGGGTTCTTCATTGAATTTATTGGGGTTCCCTCGGTAAATCAAATCTCATAGGTACCAAGCGCAGAATTCTGTAATGATCACCCCTCCAGAATTACTGTCCCAGCTGGTGTCCTGCTCTTTGCCCAGCCTCTGGTCGGGCGGCAGGGGCCAGGCAGGCCTGGGGAGGGCGAGGCTAATGGGGCTGCCACCTGGGAAGGATATGCACGACTGAAGTAAGGTTAAAGACACTAACTCATCAGCTTCGATGAGGTGCAGCTTCTTTCCCTGAGTCATTAATTTGAGGGTGAGCTGGTGGAGTGGACACGTTTCAGACAGGACCCCACTCGGTCCCCTCCCTGACCTCACTGTGTTACGAGACCCTCCCGGGAAGCCTGTTGGACTTAGCCACAAACTGCACGTGTACGCCTGTGTACCGACGGGCTGAGGTCGCCCAGGGCCGGCCGGGTGGGCCGTTCCACCGTCACCTGGAGGGAAAAGGGGGCTTTTGCCTTAGGGACTTCATCACGTCGAAGAGATTTCCTTTGAAAAGTAGATTAGCCCTGGCCGGTGTGCCTCAGGACTATTTTAAAGGGAGATGAGTGAGCCAGGAAAGGTCACTGGGAATGGGATGAGCGGGGAAGACCGGGCGGGGGGTGGGGTGGGGGGGGTGGCTCGAACTCGGACAGGAAGCCGAGCTCCACCGCGGGGCGGGGCGCTGAGCGGTGGCGCACCAGGGGGGCGGCTCCCAGCAGGCGCGAGCGGGGCCCTGCGCCGCCACTGCTGACGCGCACCGGCTGGTTCGGCGTGCACTCGTGATGACACACTGTCTCTCCCGCCCCAACTCCTAGGTGTCGCCATTAGGTTTGGCAAGTTTTCCGTGAAGGAAAATAAGCAGTTAGAGAAAAACGTGCAAGAATTTCTGTCCCTGACGGGAATCGAGAGTGCGGACAAGCTGCTGTACACGGACAGATACCCGGAGGAGAAGGCTGTGATCGCCGACTTGAAGAGAAAGCACGGCTTCCGCTTGCACATCGGTGAGTCTAGAACCGCCCCCCTTCGACCCGCCGCGACTGTCCACCTCCTCACACGGACGGCCCGCGGCGCGTGCTAGTGACGCCGTGGGAGCAGTGTGCTCGGCCGCAGCCTGTGCTGGGGGTCAGGAGTGTGTCCATGCCTCCCCGCCGTGGTGCTCTACCGGTCTCAGGAAGACGGGGCACCAGTGTCCAGCTTTCCTTCTCGGCGGTAACTGTGGTTTAGGGTGCTCTTCCTGCTCCTTGGGGCGGGTGTCTTCCACTCGCTGCGCGAAGCACACCCTCCATGCTGCACGAGCTGGGGCTCCTGCGAGGTTCAGGCGTGCCCAGTACGTGCCGGGTAGCCGGGGCCCCTCCTGCAGCCTGTGGGGTGGGGTCTCGAGGCAAGCCTGTCCGTTTGGAAGGGTGGTTTCTCTTCCGGAGGACTGTGGGCACAGTCCCCGGCTTCAGCCGTCCTTCCTCTACGCGCTTTGCCTTTATAAGGGTCTTCTCTGTGAACTTGGGAGGCCGGAGGCTGGAGCCTCTGCGTACAGAGCACCCAGTTCTCCGAGGCCTCCGAGGAGCCTGGGGGTGTGACACGCCCGCCTCCCCAGATGGCGTCTGCAGGCCCTGCCGGGTCCGGGGCGGGTGGAGTCGAGGAGAGGGCTCTGCTGGGCTCCTTCACAGCGGCGACCACTCCCTGCCCCGCCGTGTGCCCTGCTGACCCCCTTCTTCCTCCGTCAGGGAAGGGCATCGCCCGGCCCTGGAAACTCGTGTACTATCGGGCGAAGAAGATGTTCGACGTCAACAATTACAAAGGCAGGTAAGAACTCCGCCCGCGCACCCTGGCACGCGTTGCGTTGGTCCCCGCTGACCCCGTAAATCAGTGTCGCCCACACGGGTGGGAAGTGAAAAGGCCGTGGCGGCGTGTGTGTGGAGCCAGGGGCGTGCCTGCCATCAGGTGCTGTCTTCCAGGCCCGTTTCTGTTCCCCTCTCTGACCTTGGTGCCCCCCGCCCCTGGCCCTCAGCTTTTTCCTTACACTTTCCTTTCGGCACTCAGCGCGCTCTGCCTCTCTCTGTTGCTCGGCGAGCGTTCTCGGCGAGCCTGTGCGCTCCTTGTGAGCCCGGACGTCCCTTCCCAGGGACGTTGCCTGGAGCCTGGGGCCAGCTCTCTGGCTTTCCGTGGCCACGCAGGCAGAGGCGAGTGGCAGCAGAAGTCCCTTCCGTGGGAGTCAGTGGTAGGTTCAGCGCCCCCGAGCGCTTAGGTGCTGATGGCCACTCTCTCCTCCGCTTTTCCCTAAATTAAATACCCAATTAGAGTTAGTTTCCAACATTCCAAATAAAACTAACGCAGGTGCAGAGTGGGCCGTGGGTGCCTTCTCTGCTCGGGGATGGAGGGACGAGCCTGAAAACACCGGCCGTTCCCAGCCAGCGCTTGGGGACGGGCTCCCTCGGGGAGGCCGAGTGACCCGGTCCGGCAGGACCGCGGAGTTCTGCTCGGCCCCGGGCCTCTGCACCGAGACTCGCGCAGCCGCTGAGCTTCCAACGTGGATGTGACGTTGGTTTCTTTCATTAAGTTTTTACCAAAAGAATTAAGCCTGAGGAGAGGAAAGGGTCCCCGCACAGACTGACCCCTGCCCCGCCCGCTTTCCCAAGCCCCCGTTTGGGGCGATGAGGACAGACGGTACGGGAAGTCACTGTGAGGACACAGGGGGGACGGTACTCGGCAGCGCGCTTTTGGGGCGGGCGTGGTGGCAGCGGAGGGGCGTTTCTCTGCCTGCGGCGGCGGCCGTGGCGTGGGAGTGGGGTTTTTAGGGGAGTGGAGGCTGCCATCCGAACAGTGAGGCTCACTCGCTTGTTTGTGCCACGTTACTCGTGCTGCGTTCACCATCTACCCTGAGAACGCCTTTCCAGCTTCAGGGATCCTTAACTGAAAAAAGGTAGGAGCCCAGCATCCAAGGATCTGGAGGCTCTGCGGGGCCTCGGGAGGCAGCACCCCGTCCCCGCATGTCTGTGCCCGCGCGTCTCTCTGCCACTGTCTGCTGCTGCCGCCAGGGTGCCTCTCCGTGCATTGGCCTCGGGGACGCCCTGCTGGCCCGGAGAAGGAAACTGCTGGAAAGCACAGTTTCGTGAAGGCGCAGGGTCCCGGGTCCCCGCTCCCTGTCCTCTGCCATGGGAGAGGGGTTTCTGAGCGTGCTGCGCCCTCCGTCCTGAAGGCTGGCTGCTCCCCGTCATCACAGGTGGCGAGGGTTTTCCCAGGGCCTCTCCCGAGCTGCCTTAGTGACGACACAGAGCCCACCCCAGCCCCGGGTCAGGAGCCACAGCACCTCACAAAGGGGCTTTTCCTCCACTTCTTCCACGGGAGTGGTCTTTGTCCTTCCCTGTAGTGGCGTGTTTGCGTGTGGAACTGATACAGGGCTCCTGCCCCTGTGGGCCCTGCCCTCCAGAGCTGAGCAGAGCGTCCCGGGGACCACCAGCCTCCTGTGGCCGCGGAGCACGGGGGTGTCCTTGCCCCGGACAGGGATGTGGGGGGAGAGCAAAAGCACCCAGGGGTGGGAGGCTCGGGGTGAGGAAGAGCAGGTGAACTAGCTCAGTCCTTGTGGGCGCTGACGGCATGTGGGAAGGACTGCAGTTTTAACATGTTGGGTTGGGTAAAAAATTAATTCACTAAGACGAGATACAATTAATTTTTGTACGACCGTTAGGAGATTTTAAGCATACGCGGCTCACATTATGTCCCTGTCGGCCAGCAGAGGCCTGGAGAAGAGACAGGGGAGCAGGGAGCCCCTCAGTGTGGAGCTGCCGGTCACGGCGGCGCAGGGAGAGGTCGAGCTCTCTGAAGAGGACGCTGGGGCCTCAGGCTCGGAGTCAGGGAGCCCCTGCATCAGACTCAGTGGGAGCCGCCCTGGCGGGTGAGGGTGGCCTCCAGGGGCCCGAGGGCTGAGCGGCAGGGAGCAGCGGGCCCTGTGTGCACATCGAGAAGGTCGTGTTGTGCGGTGCGTGAATGCGGGACCTGTAGGGTTTGGATGCGGAGTGCCCTGATCCCAGCGTCTGGGCGCCGTGCCCTAGCCGGGCCTCGGGCCTGGTGCAGCAGGGCCTGGTTTCTAGGGTGACCGAGGTCGAGATGCCGGGCAGGAGACGACCCAAGCTCTGGTGGTTGGTCAGCCCGCCCCACCCAGCTCTCCCAGGACTGCAGCGGGCTCCGCAGGGACAGCGGTGTTTGGTCTCACAGGTAGTTCGGCGTTGTGGCAGGCTGTGGGTGGCTTTGCAGGCGTGGTCAGGGTGTTTTTTTCTCCTTTAATAACTGATCATTAATTGGGAAGGATTGCTTAATGAGAAGATGTCCCTTTGGTGATGGGGTGGGGGGGCAGTGATTAAGAAGCTTAAGAACTTGCCCTGGCTGGTGTGGCTCAGTGGATTGAGTGCCGGCCTGCAAAACTAAAGGGTTGCCGGTTCGATTCCCAGTCGGGGCACATGCCTGGTTGTGGGCCAGGTCCCCAGTTGGGGGAGTGCGAGAGGCAACCAGCTGATGTTTCCCTTGTGCGTTGATGTTTCTCTCCCGCTTTCTCCCTTCCCCTCTCTCTGCAAATAATAAAATCTTTTTTAAAAAAGCTGAAGAACCAGGTGGAGGTGACTGTCCCACAACATCGTGAGTGTGCTAAACGTCACTGAGTCGTGTGCTTTAAAACTGGCCGCCTGCGCTCTGTGAATTTCACCTAACTGCAAAAGAAATTAAAGTTGAAAAAAATTGTCACGGGTTCCCTTTCTCGCAGATACAGCAACGAGGACACCGAGAAGTTAAAGAGGTACCACTCCCTCCACGGCAACGACTGGAAGAAGATCGGGGATCTGGTGTCCCGAAGCAGCCTCTCCGTCGCCCTGAAGTACTCCCAGATCAGCAGCGGTGCGTAGTGGTCTCCGGTGCCCCCCTGGGCGAGCCCACCCGGGTGAAGGGGCGAGCCCGGCGGCCGTGGGCCACTGCAACCCAGTGCCCGGGACTCGCTGCGGCCCTTGCTTTTAAGCCGTTCTCCCGTGTTCCCCAATGCTGCTGCATTCCCCTTCCTCCTGTGCGTCTGTGGAGCCACGCCCTTCACTCTCCGACCGATTGCTCCCGCTCCTCCGTTCAGCAGCTCTCAGGGCGACTGTGACCGCCAGGTGGACCGATTCCGAGGAAGCTGGGCGGGGAGAGGTCCCTTCCTGAGGCGGCAGGGACAGTCGAAGGGGGGCAGAGCGCAGTTCAGGCCTGGTCGGCAGGGGTTGTCCTCAGGACCAGTGGCGGTCATCTGTCTCTTCCTCCTCCTTCGGTGAAAGCTTCCTTGGTTGCATGCTGCTCATGAAAAAGTCCCCAGTTGCTTTAAGAAGACTTTAGTCAGGGTCATTGGTAGCGGGCGTTGCCATGCGCCTGCCACATGGGCAGGTGGAGCCCCAGGCGTCCGTGTGGCTAGCGCATGGTGGCCCTGGCCTGAGTTGGGGACCAGGCCTTTTGCACCACCAAATGCAGCCACAGATGCCATGCGGAGACTCCATGTGGCCCGTTCTCGTTTCCAAGAGGTAAAGCAAAAGTCTGGATTTTTTATATCGTGTGAAACCTAGGCATCTTTTTTCCTCTTGGAAGTCTCTGGACTTTAAGTGTTCATCCAGATTGTCATCAGGGAGAAGGAGCAGCAGCACTGGTGGGCCGAACCACAGGTGTCCGCGCGCTGCGGATCACGGCCTCCTCCCCAGCGCGACCGTTGTCTGGACACGGTGGCGAGCAGGGCCGCTTGACTCCCCGCCCAGGTGACGGGCTCCAGAGGCTCTCGGGGGCCCCAGGAGCTCCTGGGGAGGGGTCAGCACGTGACGGACACTTGTCTGGTTACAGTTGTCCCGTTAAGCGTGGAGAACCTCAGAGCCTCGTGCAAGAGATGGTACCCGCAGAGACGGGAAGACCAGCTTCTCTGAGGTCACACGGAAGCGCCCCCCCCCCCCCGTGTTCAGAAGGGCTCTCCGGGCGTCGGCCCTTAAAAAGAACCTGCAGCCCCGGGCGCTTCCTCAGTCTGTGTCAGGCTGCTGCCGCTGTCTGGAAAGGGCCAGGTTTTCTTTCTTTTTCAGACTTCTTTTTTTTAGAGCAGTTGTAGGCTCCCTGTGTGATTGAGAGGAAGGTGCCAAGATCTCCCACGTGTCTTGCGCAGCCGCCGCCCCCGCTGTCAGCCCCCCCAGGGGGGATGTCTGTTACAGTTCGTGAGCCTTCGCAGACATGTGCCCCCCCCCCCGCGGCCACCGGGGTCACCTTGGTGGCGTGCACTCTGGGTTTGGGAAAGTGTGATGACGTGTCCCTGTCGTCATCGTCTCCTCTCCAGTGTTGCGTTTGAGAGCAAACAGACTAGCAACTCTGAGACCGCCCTTTACACCCACAGAGAGGAACCACGGTGCCTGGAGTAAGGCGGAAACCCAGAAACTAGTCAAGGCTGTGGAAGAAGTGATTCTGAAGAAAATGTCTCCCCAGGACTTAAAAGAGGTAGATTCTGAACTCCAAGAAAACCCTGAAGGCTGCCTGTCGATTGTCCGGGAAAAACTCTACAAGGGCATATCTTGGGTAGAAGTCGAGGCGAAAGTAGGAACCAGGAATTGGATGCAGTGTAAAAGTAAGTGGTAAGTTTTAAGGCTTCTTATGTAAATTTCCACACGCTGTTACTCCCTCCCTCTGCACCGTTTCCACAGAGGGTGGGCTTCCACAGAGGGCGGGCGGGCGAGGCTGCTGGTGAGTCCGTGGGCCGCGGTGCTGACAGCCTGCCACGTCCGGGGCGGGGACGGCCGTTTCCCCCGTGCCGCCCCAGCTCCCTCGGTGTCGGTGCCGATCTAGGTCGGCCCTTGACCACGCCGACTCCTGCAGCGCTTCCCACAGACTCAGGTGCGCGAGAGAAGTCACAGACACAGCGATCCGTGCCAGGTCTGCCTTTCCGATTCCGCCTCCCGGTGCCTTCCCAGTGAGGGTCACCCGCTTCACCCCGACCTTCAGGTGCGCCCGTCACCCGGCAGTATTCTCTGCCGACCTCGCTGCACGTCCTTTGCCTCGTGCCGCTTACCCCGGCCTGGGGGTCCCTGAGCTGGTCCTGGACGCAGGGGCCCTGAGCCCGCCTCATGCACAGGAAGTTCGGCGCCTTGATTATCGATGCGAATGACATCCCGAGTCGGCGTATTTCACGCAGAAAGCGAACCCCCAGATGGCGTTGTTTATTGTTTAGGGACCTTGCGTTCCTTCGTGGAGTCGCTCATTTTCATCGAAGACTGCGCTCAGGGAAGTGAACTCCAGAGACCAGATGATGGTTGCGGGGGAGTGGGGGAGACAGAGGAACGAGAGCGCCGCCCACCCCTGCAGTTTAGACTAAAGGGGCGGGAATGAGCCTCCACTGGAGGGTCGGTCGTAAGCGTTAAACAGCGGAGGTCGCCTTCAGAGTCCACGAATTAAATAATGTTCAAGACTTGCTTTTTATTTCGAGAGAAAAGTAGGACACTTGTGAAGAAAAAATAGAACGCTGTACTTATTTCGTGTCACATTGCAGTGACCTCACGTGACGCACTGGGGATCAGTGAACGTGGCCGGCCGGCCGTGGGACCGGCGGTGCCAGTGCCACGTGGGCGGCACGGCTCTCCCTCGTCGAGGGAGGAGGAAACTGACGGCTAGTGACCCGTCCATCACGGCGGGGCAGACTTTGCTACGGAGACAAGGACTTTTTTTTAAAGGATTATATTTATTTTCAGAGAGAGGGGAAGGGAGGGAGAGAAACGTCGTAGTGTGGTTGCCTCTCGCACGCCCCCTACTGGGGGCCTGCTCTGCAGCCCAGGTGCTGCCCTGACTGGGAACCGAACCCAACCTGCAACCTGTCGGTGCGCGGACCGGCGCTCCGTCCACGGAGCCTGACCAGCCAGGGCCGGACGAGGACTTTCGGAGTATCCTGCACTGGGCTGCTGCTCTCCTAGGAGCTTTCGCCACCCCTTCCTCCAGCCAATAGCGTAGCGGTGGGCGGCGGAGGACGGATCAGACCACTTAGAGGCCGCTTGGCTGAACTGTCTTGTTCGGGTTCCAGCAGCCGGTCGCGGCAGTGAGAGCAGCGTCTGCCTGTTTGGTTCCCTTCCGGTTTTCCGTTGTTTTTTTAGAGAGAAGAGAAGGAAGGAAGATAGGGAAACACATCGATGTGAGAGAGAAACATCGATCAGGAGCCCCGAGTACACGCCCCACCTGGGGACTGAACCCACAGCCCAGGCACACGCCCTGGCTGGGCATCGGACCCTGGACCCTTTGGTCCGCAGGACAACGCTGCAGCCCGGGGGCCGCCCCAGCCAGGGCCCCTGTTCTGTGCACAGTGAAGACGCCCCAGCCAGGGCCCCCTGTTCTGTGCACAGTGAGAACTGAGCTGAGCTGACAGCTCCCTGTTGCTCCTGCCCACGGGCGGCTGCCGCTCCCACCTCTTTAAAACGGCTCTGTGCGGAGACTTCGTGACACACACGCGGGACTCCTGCTTGCGGCCGGTTTCGGCGACGCCCGCTCTGTCATTTCACTGGCCCTTTCCCACTGGTTTTGGAAAGGGGGGCGTTGTGGGCGGCGGCGAGCATCAGCAGTGGGAGTTCGGAGAGGGGGCAGCCCGGGTGAGGGAGACGCTGGGAGCTAACGGCCCCGAACGTGAGCTGTGTTTCTTCCTTCTCACGCAGGTCGGAGGTCCTGACCAAGAGGATGACGAAGGGTCGGGGCGTCTACCAGGGAGTCAACGCGCTGCAGGCCAAGGTCAACCTGATCGAAAGGTGCGCACGTGCCACGCGGCGCCGCCCCGGGTCTCCCTCTGGCCACATGCGCTCACACACCGGAGCGTGGGGCGGGGTCGCCCGGTTCAGACCCCGTTCTATCAGTTCCTCCACGAACGACCCTGGGCGTGTGGCTGCCCTTCTGGGTCTCGGTTTGTTCGTCTTAGATGAGCGTGCTGACGACAGCGGCTGCCTCGTGGTTGCAGGGAGGGAAGGAAGCGACGTGCACACAGTGCAGCTCGTTTAGCCTCGGGAGGTGTCCGTGCAGACACACGTGACTGCTGTGCACCTGAGAGGGGCCGACGGTCCGGGCGGAGCTCGCTGCCCTCCAGCTCCAGTCGTCGGTGCCGCTGGGGCGTGGCCTCTGGGTGCGCCTTTGAGTTCTGGTCCACTCAGAGTCCCCTGTCCTGAAGGAAGGGGCGGCGTGGGTCTGGTTCAGGAAGCCCACGTGTCGGGGGGGCGTGGGCTCATGGCAAAGGGGAGACAGCAAAGAGCAGGGGGTGCTCTGGGCTCTGGACCCCCGGCCAGCCACCTTCTCCCTGCTCTGTCCTGAACGCGGCCCTAATGGCGTTGGGGCGCCTCCCGTTGCCCCCCTGGAGAGGCGGCAGGGACGAGCGGAGCTGGGCAGGGCCTCTCCAGTCCAGGGTCGTCACCGCCTGCTTGGTCACAAAACCTTCCCCAAGTGACTCGGGACCCGGGCCCTGCTGCCTCATCTGTGGAGTGGGGACAGTCTCCAGCCTCCCCGGGGTGGGGTCAGTGAGTGAGTGAACATCAAGGCCATAACACGTCTCTAACGTGGTGCTGAGTGCACGCACCGTTTCTGTGTGTCCGCACTGAGGGGCGAAGTCGTGTTTTTGCTGGGAGACAGCAGCGTGGTTTGGCGGGGGGCCTTTTGGCTTGTAGCCCGCCAACTCAATGACCTTGGCCAGCGCTCTGACCCTGCGGACCCGTGTAACAGGGGCTGGCACTGGGGACCCGGTGGTGCCTTTGGCTCTGAATTATCTAAGTCCCTGAAGGTGTCCATCGTGCTGACTTTTGCTGGAAAATGTGATTTTTATGTTTTCTCATAGATTGTATGAAATAAACGTGGAAGACACTAATGAAATAGACTGGGAAGAACTTGCCAGCACCATCGGGTGAGACCCTTTGTGTGTGGTTAAGCTAATGGAAAAGTAACAGGGACTGTTAAGAAATGACTGCCGATCAGGTTTTGAGGACCCGTGCTGCGCACGGACTTTATCTAGAAATCGAGTTCACGTCCGTATGTGTTTGGGAACCCCTCCCCAGACACCAGCGGGAGTGAGGGAGATGTGTACAAAGTCCGTGGGAGCTTCAGAGAGCTGGCGGGTTATGAGGCTCACTCGGAGAAGCCCACAGCGTGGTCCCGCTCTGCCCCTCTCCCGCCCTGCCCCTCTCCCGCCCCCTGGAGTGAAGAGTCCCCTTCACTGTCTGACAGCCGACGGGACGGCGGCCCTGAACGAGGGTGTTACTCCCTGGTTGCGTCCTGAGGAAGTTTGACATCTGACACAATTCTGTAAGCCCCGCCCACACTCGGATGTCGCCGAGTGTCCCCAGGATGCCCTTTATAGCACTTCCCTGGTGCCCTGCAGTCTGCGGAGTCCCCGTGGTCTCTGAGGCGCGGGGACGCTGAGGAGCACAGGCGACCTGCCCTGTGGCCTGCCCCTCGGGCGGAAGCAAACCACTTTTTAAACTCTGATTTCTCCAGTAAGTTTTTGGATATTTTGTCACATTGCTTCTGATCACATGATTCCTGAAATTGCATTTTTCGTTCTTTTAAGCAAAAGGAAATGTCCAGCCCAGTTACTGTCACTTCTCAGAGCCTGACCTGGCTCTGCAGAGTGCCGCGCCCGGCAGGCGGGTGGCGTGGCGCCCTAGACTTGGGCTCGCAGTCAGCCGACCTGGGGCTGAGTCCTGGCCCTCGTTATGTAGCCGCCCTTGGCCAGGCTGGCCCCCAGCTGGTCTCGGTTTCCTCACCCGCGCGATGGCTTACTAGGACCTGGTGTGGACCTGGGGAGGGGACGCAGGATGGAGTCCTCCCCCGGTGCCCAGCGGGGACGCAGGGGCTGAGGAGCCCAGTCACCGTTTGCCTCTACGTACGTAACAGATAAATCGTCTACACTAGTGCTTTTAACTGCCAGTTAGTCACTGAGACAAACGGGTCACTTTGGCTGTTTGAGAAAGTGTCCAGGAAGTGAAGTTACAGATTTTCACTTTATTTATTTATTTTTTGAAGGGGATTTTCACCTTAAAAAGAGGTAAGAATTGGTTGTTTCAGTCTTAGTTACTGTAAAGTTAAAATGTATTTGAGTCACCAAAGCATCATCAGCGTCTTTTTTTTTTTGACTTTGCAAAATAAAAAATCAGGGGACACCTGCCTTTGCATGGTGACGAAGACGTACTTGTCCTGGGTGTAATGGGGGAGAGGGTGGAATTTGGAGCTGAATCGCCCTGTTGTCCCATGTGCCCCTCGTTAGCTGTGAGGTCTGGGACAACTTCTCTCCGCCCCTGTCCCCATCTCTAAAGCAGGGGTGAAGAACTGTGACTGCGCAGCTGGTTTGCTGCCGCCTCGGCGGGGCTTCGGGCAGGGCCACGCCCTCGGCAAGCGTCAGGGCATGCGGGCTGTGTGGGCCGTGTTGTGCCTCGCCTTCCCCTCCTCTGGTTTGGCCCCTCCCATCCGAACGGAGCCCGCCTCCTTGTGCTGCTTTCTTCCTCCTCGTGTGTGTGTGTGTGTGTGTGTGTGTGTGTGTGTGTGTGTGTGAGAGCTACGTGGCCAACAGCTGCCGTGCGTGTCTTATTTGCATTTGTGGCCGTGGCGGTTTCAGGGTCAGGGTTAGGAAAGCTGCTCGGGTCTGCAGACTCACTCAGCAGTCAGTGTCCCCGTCAGTACTGGGCTTGTCCATGCCGAACTGATCGGGCTGTGAGCTGACACCGCTTCCCCCTTTTCCTCCCTAAAGGGACGTTCCTCCGTCTTACGTCCAAAGTAAATTTTACAAGCTGAAGGCCACCTGTGTTCCCTTCTGGCAGAAGAAGACCTTTCCAGGTCAGTATTTTCCGTGTCTGAGCCGTTAAGAGCACAGGGCGTGGTGCCCCGTGCTGGTGGTGGCCTTGGGCAAGTGACCTCCCTCCTGAGCGCCTCAGTTCTCCCGTTGTAAGGCGGTGACAGCTGGCACATCATACTCCCTGCCCGACAGGACGTCCCGAGGCACCAAACGAGGGCACGCACGTGTGAGAGGCGGTTGCCGGGTGCTTGGTGCGTGGCAAGCACTCATATCTGACCACAAGTGCTTCCAGGTCGCCGTCCTGTGCGCATGTGCACACTCGCACCCCACAGGCATGCTCACACACCTCCAGGGAAAACAGGGGCCGGGTTCCTTCTTTGTGGCCACGCGTGGTGGTTTAGATAGGTGATTCCCAGCTCGGGTCCCCCCAGTCACGTGGGGAACTTGCTAAAAACATACGTAGCGGGCCTCCTGCCCGACACTCAGTGCCCATCTGCAGGCTGGCTGCGGGGGCTCCGCTTTCTCTCCCGGGCTCGCAGGAGCGTCTCCGGTGTCTGCCCAGCACCAGTGTCCGGGCCCCCGGCCCTGCGGTGTGCGATCAAGCACCACCGGCGTGCCGCAGACACGCCTGCCCGGCTGTGCATCCGGGCCTCGCCCCACCATTCCGGGACTTGGGCACGTGGCATAGTGTGTCGTGGGGCCTCGGGTCCCCATTTGGAAAAGGGGTGAGCTGCAGTGCCTGCCCCTGCGGGCCCAGAGCGGACGCAGTGAGCAGCTGTGAGCCGACCGGTGAGAACAAGGGCCTGCACGGGAGTCAGCCCAGGGCAGGGACGTCCGTCCTGCCCGCTGCCCCTGGACCTTGGGGCGAGGGTTTGTCAAGTCACTTCAAAGTTAACTCTTTTCTTCAGAGATTATAGACCACCTGTATGAGACGAACCTGCCTCTGCTCAAGGAAAAGCTGCAGAAGAAGATGAAGGAAAGACGCAGGAAGCTCCAGACCCCCGCAGCGCCGAAGCGGGTCTTCCTGTTCCAAGACATCTTCCGCTGTGACGAGGACAGTGAGGGAGAAGACGGAGCTGGGGGAAGTTAAGGGGGTGGGGCACTTCTCGCCCTCTCTCTAGGCTTGGCTGTGGTTGCACACGTGTGCCAGTAAAGCTGTTCTCAGTGTGGACATCTAGGAGAGAAGACACAGAGGGTGTAGAGGAGACGGCGGGTGTCACGGAGCTTTGAGAACTGACGTCACCAGGTTCCAGTTTGTTTGAAACGGAGGAGGAGCACAGGCGTTGATTTCACACTTTGGTCATGTTGAAAACAATGGCAGCTGACGCTTTTCCTGGAACCACAGAACCCCACATGCCGCAGCAGCAGAGGGTAGTCGCATCCTGTAAACACTTGGTTGCCAGGAGGCCGCCGTGCGTGCCCCCGGCGCAGTGAGAGGCCTGCAGCTTCGGGGACTGAGTGCAGGCGAGCGTCAGAGGGAAGTCGTGGGTGCGGCGTTTCCCCGGCCGCTCTCGGTTCCCGGCACGTGTCGTGCCTGTGCCGCTCGTCTGCCTGGGCGGCCTCCTGGTGTGTGAGTGTGTGTGCTTTTCCCATGAGACGCCCTCTCCAAGCCAGTCACAGAACTCGTCCGGAGGCTGCCCGCGGGGAAGAAACCCGCACCGTCTTCCATTGCTTCCAGAGAGACCGGCTCTTCGGGAAAGCTGCGGTGCGGCTCTGGCACACTCGGGCCTCCTGGAGTCCCAGGGGCTCCCCAGTCGGTCAGGAAAGCAGCTCTGCAGGTGCCGCAGACAGGGGACGACTCCTGTGGGGTCCAGGCGCCGGCGGGGCGGTCGGATTAGCCCGCGGTGGGGACCCGAGGGGCGGCCCCTGCAGCCCCTCTGCCTACGTGCTCCAGCGCTCCCTCGCGAACTCTCGGCTGTCTGGAGCCCGTGCCGCTCTGTCCCTTTTCTGTCACGTGGCCTCGGCCAGAACAGGTGTCTCCCATGGGCAGCCCCTGAGCAGGACCCAGCTGGGCACGGAAGTCGCGTTCCAGGCTCCTCCCCACATCTGTACGGGGCAGAGCACGGGAGGGACGGTGAGCGTGAGTGGCGTCCTGTACGCAGCGACGTCCCCGTCTGTGCCAGGGTGCAGCCCCAGTGTCCCGCAAGAGTTCTCCCTATTGTCACTCATGTTATATCACGCTGTGACGTTGGTTAACTCTCTACAAAGCTAGACATTTCCCCAAACCTGCCGTGACTGGGGACGGGAGAACACGGACAAACCAGTGTCGGGGTCCCGGGTCCCCAGTCTCCCCGGGACCCCAAACAGCACTGTGCAAATGCGGGCACTCAATAAATACTCAGTGAGCAAAAGAGTGTTTTCCTTTTAGGAAGCATTTTGCCTTTCGTCACTCTTCTCTCAAACACGCCTGCCTCCATGCTGATGGGAATATAAATTGTGCATTCCTTTGGCAGACAATCTGGTAAGATACAGCGAATCCTTAAGAATGTACATATTCTGTGATCCAGGAATTTCACGTCTAGAACCTATACTAGAACTGGTATATGAGAATGGCACATTTATCGTATGAAAAACAGAAAAAATGTAAATGTTTCTTAGTGTATTCCTAGAATGGAATATTATGCAATAATGTTAAGTGCTGACTGATTTGGTTAACACAAAAAAGGTGAACAGTATTACCAACTGAGATATTTCAGAAGAGTTTATATATTTTCTCACTTTTGTAAAAAAGATAAAAGAAAATGTGTACATAGGTGTATTAAAATATGCGGGAAGAATCGAACCCAAGATGTTGGCGGTGTCTTATTTCTCTGGGCAGTGGGCTTGCGCGTTTACAGGTCAGAGTGTGTGAGTTTCAAGAGCCAAAAACTCAGACCGAGGTCTGAGGGGCCTGCGAGCTCGTGGCCGAAAGTCCAGGGGAAGGCCCGCCCCCAGCCCTCAGGACGCGCCTTCTCCAGAGCCCGCCTCCTCTCCCGGCCACACGGGCCACGAGGCCACCTTCACACGACCCCGGTTTCTGCCGTCCCGATACCCACCCAGGGGAAGGAAAGGGTCTCTTCCCATTGTTCTGGCTGAGGCTCCGGGTTTTGTTCCTCATGCCCTGATTGAAGCTTGTGCCCAACTCTGACCTCTCACTGTAGCCTGGAAGGTGTGGCTGGCTGCAGCCACATTGGGCTTGCTTCCAGAGCCGGGGTGTAGCTCAGCATCCCCCAAATGGCTGAGAGGGTCCGTTCCCCAGGAGAAAATCGGGGTCCCGTGCAAACCACGAATGTAGATGACGACAGTGAGTCATCTGCATGTACCCATGCTGGGAATTGTACCCAGTAAACGTGCACTTTGTAAAAGCTGGATTTTTATAACTTTCTCGTCTGTCTCCCGTGTGCCTGCCCCCGGGGGTAGGAAGATGCATAGCACGCAAATGCAGGAACTCGGAAGGGCGGGCTCGTCTGTGAAATGCCTGTGGGGGGAGGGAGGGAACCTCGGGTTCGGGTTGGGATGTGCGGACTTTGCGATGGAGCCCGTCTGTGCTCGGAAGAGGACAGACAGAAGAGACGAGAAGCCGCACTGGAGAGACGGATTCCTTAGCTCCTCTGAGGAGGGGCGTGGCGCCGTGGATGGACAGCCCTGGGCCAGCGCCGGAGCCCGAAGGGCAGAGGGGGCACCCGGGGGGAGGGGGAAGCGGAGGCTCAGGAAGTGAGCAGGGATAGAGAGAAAGAGCACCTGTCTCACAAGAAACAAGGCCAAGGGCGAACCCAAGTGTTTGCCAACAGACTTGACGGTGCATTGCTGGAGTTCTTGGCCCAGTTCTTGGTCATTTTACACTTTTTCATTGTGTTTTTTTATTAGCATTCACCCCCCACCCCCCATACCCTCTAACATATTCCACTCCCCTCCCCCCATTTTACTTTTCAATAAGTTGTTTATTTTCACTTATGGACTTAATTTCGCAACAAAGAGGCCCAGGACGCTGCGGCAGAGCAGAGGTCTAAAAACAAGTGTGCCTTCCCCTTCCCCTTCCTTCCCCCACAGTCGTGCGTCTCCTACACTTGAAGGGTCCCCAGGAGATGTGCAGCCAGGGGAGCAGTGGGCAGCGGCAGCTCGTCCCGGGCTAACCCCTGAACCTGTCTCCAGGGCCCCCTTTTCTCTGACCTTCCAGGGAGCTCACAGCAGCCCTGTCTCGGCTCTCTTCTTTCCTACAACATTTCTAGAGAGCCAAAGCAGCCCCGCCCGGGCTCTTTCCTGTTGCTTCTTCTGTCCTAAGCCCTTCCTTTTTCACTGTCCCTGGCTTTAATAAATGTACTCTCAAAGTAAAAATAAAAAGAAGAGTCTCATACTCAGACCAGAGCCTGGATTCTGACCACAGTGCTTTCAGTTCCGCAAGCGTCGACCACACTGGGTCAGCCAGATAGGTCTGGGCTGAAGACGCAGCAGTGGACAGCGCAGCTTTGGCCCACGTACAACCTGACACTTTCCGAACACCATTTCCGGTCCATTTCCTGAAATCCACACCACCGTCCCGGTTCCTCGACCGGGTCCCACAAGCCATCGGCCCACTCCCAGCCTGCCCGAGTTGCCAGAGTCCATTGTTAGGATCCCTCTCTCCGGACACCCTCAGCTCTTCCTTCTCTCCCTTTGTGGTACTTCTCTGAGACCCCAAATCTGTGGGGGCCCTCCCATCACTCCTCCCTGCACCCGAAGAGCCGAATGTTCCTCGACCGGAGTCGCACAGCTCAGCTGGCTGGTGTCACTTTCGTGACTAAACCCTCAAGCGGGCACACCACGTCACCGAAGGAGCCTGCTTCGGTCTCCAGGCTTGCTTTTCTGTTTCCCACGCCGCTGCTTGAAACACCCAGCCTCTCCACACCCTCCTTCTACCCTTTCCACAACCCACTGAGAGAGTGGAAGCCAGTGGACGTTGATACCCTGCTTCCTCCCCCAACCAGACAAGCCGACGTCCAGGGACACTCACTCCTCCTGCCAGGCACGGACTCCCTACCCCTGAGCCCTGTCCCTGTCCCCTGAGGTCGCGGCGGAGATTTTGATCCCCTGAATTGTCTGTCTCTCCTGTTCTGGACCATTGTCGCCATGTAAACAAACTCTAGTACTGACCACCCTTGAATGTGCGTCGTCATACAGAATTAGTTAGCACTTTCTGCCCCACTCCTCCCAACTTCTAAATGTCCTTGCTCCTCGGGGCTGTCTGGGGCTCTTTATGCGCTCCCAGTGTTTGGAAATAACAGTATCTGCCAACGGCTCCCCGATGTGTGGTTATGGGTCAGATTCCCCCCCGAACTCCAGGCTAAAATGTCCATCTGCTACTTGCCGTCTCCACTGAGGGGTCTTACATGTCAAGTGTAACATGTTACAAACAACGTTTTAGTTGCCCACACAACTGAAGATCTGTCACCTGCCCCCAGGCTTTCTTGTCTCTGCCAGTGGTGGCACGTTCACTTAGCTGAGTCAGAAAGCTAGGGGTCACCCAGCTTTGCTGCTGTCCTCTCCCCTGGTCCTGCCACACCCAGGCCGTTAGCAAACCCCCCCCCATTCTGCCTCCACGCACCCACCTGGACGCTCCGTCCCCCTATCACCTTCCAGGACCTTAGACGCCGTCCTCTCTGGAGGACACTGACCTGGCTGACTCCATACCGGCCCTTCTCAGTCTGTATTCCCCGCAGCCGCGGGATAGCTCGCATTCCCAGCCTGTTGAAACCCCCTGAAACGGTTTCCCACTGCATCGTGGGGTGATACTCACTCTGCATCATAGTGTCTCCGAAGATTACCACCGTCCATCGCTTGTCTTTCCAGCCCTATCTGAGGCCCCTGTTTCCCGCACACTACACAAAAATTTTCTTTCAATTTTATTTTGCACTGGTTTCGGGTGGACAGCATCGTGGTTAGACAGTCATGCACTTTACACAGTGCTCCCCTGATGGCCCGTACCCACCTGGCCCTGTACGTAGTCGTCAAATGTCACTGACTGTGCTTCTGTGCTTTACTTCCTTCCCTGTGACTATTTTGTAACTGCCAAGCTGGACTTCTCAATCCCTTCACCCTTCTCACCCAGTCCCACCAACCCCACCCCCAGCAAACACCAGTTCCCGCTGTGTCTGCGTCTGTTTCAATACCTCCCCCCCAAAACTGGGGGAAAAAACCATCAGTACAATCCTCCATGTTAATAAAGAATAAAAACGATTTGCATTTGATGACTTCCAAATCCATCCAATAAAAATAGAGGGCAACTTTCTCCACCTCAAAGGTATCTACAAAAACCTCAGCAAATGTTATTTCAAAAAGTGAAACACTGAAATTTTTCCCTTTGAGACTGGAGAAAGGGCGCCTACTCTGAACACTTCTGACATTAACCAGGCGGCCCAGTCAAGCAAGAGAAGGAAGTGAAACCTACAGGGCCAAGAAGTGAAGCTCTAAAAGTGCCCTTTCCCCTCAGATGATTTGATTGTGAATGTAGGAAATCCAAAAAAAAACTTAAGGTGTTAGAGTAAATATGTCAGTTACGTTGCTAGAGGCAAGATCAGTATATAAAAATCAATTCCATGTCTCTCTTGGTGGCAAACAGAAAATTTGAAATTTTAAGTAAATTCGTATTCAATTTCTATGCCAATGTAATGAATTACCACAAATTTAGTGGCTTAAAAACCACACAAAGTTATTATCTGGCAGTCCTCTAGGTCAGGAGCCCTGTAAAGTCCTTTTAAAAAAATAATGGCCAAAGGACTCGTGCGGACAATTCCTAAAGAAGATACACCAATTCCCAATAAGCATGTGACAGGATGTTCTACAGCGTTAGATATCAAGGACAGCAAATGAGCTACAATTTAACCCGCTGGGATGACTGAAATTTGAAAGATTCACAATGGGAATTGTTGACAAGGTTGTGGAGCAAACAGAAGTCTTGTGTGTTGCTTATAGAAATATAAGATGGCAAAAATCACCTTGGAAAATGGATTGTAAATCCCCCTAATGTTAAATCCACCCCTACTCTAATCCAGAAATTCCACCCCTGGATTTATATCCAAGCTCAATGAAAACATACATCCATTAAAAGACTGGTACAGTAATGTTCATAACAGCTTTCTTCATGATGGCAGAAAACTTGAACCCACCCAAAATCTACCCGATGAGTGAGAAAAACAAACTGCAGCATACCCATCGTAATGACATCTTCCTCCGCGATAAAAATGCGTTGCTGATACAGGCAACATCTGTGAACCTCACGCACTCCACGCTGAACGAAAGAAGACAGAGTGCATGGTGTATAATCCCACTGATGTAAAGTTCTGTAAGAGTCTGAATGAGTCTGTGGTGATCGAAATCAGGCCCGCAGTTCCGTCAGGTGAGTGTGGAGAAGGTGATTTACTACAAAGTGGCCTAAGGGCACGTTCTGGGATGAAGAAAAGGTTTCATTATCTTGACTGAAGATGATTGCTCAAAATTATGAAGTTGTTAAAACCCCTCAAACTATACACTTAACATCTGAATATTTTGTTGTATGTAATTCAGATAAATATATAATGTTGGCAGAAATCAATGGCATATGAAGCAAAAGTGAGGGTGAATGATGATGTAATCAAGAGAAAGTACAACAAAAAGTTCAATAATTCATTAGAAGAAATCCATTTCAAAGAGAAATAATGAGTAATAGGCTTTTGGGTTGTTGATGATCCAAATGATGATGAGGAGGGATCGAGCCAGAAAAAGTACAAACATTTCAACATAATATGCCAACATATAAAGCTTACAATGTGGGTCTACAAATGACATCTGCTAATAAAGTGTCGTCAGTTCTGACTGTTTGGCTTGGTGACAACACCAGAAGTTTTATGAGCTGTAAAATTTTAGAGCACAAAATTGTAAAAATTTACATGACATGGGGGAACCAAATCATTAATTTGAAAGAAACATTTATAAATTCTTAATAAAATGTCATCCACCTTGCTAGAGAAAAGACTGCATTATTTTTGTGTTCTCTGTGGAAAACGATCTTCAACCTTATTGTCGAGGTAAAGTTTATGAAGCCAAGATATGTAACTTTTATAGAATTGTGTTTGCAGTTTAAACATTGTCTTTTTCTAGATTATTTTCTATTTGTAGATTTTTCCCTTTAAAATTGTAATTTGTGCCATTCATTCCAGAGGAATATTAATTTTATTCCCAACTTGGTAATCATAAATCTTATTGCGGTATTTTGAAGAACGCCCTCAAGTGGTTTAAGCTTTGGGTCTACAGCTCCCAAAGGTGCCTTGGATCAATCTTAGACACAACGTTGAGTGTAAAAAGCAATTTGCAGAAAAACGCATTCAGTATAATTTGATAAGGTTAAAAAGCATGCAAAACTTAATGTATTGCTTATGGATTAAAAATAAATATGGTAAGATTATAAGGACCACAGAGGGCTCAGAGGCAAGATCAAATGATGACTTTGTGGGACCCCAGCACTTTTTTGCCTTCCTGGGCACGGTCCTCCTTAAAAATATCACAAAACATATTTTATGACCATATTGTTATAAACACAAATATGTTGTTGACTGTAAGAAATTTTCAACCTGAAATCTTACTTTTTTCTGATTTTTGTGTCCCCAGCCCAAGCTGCAGTGTCTGGTGAAGTTCTGTGCGGTGTTTGGGATAAGATGGTTTCTCACCCTGTGGCGAGGAGTGTAGTATTTTAGAATATTCTTTCACAGCTACTTTATATATTTTAAACTTTATTTTTATTGTATTTTTTCATTACCATCTGTTCCCCTTACACCCCTCCTCCCCCGTCCACTTTAATAACGTATGTAATGAGTTCTGCAAAGATACACATTGAACTAGTTATCTCGGAGGAGTAGACATTCAGGTGACTTTTGCCACTTTATCTCCTTTTACTAAAGTTTATTTTCGATAATCATCCAGGTCTGTGTTTTCAAAAGTATTACACAAAAATATTAATTAAAAAGGGATGCATGTACAATTGATAACGCGGTATGGTCTGAAACAGTTTCCTAACTTTCTGTTTTGAACTAAATACGGCCAAAGTATTTCACGGTAGAACACTCGAGAAGCGAGGAGCCTTAACGGTTTCAGTCACGTGCTCCAACTTCAACCGCCAGGTTGGCTAATTACCATAACGGCCACAGGCGGGGTCCCCGAAGCCACGCCCCCTCGCTGGAACCTTCGGTCCCGGCGACCTCCGCGTTCCGGGCTCGCCGCCCCGCACTCCCCGGCGAAGGCTCTGCGTGGTAAGACCCTCGCCGACCGGCCCGCCGGGTCGGGCCTAGCTCAGCCTCCTCTCCCCTTTACGGCGGTGCTGGGTACTCGCCGCCGGTCGGGTTTTCTGTCTTTTTTGCCTGTTAGAGTAAAAGCTGGTGGTAGCAGCGCATCCTCAAAGTACGTGTTAAAAAAGGGCGTGGGCTTTCCGGTGGTGGTTTGACTGTAACTGTGTATTGTTTTTCTTTATCATACTTAGTGCATCCTTTTCCTGTATTACAAAGGGTCTGTGCTCTGCCGAATGTCGATACTCAATGTATCCCTTTTCTGTGATACAAGTATATCTATTACTCCATTCCATGTTCATTACATGTGTGTTAGGTCTTTAAGGGAAATCTAAAAGGGAAAAAATTCCTTTCCAATCCGTAACACACCCTCCTGAGACAGCCGAGGCGTTGAACACAGTGAAGGACAGAGCGACAGAGGCACAGAGGTAGGTGCCTAAGTCAACCCAAGTGAGGGAGGTCAGGTGTCGCCCCTCCCGGGGCGGGTGGCTGGGGGGAAGTGCCTGGCCGGGCCGCATTCGCGCCCGGGTCGCAAACTCCGCCCCCGGGCCGCAAACTCCGCCCTCCACCTCGCGGGCCCTCCTGATTGGCGGGGCCCTGTGTCCCGGATGTGACGCAGTGCCGGGTGCTCGGCCCCCTCACGGAGCCCGGGCGCCTCTCTTCCCACGGCCCGCCCCTCGGCGCACCAAAACAAACGAGGCCGGGGCGGGGCCTGCGGGCGGCCGACGGTGCGCGGGGGCAGGATCTTCGCTCGCGGCGCCCGTGGGTTGGGCGGTGGGGTGCGGACTCGCGCTTCCGCCCTCGGTCCAGTGGGGAGTAGAGGCATGGAGCCCGGGTAGCAGCCGACGCGAGGCCTGGCTGGGTGAGGAGAACTGCGGGCTCGAGGTTGCCCACGTGAGAGCGTGCGCGGCTGGTGCGCGCCGGGCCGCTCGGAGTAACCGTCGCGGCTCCAGAGCTCGGGGCGGGTCGGGGGGAGGGTGGGGGAGGGGCGGCGGGAGCTCTGCCGCTCTCCGGAGGGTCACGGCGCTGCAGAAGGGAGCACCCCGGTAGTGCCTTGTGGGTCGTCCTCTGGCGCCTCCTGCGTACCGGGATCCCAGGCGTTGGGACCCCCACTTCCCTCTTCGCGTTGTCCACAGTGCAGTATCGTGTGAGCTGTTTTTGGTTTGGGCGTCGTTGGGCAGGTCTCGCTCCAGAAAGTGTTAGTCCTCTCGACGCCCCTGCCTTTCTCCTGCTCTGGGTCTCTCCCTTTGGAGAAAGTGCCTCCCCCAAATGGCCACCTGAGCCCTCCCTGCTCCTCCTGAAGGTGATGGATCGCTGACAGCCGGTCAGAGGGACTTTGCCACCCCCCCCCCCACCTTCGCAGCCCAGAGGGGACCAGGCACGAGGCTGGGCGGGAAAAGAACCCTGCGGTTACGAGGGAGAGTTTCACGTGGATAGTGACAGGCATGAGTTAGTGCGGATCCTGGGGCTGGTCACACTTGGTGTGCCCGCCCATTGGGGACCTTTCTGACCGCGGGGCCTGACCCGGGGAACGAGAGCCCCCTCCAGGTCGGCATCCAGTTGCACCGTCACCATTTGTGCGCCCGCAGGCAAGTTGTCTGAGCTCTGTGAGCGTGGGCTTTTTCATCAGATGGTAACATCTGGTTCTCCCTAATAGCACTGATGTGGGACTCAGAGGACAGTATAGTAAACACTGCTTTATCCGTTTGTTTGTTTGTTTGTTTTTCGGTTTCAGAAATACTCCTCTGGGGCCAGAGTGTGGGTACATAGGCAAATTCTCACCCTCTCACAGACACACCCAGGAATCTCGACTGAGGATCTCGTCTCTGTAAGTTGTTAGCCTTGGTGATTATATTTTAAGCAAACATGAAGACATTTAGACATTTTTTTTTGGTCATGTAATATGTGCCAAGCAGGACTAAAAGAAATTATGCAGAATAGATCCTTGCCCTATAGATTCGGAATTTCTGGGAAGAATAGCTCTTCCCAACGTGGAAGAGCAGCGGTGGAAGAGCAGCGGTAGAACCATACGGAGTCCTGGGGTAATGCAGAAGGTCACGGAGGACAGACTGGGAGGGGAGGGTGGGTCAGACCCGCCCCGGTCAGGGTGGCGCTGGGGGGCTGCGCTGGGGGGCGGGTTGGCTGAGTGCGGGTAGTTCAGGTCTGGCTTTTGATCAGCATCACTGGTGGAGTTCTTTTTAAAAGTGGAGTCTGAATTTTATCAGTAGTATCTCATCTTTTTTTTTAAGTTTCTGTGGTGAGTTTGGTGTGCCTTCAGGGATGAGAACCAAGCAGAGGTATGACGGGTGGGTGTCAAGGCAGATGGATGAGCTTTCATAAAGGCAGCGAGCCCCCAACACCGCAAAGCATTTCAGGGAGGGCAAGCGTGTGGAGGTGATGCTGAAGCCAGATCAAGGAGGGCCTGTGTGGTGAGCTCAGAAATGTGAATTTTACCCCAAGACTGTGAAGGAGTCGTTTGTGCTTTCAAAATCCAGTTTTTTTTCTTTGCCATTTGGCAGCATTTTGGAAGAAGAATTGGTGGTGGGTCAAAACAAGAGGCAGAAGAATCCTGTTCAGGCTTCTTCTGTAATCCAGACAAACAATGAAAACGTCCAGTATTAAACCAAGGCAGAGGCAGTCTCACCGAAAGTGAAGTACAATGTAATCAAGGATATAGAGGGTCGCAGAGAGACGGGGGCTGAGGGGGAACGAGAGGATGGGGGTTCGCAGGATACTGGTTTGAAAACTACAGGGGTAGTAATGCCATGAGCACAGAAAATAGCGTATGTACGGGGAGGACTTTGTTTTTTCTGGTTCTGTTTGCTTGGAGGTGCCTGTAAGGTGAACAGAGACTCTCTGTGCTGCGGGACCGTGAGTCTGTCTTTGTGGACTTCCAGGCTGGGCTGTCATTTATGGAGCAGCTGAAATGTAGCTAAGATTGCATTAAGAGTTCTGTATACTTGCTCAGTTTTGGAGAAGCTTCAAAATAGGCAGCAGTTGAAGCACTGGTTTGGATTAGGTCACTCGGAAAGGGTGTGAAATGAAGAGGTTAGAGTCCTGAGGACCGCCTTTGGGCTCTTGGAGTTTACAGAGGCTAAAAGGAAGAGGCGACAGTGAAGGAGATGTGAGTGGGGGGACGGAAAGGACAGCGATGTGTTGTCTTAGCCAAGGAATGCATGGCCAGCATTTTCTTTTCCTTCTTTCTCTTTATTTTCTTTTTTGTGCATTTTAAATTTAATCTGCCTGCTGGATTTGGTAATACAGAGGTTATGAAGGACTTCTGTGAAAGCATTCAGTGAATGTAAGGGTAGAAACCAGAGTGCAAAGGACTTTGCTGAGCAAATCTGGATTTTTTTCCCCCAAGAAGTTTAGCTGGGAAGGATAGAAAAAAAGTTTATTGTTACTTGAAGTTTCTGGCCAGCTAATACTGAAGAATGATGTCTCCAGGGTCAGGGTCTGGAAAGTTCCAGCTCTGACTCTGGTGGAGCGTCCTGTGATAGCGACGCATCTGCTCCCTTGTACAAAATAGACGTTAATAAAATGGGCTCTGTTCGTCCTCGGGGAATGGTTCTTAGTTCTGTTCTGCAGCTTGAGGATTCCCTGGACACTCCTATCTGTGGTTCAGTAATGACTCAAACAGTTAAAGATCTGATGAAATTAACAAAACTGACCTCCAGAAGAACCGAGTTGAGCAAAAACTTAACAGGATTCGTGGTCACCTACCAGTAGTTTTCCCTTAAAAGGAAAATTACAGTATACCCTGTTCAGAATGTGCTGGGCTTAGTTAGCGGGCCAGTGACGGTTTTAGACTTGGGGACATAACCGTACACGTGTGGCTGTTTGCTAGGACTCCCAGAAACGTGCTTCTGTCGCTGGTGTGCCCTGTAGCCCCGGCCGCTGGGCGTCGTAGGTTCCATGGTGTTTACCTATTACATGGCAGTGACCTCCGTTTGGTTTGAGAAAATTTAGTTCTGCTTCTAGTGTGGAAGCAGCCTAGCTCTCTGAGTGAAATAAAAAGCAGGTTCCATCATTTTCTTTTTTCTTCTTTTTATTTATTTTGTCTTCACCTGAGTACATTTATTTTTTTATTAATATATTTTATTGATTATGCTATTACAGTTGTCCCATTACCCCCCCTTCATTCCCCTCCACCCCCTCTCCCACCCACATTCCCCCCTTTAGTTCATGTCCATGTGTCATAAGTTCTTCAGCTTCTACATTTCTCCTACTATTCTTGCCCTCCCCCTGTCTATTTTCTACCTACCATCCATGCTACTTATTCTCTGTACCTTTTCCCCCTCTCTCCTCCTCCCACTCCCCTGTCGCTGACCCTCCATGTGATCTCCATTTCTGTGGTTCTGTTTCTGTTCTAGTTGTTTGCTTAGTTTGTTTTTGTTTTTGTTTTAGGTGTGATTGTTAATTGTGAGTTTGCTGTCATTTTACTATACATGTTTTTTATCTTCTTTTTCTTAGATAA